>OZ026619.1:7789677-8049677 GCA_964020975.1 Hermodice carunculata
ATTACAATATTAATGATACATGTAGAGACCGCATTGCAACCACCTCATATCAGAGAAGACATTAGAAACCGGGTCAATGTTTATTCTTACTCCAACCTTATGTACGCAACAATGACATTAAAAAGTAATTGCTGCAAATCGGGCCTCTTTACCGGACAATATGGAGTCGGTTGATCAAAACAGTAGAGTTGATGATGAACCATTTGTCATCCATGATTCTGATTCTAACCTATCAACGTGCATCAGCTCCAACGAGGTAATTCACATCACAGTTGAAGGTAGGAGGAAACATATTAATTCATTTTTGATCTTAGAAGCAGTGTTGTCTATTCATTATGGCCATGAAAGCCTGTGGCCCCGTATAAAATGTTAAAAATAGCCTAAGACCTTACCATGCTCTAGGTAACTGGTAAAACGAACTCTGGTGCCATCTAGCCACCATCTGTTGTGGTTGGTTGTCCTGAGGCCTATATAGAAAGATTTGCCACTTGCGTTTTGCCTTTTGGGCGTAAACAAATAAGACCTCGTGTTAAATCATTTTGTACAAGTTGTAAAATATACCGCTAAAGGGATCTAACATTATTTTCAGAGATATCACTAAAAGTAAGCATAGCAATATACATTTGCTATTTCGTTACTGTTAACATTAAGTTATTTTACAATTGATACGAATGCGAACACATTTGTGCTGAAGACCCACAATGGATTGCATTGAACTATGTTTTTCCTTACGTTGTAACATTACTTGCAAATCATTTACTCACAGGAAACACTTGTCTGTATGAAAGATAACCTACTGAGCAAGATCACGGACTAGTTGCATCTCCTCGTCACTGTGTATGCTTGCTACGGACGCGTCATGCGAATGACAAAGGTTTGTCGCATCCTCCAAGGAATTGATGGGTGTGGATTTAAGTGCAAAGCATTGACCTTTTAGCTGTTTCTCCCATGCCTGGCATGCTAGGACACGAACACAGAATATGATAAGTCGTGAAATTATTTCAATTTTAGAGGAAAAAAAATAGAACAACAAATAGATGCATCTGTACGCTTCACTGTGTAGGCAACATACAATGAGCTTATACAGCAATTCATGTGTACTGGTGCAGCACGGTTTTCACCTTTTCTTTCGACATTACTATATTGTCCAAGAGATTTTTTGGCATGTGATTGGACACACAGGGTACCACATCAATATTATGATTGAAGTCAAAGTATAGATCCAATGCCCAAAGTGAAGGAACTTTACATTGATCATAACCGTGGTTATCTCAAGATTATACTTACGGAAGCATTCAGTAGATCCTTCATCTTCCGTGTGCCAGAAGGCGGGACAGGCTTCGCAGGATGTCTGCGAGAAGACTGGTACCGTACCTACGTGCACAGAGACAGAAATCATTCAAACGTTTCTGGGCACAATGCGACATCAAGACCAACAGAAACATAAGACAGTGACAATCCATTTAAACTCCATAGCTGTAAAGCGGAAAGTGTGTTAGTAAATAATCGTGCTTTCAAGCAATGAAAGCAATTGGTACAAAATTAACACATACAGATACCCAATGATCTTGTTCACAGTGTTGAAGTATTTTGAATATTTCGTGCGACAAATATTTAGAAAACGATTCTCAATGCACAGGATAAACATAACAAAAATTGGAATGTTTTATGCTCGTGGAGTCGGCATAAAATGCTGTATTGATGATTAATGGAGACACATATCGTAATAATCCTAACATTTTAATATTTCCACTTAATCCACTTATGTCCTATTGTTTTGCAAACCTGCTGGATCATGCATTCCAATATTATGTCTGATATGACACAATTTGTGCTATTTTTCGGCAGCTTTACCCACACTGAAGTTTCAGTAATATTTACCTTTCATACAGGGTAAGCAATGACTCGACCCATTGGTGGAGTATGTTCCTGCAAATAAAATATCTTGTAGACTATTGGAAGCGATGTATATAGGGAAAAGTACTGGTGATGAACAGAATGTCAGAAAGATGTTAATTGACAGGGTCCCGCTTAGAATTCATTAGTGTGTGTTTTACCTTGCATGAACGCAGACAGAAAAATTAACATTATTTGCGCGTGAGTCAAAAGTCCTGTCTATTATATCCTATCACACTTATGTACTAAATATATACAGACCTCTTCATATACCTTCCTACTTGAAGGGAAGATGTGCCTTAACGTGCTTGTAAGGCAAACCACATACCACAATAACACATTAATGGAAGAATTCTGTCCAGTTATGTGTCAGTTGGACTCAAAGTCTATGATTCTCATTGGGAGACATTTTCCTTTCACCATAAGACTTGTTGCATGGAAGCCATTTACCATATGTTGATATTAACATATTTTAAACAAAGGTATCAAATGCAAGAATTTGTAAGGCTTTTTACCTGGCAGACACTTGTGACATTTTGTGGAGCCCATGTTATTGTTGTATGTACCTGCAGGGCAGGGGTGACACCGGCTGTCTCCACTGTCGTATGTACCTGTCGGGCAAGCTATGGGAGAAAATGAACAGAGTGCGACAATTATATCACAAAATCAATGGCAGCAATATCTACTTTGAAACTATTAACCTCACTGATAAGGGATTCTCGTGATCTGCTCAACGTTTTTTTTTTTTTTTTTTTTTTTTTTTTTAAGTTTAGAAACAAACTTGTAATAAAAACAACTGTCGCATTCCTCTATGCAGCTGTTTGTATACAATCGATTTCCAAATTAGGACAATTGCAACGTATATTGGCGCATCAAATGACTATAAGTATGCTATATTCCCATCGGAATTTTATTGTTCGAGTTAATTTTCGTGGAAAGTATTTACTGCAAGTTTACAAGGTGGTATTCATAATGTTTTGTTTTATAAGACTTGTAATCCAAAGGTAAAAACAGACAAAGTAAAATTGAATAAGCAAGGTGTTGTCTGCTTGTTTGTAAATACTAAAATATTTTACTCACAGTAGGCCTACTTAAATTTCTTCTTTTATGTACATTTTGCATGACTACAATTTTTTATTAACTATAACTAAATCTAGGCTATTCAATTACTTGCGAAACTAAATAATTACTTATTCCGGTAATTGAACTCCTTGGCCAAGTTATTGAATAACTTGCTTAAATAAATAAGTTTGTATCCGAAGTAATTAAAATAGTTAAAAAGTATTTGGATCGCTGTAAGTAAAATATGTTTAGTCTGCAGATGTTTAAGTGCCAGCAGATCCGTGGACCGGGGAAAAGCAGGATCCATGGCAGAGTGTAGCATACTTCATGATTATTATTGCTCTTACGCGCTAGTCTTCTATTCCTGAGTTTACAACACACGGCATTACTGGGACTACCGTCGGGACACTGACAGCCGTGTTTTTGTGGCTCCCATGAAGAGCTAGGGCAACTGCATCCCATCACGGACTCTGACAATTGTTCCAAGAAAGACAGCAGTCACCTATTGACATCAAACTCGAGCACATTGACTTAGTTTGGCATTTACTCCTTCCATGCACACCAGCCACTATGCTGCACGATCATTGTCTTGTAAAGCAAAGATGGATCCGTTTCCTATTTACCAAGTCACAGTCAAATGGAACATAAATTGCAATAAATTGAATTACAGATTTTTAAGAATTAATTGAAAAAATGCCAGTATTGATAAGCTACAAGTAATATGATGAATATTGCATACTGTATAAATGAAAATATGCCGAGTGGAAGTTTCCCGGATTGGTTCGAAATGAACACTTCGCGGTTTTTATTTTCCCAAATCTCAATGAGCGACAACCCCCCCCCCCCCCCGAAAAAAACCCCCTCACCCCCTCAAAAAACATAAAGCAAAATAAAAAAAAACAATATACAAAAAAAACAACAAAAAAACAACAACCAAAACAAACAAACAAACAAACAAACAAACAAACAAACAAAAAATTACGAAAGCCCTTCACCTCCCCCCCCCACTGGAAACCAATGCCACTCCGGGACATGTAGTTTACTAAAAAATCTGAACATCATTTCTTCTCCGTTTTCTTTATTTCACTGGTACATTTCTTCTCCGTTTTCTTTATTTCACTGGTACATGATTTAGACCATGTGGTCCCAGTTTGCTGCTTGATTGTTGACGCATCCAGCGTCAGGGGTGCTCCAAGTCACAACTGCCTGTAACAGTCTGTAGCCAAGCACGATCACCAATAATTTCCCGGAATGAATTTTCCCGAGGGGTTCCATTCAAGAAAATTCGGTAAATAAAATACTTCGGACATATTTCCACTTATACAGTATGTGGCAGGCAAATATTTCTGGTTTCACCTTTATTCCTGGCTGGAACATAAGGACTAAAAAAAAAAAAAATACCTCAATGATGTGTACATTTGTCGCCAAAATATTCATTTCGGAGTCAAGCGGTGCTCATAGTCTGAATAAACACATCCTGTGACAAGAAGGTACAATTTCCCAATAATAGTGACCTTTGTTGTTTCATGTTTGGAACTTCTTGCCTTCCAAAGCGCTTCTTTAAAAATACAATTATCATTTTCTCCCACATCTTAACTATTCAATTCTTTCCTGGGGTTACCTGTGCGACAGGATAACCAAATTTCAGAAGCAAGCCATACGCACAATATATTTCACCACTTACGGTGCCCACAGTGAACTTCTGTTTAAACAACCAAATACCCTTAAGTTATCTGATTTAATGCATACCAGGTTTCTTAAATTTTACTATCGATGTTCTAAAAATGAGATTCCTGGATACTTTAGCCAAATGTTTTCAGCCATACTTGCCACTCACCCTTATGCTACCCAAAATCGAAATGTTCCCCGTATTCCTGTTCATTCTTACAATCTTACTAAAAAAAGTATACGGTACTGTGTTCCCGATGTTCTGAACAATACACCTCAAATAATTTCAGACAAAATAAACACTAATTCCTACTGTGTTTTTTCGTCATACCATAAGACTTATTTAATTGACCAGTATTCAGAAACCTGCACAATTATTAATGCCACATTTATCATACATGATTAGCCTAGTTTTTTTTCAATTTTCTATTTGTTCTTATGTCATATTGTGTAATTTCTGAAATTTTCTAGCTATGAAATTTTACCAACAATGACTGTGACCGTCACTTTGATTTTGTGATTTATTTATTTCACTGACTTATCTCCTTCTCATCATTGTGTACCATTATATCTAAAAATGTATGGAACTTTTACTGCACATTCTTGAATCATCGACACGCAGTTCCAGTGATAGCGGATCTGCGTATCCTTAGCTAGGATAATCCTGATTTCTTATGGTAATATTTCAATTAATCCTAATTGTACCTTATGTTCTATATGCCCTGTACCCATTCCGTCTCCCTCGGTCAAATAACTGTTTTTGAATCTTGAATCTTGAAACTTGTTGCCAATGCGGTGACCTGTGCACCCAGAGGTCATACTGCAGGGTACATGGTTTGGCTTCAGACCGTATCGATTAGTCCACATTTCTTTGCATTGTAGCTTAACGTCTGGAGAGTTATTTTATTTCTTCTTGATTGGAATGCCTTTCCTTACACTATACCCCCACTGCTAGTGCAGATTTGATTCCCAGTAATTGTGATATATATATATATATATATATATATATATATATATATATATATATATATATATATATATATATATATATATATATATATATATATATATATATATATACATATATATATACATATATAAACGAATCTAATTTAGACTTGTTTGAAATCAGTGTAATACCTTACCACCAGGTTCCTGTAGTTCGTAATAGTCATACGGTGGGTCCATAACCAGTTTGGCTCCAGTTGAGAACCGGTTGAGGTTATAATATTTGCACATGGATGTGTTTTTGGCAAATGTAAATGCCTTGATCCAGGTATGTTGGAGAGCATATTGAAGACAAGCTGTTAGATTAGTGCCACTGATAGTCTTGCGGGCGCTTAGGTCCAGGAAATGAGATGCGATTCGGACAAACTCGTCTGGCATATTCTGTTTTCTCGCTGCGTAATGTAAGAGTAAAGTTAACACATGCCTGCCTACATACAGAAAAGACAGCAATTACATGCCTGCTTACAGTAGCCTAAAATAGTCAGATGGTAAATGTTAAGATGCTCACATAGTAAATGTAGTACGCGCCATGGGTGAAAAATTGATTTTTTCATTAACATCTTATGAATACAAATAAGATTAAGGCCTGCGGAAGTTTAATGTTGAGAACTTTGCACTCGGTGAAATTTTTTGAAGCCTCTCTCAACAACCTCTGTTTTCTTCAAGCGATTACATAGCCACTTTATATATATGTACCATAGAAAAACGTTAGTACAGTCTACAGAATGACATCACTTGGGAAAGCACTTCGATATTACAGTACTGTATGGTTTTTCGTATAAGCTTTGATTTCGTAGTAATTATGGATGAAAAAATGGCCTTAATTATGAATGATTTATATTTTGATTCTCTTAAAAACAACGCGAAATTGAATGGGTGCAATCCTCAATGATCAAATGGGTGTTTCGCCATAACCCACTTGGTGCTCTGCAACAAGTAAGACGTCATTATACTCTCAATCCTATGTCGCTACCTCTGTTACTCAACGACATTCCTCTTTGGAACTCCGTAGTTCCGCCCATCTCTTTGCTTGTCTTGTGCACTATGGAGTTCTTCCTGCTGCAGTAAGGGGCCAGTCTCCTTCAAGCCAAATCATTTCCTTAAGACACATGGCACCATACACTGAATGAACCCTCCCGTCTTTAAGACACCTAGCACACAGATTCAGGCCCTCGCCTCTTTCTGAAGCCTGAGACTGAGGTCTTCCGATGAACGTAGCACAAAAGTATGAGGAGACCCATTGGAGAACTTTTGGATTAGTTAAGGTATAACAGAAAGAAATCAAATTAGAATGAATTATATACTCGCTGCATGCTCATGGGCAAAACAGTATTAGGACTGGTCATTTAGGTCAGTATAACAGAGGCCCATTTTCGTTGCAAGATGGCATGAATAAATGTCAAGCAATGAAGAGAGGACTGTCATGTCACATTTTGATAGTATTGCCTATGAATATTTCAAAAGGCTTGCTTTGACGTTATCATCATATGTGCCTTTATGCAAGCCATTTCCTTTGCTATTTAGTCAAAGGAACTAATGTTGCGCAAGGTGGAGAACAGATTTGGATTGTCTGAATGACACAACTTATTGTATGGTAGGCAATTTTTCAATTTAGGAAACGAAAAGAACCCCACTCAAGTGGAGCATTGTTGGTTACCCGCGGGACCGGTGGACTAATAATTTTTGCCGGGTTTCGCGGTTTTCTGCGTTGAAGAATCGGATACATGTGTGTGTATGTGTGTGTGTGTGTGTGTGTGTGTGTGTGTGTGTGTGTGTGTGTGTGTTAAAAAAAACAAGGGTAATATGAGAGGCATCTTCATTTTTCTGCAATGCGAAAGAAACATCTTAAAAAAAGACCAGTAAGAAAATAGATCATCTAAGAAAACATCTTGGCAATCTAATTAAGGATGATTGTGTGTGTATGTGTGTCTGATCTGCATTACCAATGAACAGAGCTACCATCAAGTAGCATATCGAGAAATGTGGTAGCGTGCAAACTCATGGCTGTGCAATGATCTGTCTCTATAAACTGAACAGGATGTTACATATTCAACGATAGGGCATATGATGATGAGGATCCAAAATGATAGAGTTTGTTTTTAATGTTCATGATTTTATGATTTTTTATTGTATATACACTGAATGATGGAATGTGTGGTCGCTTGAATGGTATCTGGTGCATGCTTACTTTTTTTTTTCAATCGAGTATTATCCGGACGGGTCCCGGGTATTGCAATAAACGAACTTCGGGTCCCAGGGTATTTACTTTTCACACCCAACACTAATAATAATAATAATATTCTGTGGCACTCCGCTTATCTGCCGCGGTCCTGGCCAGCTTAGTAGCTAGTCAGGTGGTCTTTAGTACAAAAAAAAAGCAAGCCCTATCCCACTGTCGCAACTTTGCGCTCAGCATGCCCACAGCCCCTACTGATGATGCCACCTGGCAGGGTCATGGGAGCCATAATAAAGGCTACATTCTCCCTTCCCTTGCTAAGTTTGTCCTCTATTCTTTTCTGTGACTAATCCTAAGATATTATTCCTACTCTCCCAGCACTGCACCAAGAAACCTTTCACTGACTCTAAACCAACTCTACGTCCTGGAAAATCGCCCTTCAATCCTAGTATCCATGCTAACCTATCCTTCTCTGCCATGTCCCTTACTTGCTCTAAGCTTTTACACTGCCCATCTCTTTTTCTCCATTGTACAGACAGCTGGTCTCTAGGCACTCTATAACCTGTACACCATGTCATCATATGATCAATGGTCTCATCCACATCCTCCCTAAACACCCTGCACTTCCCATCACTCCCATTCATCCACTTCTGTTTCCTCGTCTCCAGTTTGATCACTCCTGCTCTGCCTTGAAACAACAGTCTAGAACCCTTGCTACCATCCCAACATTTAGTCTTCACTGGCTTGTCTACAGCTCTATATGCTTTCAGTGTGCTTTTTTCCTCAACCCCTCTTTTCCACTGCTCCACATGTTTCTCTTGGATCATCTTTCCTATATATGATTTCCACGCCACTTCAATCTCATCTGGCCCTTTCAGCTCATATTTCTCAGCTAACTTGTCTATTACTTGAACCCATTTTGTCTTTTCACTAATAGCCTCAATGTACGCCTTCCTACACCATCTTTCTTCATTCACCTGTTACAAATATCCCCAGTAGCCTACCCTAGTCTTAGCTATTTACTCTTATTGGCAACCATCCCAACTCTCCCAACACTGCCTCTGTTGCTACACACGGTGGTGCCCTAAGCACTCATTTCCCCATCTCCCTCTGTGCCTTCTCCATCCATTCAATATCCTACTCACTAATGGCTATTACATCTACCCCATACAACATCCCAGGTATGGCTACAGGTTCCCACAGCACCCGTCCTGTGAATGATCTATTGAAGCTGTTCCCTGCTGTGACCTTTATCATACCTTTTGCTCTATTCACTTCTGTCTGATTTTCTCAACATGGTACTTAAACATTCCCCGTCCTGTGACCTTAATGTTCACCCCTAAATATTTGTACCCCTCACCCTCTCCAATTCTGATGACTTTCTCTTAACCCTCTGGTATCCTAAACTTTCCTACCATCCATTTTTCCTCCTGTCTTCTCTTCTGCCCCAAGACCATGACCTGACTTTTCTTCTCACTAAACTCTAATCTCCAGTTTTCTCCATAGTCCCCTGCTATCCTCAAACGTTCCTGTAACTCTCTGTCTGTCTGCCATTAACACAATGTCATCAGCGAAGAACAACCCTGGTATCTTTTCTCCTCCTACTGTTACTCCTTTATTGCTCTCTATCAGCTCAGTTCCCAGTTCTCTCATGTATATGGCAAACAAAATCGGTGATAACACACAACCCTGTTTTAGCCCAATGTCTAACATTGCCCCATGAGATTTCACATCTCCTATACTGAAACTACAATTTATATCTGCATACAGAGCCTTTAAAACTTCCAGAAAGCGACATCCACAGCCTAGCCCTTCCATTTTAGCCCACAGTGCATTTCTCCAAACCCTGTCGTAAGCTTTCCGCACATCAAGGAAGGCCACGTACACCTTTCTTTTCCTTTTTCCTTGCTATCACTAGCACCTGTGATAATGTAAACACAAACACATGATCGACAACCCTCCTGCCTGGTCTGAAACCATTCTGAATCTCTTCTAAGAAACCCTCCCTCTCCACAACTCTCCCCAGTCTCATGTACATTACACGTGCAAAAATCTTTCCTATATTTGAGGCTAATGCTATCCCTCTGCACTGATCTAAGCTATCCACTGATCCTTTCTTCGGGATGTATGCCATCTTCAGCTCCCTCCATTCTCTTGGGGCTTCCTTTCTTTCAATAACGAAATTAAACAGAAATTTCATACTCTCCCACAATTTTTCCAGACCTTTCTTTATAAACTCATTTAGTACCCCATCCTGGGGATTTTCCTACTTTCAACCTGTCCACTGCTACTTCAATCTCTGCTTTCTCAATTCTCTTGCATAGTTCCTGTTCCCACCTGTCAGGTCCTGCTTCTACTCTACCACTAGGTGCCCCCCCCCACTGTGGGTCATTAATTTCATCCCAGTGTTCCTGCAATGTCGCTTCTATATCCTTCGTCTCCTCTACTACTTTGCCTTTATGTTTAAGCTTGTCAATTCCTACTCTCTTCCTTTTCAATACCTGTTTCCAAAAAACTGCTGATGAGTCACCTACACTTCACAGAACCCTTTTCGTCATCTCATCATTCCTCTTTATCCTTCTCTGTGTCTTCATCTCCTGTATGATCATTCTTGCCTCCTTGTACTCCTCCTCAGCCTTAGCTATTTCATTCTGCTGTCTGTATTTCCTAGCAAACCTCCAAGCTTTATTCTTAACCTTCCTATTTTCAATTGCAATCTTTATCTCTGCATCTATCCTATACCCTTTCTTCTCTACTGGTACTCTTTTCCTTCCTATTACATGTACGTCCTTTGCAACCTCAAATATTACTCTCCTCATGTCTTCTGCCATTCCCTGAATATCAACTGATTCCCTCTCCACCCATCGTTCCTCCCACCCCCTCAGCTCATCATGTAGTCTTTGTCTGTATGCCTCCCAGTCAGTATCCTTACCAACACACCGAACCCATTTGATGCGCCCTTGTTTCTTCTCTTTCTTCACACATCTAAGATTCACAACTATCCAATTATGGTCACTTCCAATATCCCTATGCCCTTCCTCATCAATGCTACATGTCTTAATATCCCTGAGCATTCTCTCGTCTACCAACACATAGTCTATGATTAATCGCCTGTCACCTGCACCCTATGTCCACTTTCCTTTACACTGCATGTCCCTATTCAAAATCTGTAGCCCAAACTCTCTAGAGAAGCTGAGTAGCTTCCTGCCATTCCTGTTTTGGTCTCTATCACCTCCATCAATCCCATCTAATCCATCTCCTATGTGACCATTAAAGTCCCCCACAACCATGACCTGGTATCCCTGCTCCTGTACACTGTTGACATGTATTCTTAACTGCTCATACACTTGGTCCTTCCATTCCTCTGGTAATCCCTCTCTGCCTACATATACTCCCCCTACTGCTATCTTACTCGTCTGTGACTCTATTCCTATCCACTGTATCTCGTTCCTAATCTCACTGCTCTCATTATCTTCGACCCCAACCCTCTGCCACTTAACTCCCTTCTTAATGAGAAAACCTACCCCTCCTCCCTTTCTCTGCCCTACTGCCCTCCCTCTTCCTGTGAAGTTATACCCCTCAGGTATATCTAATTGGTCCTCTTCTCCTCCCCTTAAATGTGTCTCTGTCAGGGCCACTACATCAAAGTCTTCCTCCTCAGCTACCATGCAAATATCAACCATCTTTCCTCTAACTCCTCTGCAGTTTATATACCCCACTCTAATCCTTGACCCCTGGTCCTTCCTTTCTCCTTTCTTTCTTCTTCCCTCCCTGCCAGTCCAAGCCTCTTGAATGGGTGCTGGGTTCCCTAGTTTTCCTGCTGCTGTTGCACCCACTCACCATACACCTGCCCTAACCTGTCTCCTCCTATCTGGCTCGGGTGCAAACCATCCCACGCAAACATCTCCCTCTTGCCTACAAAGTCCTCCCACACATCCCTGAAGGCAAACCCTCTCTCCCTGCACAACCCTCCCAGCTGCCTAGTTATTGCTGTAATCCGGCTAGCTTCCCACCCACTCATTCTATACCTGGGCAACATTCTCATCACAGGAGGCTAACAGTCTAACTGCCCTACCCTGTCTAGCAGCCTCTTGTACCTCCCCATCCTGCCCCTTCCTCCCTCCCTCCTCTCTGTCCGCTAGGTCGTTTGTCCCTACCTGTACCACCACCCTCGGACACTCCCCACTAGATCTGACTAACCCCTCTATACGCTCCTCCACATCCCTAATATTCGCCCTTGGTAAACACACCCTAACCCTATTCCCTCTATCCTGCCAACAGAAAGCCCAGTCTACCCTCCTTATTATAATGCTACTTCCCACCACTACAGCCTGTCTGACCCTCTCTCCGCTCCCCTCCTCCTTACTACTCTCTGCTGCCTGTGCTAACCCCTCCCCTCCTTCCCTACTTCCCCCTCGTCACTACAGCCTGCTGCCTGTGTCACCTCCTCCCTCCCACCATCCCCCTGCCCCACCTCACTGCTCTCCACAGCCCTGGCCCTACCCTCCGCTAACCCCTCCCCTCCTTCCCTAATCTCCCCCTCGTCACTACAGCCTGCTGCCTGTCTCGCCTCCTCCCTCCCACCACCTCACTGCCCTCCACGGCCCTGGCCCTATCCCTAGCCTCCTCCAACTCAAACTTCAGGGCTGCCAACTGTAGCTCTAGGGTCTCCACTCTCCTGCACCTCCCACACGTGTACACAAAGCTATCCTCCTGCGCCTCCTCAAATGTACAAGTTAGCCCTGTTGCACTAAAGTCCTCCCACATACCACACTCCCTGCACTCTATAAATCTATCCCACCCTGGACCCTCACCTTCCCTTCCGCTCTCCAGAGCCTCCTCTTGACCCTGGTCATCCCTGCCACCATCCCTGGTCCCCTGACCCTGCCCCTGCACACACGAAACCCTCACCCCTACCCTCCTTACCTGCCCCCCACTGCCTACCCTCCTGAACCCCTGTACCCTCCGTAACATCCTCTGTGACAACCCTCGGCCCGACATCCTAAATTAATCAAGTTTCTATTTACAATTGAAGAATACATGTTCATGCACTTTTGACTTTGTACTTTGAGATTACACTGTTCCGCCCTTAAGCTTAAATGTCTGGGTTTTATATTGCATGACCTATTAACTGCACAGGGCTTCGGTTATTATATGAATGACTCCCACATGTTAGCGAACCAAAGCTTTTATATATCGACTCTTAAAAACTAATGAACATCTGACTCCAGTCTTTAAATTCTCTACGGTATATATTTTCCAATATACCTCAAACTTATAGATCTGGGTTTTTGATATTGCACGATTTATTGACACTATGTGAATTTGGCATCCTATAAGTATTATATATTTTTGGATGATTTTACGTACAGTCAAATATTGGTGTCCCCCAAGTTGGTTTTGTGGATCTTGACAAACATTTTAATTAAGTATTTGAAAATAGGAACGGTATATAGTTTAAATATTGAATTTACGGTTGGGTTTTATATTAATTAAGTTGATCCCCACATCAAGGCCAAAAGACATATATGAGTCATTGCTTATACCTTAAGAACCTTGGCGGAGTATGTTAGTTTTTTACCCATGTGCTTATCTTGGCCAGTGGTGTGAATGGGTGGCACTAGTTGAATAAGAGTTTTCTCCATTCAAAAATGTCATAAAAAGAAACATTTGACGTCTGATGTAATCACATATCAATCAACAAAACATGAAATGCCCAACTAAGCCTGATCTTGTCAGAGAGAAAAGTGCTCTTCATATTATTCAGTACAGTGTTTTTCAACACGTATGGTGACAGCTTGTAGTGTTTGGCATCAATCATAGTTATTGTATAAAGGAAAACTGCAAGAAGCAAACACGCGTCTCACAAGAGATACCAACAGATTTGAAAGCCAAGAGAACTATGATTTTCGAAAAAAAATGAGTATATGAGAAACGACATCAGAAAGCAAACCTTAGATTGTGTTTTGCTTAGCTTATTATCTGTAGATAAAACCATGCGTATTACTAAAGATCAAAATCTATTCCCAACAAATGTTGTTAACTAGCGTTGCGGACTAACCAACTGAGGCGAATATGGAGCTTGCACGTATCTCGGCCAAATAGGTACTCATTCACTCCATGCGATATGTTCAAAGACTTGAGAGTCATTATGTTAAGACAAGTGCCTCCGGCTGTGCCTAGGTAACAAATAAAACTGACATCACAGGAGGTCATGATCAAAAGGGGAAAGAACGTCCATTTTAACCAAGTTCCAGCCAATGTCCAATTTAGCTAAGGCCTAACAAAAAAAATTATGTGTGGTTCCAGTAGCCCGACCGACCCGACTGAAACGGCCCCATTCTAAATAAATTTTATGACACATAAAAAAGGGTAAAAAAAATTCAAGCCGGCTTTACCTAATAAAATTGATCGACCCTGAAATATTTTATCGAGAAAGTGAGCGCCATGTGACGTTGTTTTGCAGTAAAGTCAAATCTAATACAGCATATTATTTCATCTAGTCTGGACGGTTAACTTGGGCCGAGGAAACAGCATAGCTGCACAGCCACGGCTGTTCGGTGAAACAGCATAGTCCCAGCAAAACTGCATAGCACCGGTTGCTCAGCGATCGTTAGTGTAATATTTTGGAGGGGTTCAGGTCTCCGTTCTCCGAGTTAGCACAGCAAATGGTCGTTAAAGTGTTTTTTTAAACACAAGTGCATCCGGCTGTACCTAAGTAAGAAGTTAACTGACGTCAAGAGAAGTTACATGTATGTGTGAAAAGGGAAAGAACCTCTATTTTCAACCTGTTCCACCACATGTCCAAATTACCTAAGGCCTAACATAATATTTGTGTGGTTCCAGTAACCCGATCGACCCAATTGAAAAGGCCTGACGCTAAATAAATTTTATGAAACATAAAAAAAAAGATTCAAGTCGCCCTCCTCTAATCAAAATTGATTGACCCTGGCTGAAAGATTTTATCGAGAAAGTGGTCGTCTTGTGCCGTTATTTTGGAGTAAAGCTAGCTGACACACAGCATTTTATTTCAACTTGTTGGGACGGTTAACTTGAGACAGCATAACTTGAAACAGCATAACTGTACAGCCACGGTTGTCCATTAAAGCAGCACAGCTCGGTTGTTTGGTGATAGTAATGGTAATATTTTGCTAGGTTCCAGATGTCCATTCTCCGAGGTACCAGGGCAAACTATCGTTAAAGGAATTTTAAAACTTGAATTACTATATTAACTTTAATCTGCATGCTCGGTTATGTACGAAGCAGTTGTTGTTGCTAGCAACAAATCCAAATGCGACACGATACCCTGACAAAACATGCACGTGTTGGTAAGCACTATTTTGATCATGACGCAATAGCAATGCATCGCGGGAGTCGCACAAAAATATATTTGATTTGGATATCAAAGTGAATTGCGGCCATAGCATATATCAAATAATTATCGATACTCTGAAATATTTGTAAAATATATGCTTTTGGTTTCATATACCATAACACTACCAAGATAGTCCCATTACTAGCTTCATTTACAAACCAATGGGTGAGGAATCCCAAATTTTCAACATGGCAGTTACGTCCGTGTGGGTTAGTTCCGATTAGATATTTTGAAGAGGTAGTATCCAAAATATATGTATGATTAGTGTTAACGGAAGGTTGATATGTTGCATGAATGTAATGAACAATGTATAATGGGACTTTTCCAGCGTGACCATTACTTAAGACTGTAAATACAACCCTTGCAGTTCAGTTGTGGGCGGAAGTGGGCCCCAGAATAGTAATATTGTATCCGACCCTGAAGTCGCCCCCCAGCCTATGAGTTAAGTGGCGGTACTGGGCGAGGGATCCAGATCACCTGGCTCGTGTATTTATTGTCAGAATGCAGTGCGTTTCCCTCATGTATTGTAAAAATGGAGTACTCTGCTCTCCAGTATTGTCAAAATGATGGGCGTTGGTCCTGTGTATAGTCAAATTTAAAAGCAATTTTTCCGTGATTTTTTTAATGTAGTGCGTTCTTGTGGGTTGCCTGGACTGTTCCCTTCTTGAAGCATTTCCAGCCATTGTCGCGACACAGCGCAAAGGGTCGCACAAGGAAAATTCTCATCTGAAAGTTGAAGGTTAATTCTACTTACCATTATGCCAACAGGTTCTGTAGTTAGTGCTGCTGTAGCTGGTGTTGCACTCCAAGAACGGACCTGAAGAACAACATAAGGAAAGCCATAAAAGAGAAGAAAAACAGACACATTTTCACCCGTTGAACTATATAACCTTTTAACTTTTTTTCCATATTTGCCCACCGAACGTCACACTAAAAGCGCTGCAGATTAAATGCTGTTTTAAGGAAAACTATATGCCAATCAATATGCAACGGTGTAAATGTATAAAGGAAAACTACTAGTTTTGGAGTGTGAGTATAATGTGTTATATCAGAATTAATCATAGGGATATATGAATTGTCAAGCAATATGTGACACAAAAGGGTTCAAAATATGTATAGGAGACAGATTTAAAGACTTTTTGAGTCAATTTGGTGGAGTAGATGTATTTTTGTTATATATGTGAAGCTATACTGGCGGATAGATGTAAGCAATTAATTAATCATCAGTGCTATGATTGCATGTGCGGCTGCCGATACTAATCAATCCAGTTTCACACTTTCATTAATATCACTTGTCCGATATTTTATACATCATCTTATACTGACATAAACACCCATTAGATCTACCGATATGAACATCTAGTTAAACATACACGAGGGGGCATTTTTTATTGCAGCAAAGTACATCAGCATGCAGTTAGAAAATGTTATGGGCAAAAAAGTTTTTAAAAAGTTCGTTTTCGACTTGTTGAATTGCCACGTTTAATGCTTTATTCATACTGATACTGTGCAGCAATCCGATTTTTGCTCGTGAATGACACTGTTTCTCTTTTGGCGACATTGAATTTGCAAGTATTAACCCTCCTGCGTAACAATTGGATTTGGCCGTTGTCTGTCTTTGTCTACCAACCCTTTTCCTCCCCGTCGTTGGTGCTGTGTGATGTGGCCGTGCAACGACCAAACTTGACTCCTTGATGCTTTGTATATGTCACCCCAGTGGCACTGGTTTTAGTTTTTGTTACCTGGCTGTTTGACAGGTATCTCTGTATGCCTTCTGATGGTGTGTGACTTCTATATCGGCCATGAGGTCTACGTATCACACTACGCTTGTTTGACCATGGGCATACCGTATGGTGGCCCACCCATCAGCCCGATGCTGTCATTTTGACCCGGCGCTCACCCCTCTACAATTTGACGGGCCTTTCCATAAGTTGATTGCTGCTATTTCACGTGCTTGAACGTCTGACCAGTCATGCAGCACTGTTTGACAGGCCTGCGAGTCTGTCACATCATGTAGTTTCATTTAGGATGCCTGTACCAGGGATACCAGGCCTGTCGATTGCCCTGCTGCTATTGTTTGACATGTTTCTCAATCAGGATCATTTTCCGTTTGGTTCTGTTTAGTTGCAAAAATACAATTTTCTTTCTTCTTTTTGTCTAATAATATCTCAATTCAATGCATCAAAATTGATTGTGGTTTCTATTGTACATCTGATAATATGCCAGTAGAAGAAGTAGCAGCTCTGTCTCATGCTGTTGACACGCCTGCACAAATTTATAGAGCATTCTATGCGCAGTGCAATTATAGTCAAAGTGACATTCATTTTTTAAAATCAACTGAACGCAAACATTAATCTGCGTCAATCCGATAGGATAGTTGATTAGAAGGGTGTCACGTCTTGTTTGATGTCAGATACTGGTATCTTGACGTAGAATAACACATGGCATTTGTACATTCATCTGATCTTTCGAGGGAAACTATCCTCCCCATATAAACAACAGCACTGTTTTATTTTCGAGCGCTTTCTTGCGCGGGGGTTATCCTACGCTTCGATCATGGGCAAAGAGATTCAAAATACCTCCCATACAATTCCGCGAAATTTACATTTTCCCATGCATACTTTGCTATTTTTACTAAAATATAAAATAGATTGGAATGCAAAACCTTTTGCGCAAAGGTATTTTGATATTTTCACCAAAATATAGAATAGATTGGAATGGAAAGAAAACTTTTGCGCATTTGCAGTTTTCTATTGTCATTGCAGGTCCTGCCGGATGCGCGAAGCGATTGCTATCTCATAATTATGGCAAAAATGTGGAACGAACTGGAACGGAATAAACCTTAACAAAAGATGAGGGAGGAACTGGTACGGTTTTACGCTTCCAACACAATAGGCAAGGACAAGAACAGATTTTTTTAACCCTGCCTAAAAGAGGGCACTGCAGTCACTGGAGGGCTGGGGTTGTGTATTCCCATTACTTTACATTGTAATTTGCAACTTAATAACTTGAAAACAACTGCACATAGACACCAAATTTCGTACAGTAAATTAAAATGCATAAGTAAATACCTCACAAAAATCATATAACCACAGCTACTAAAGTGACTAGTTTATAGAAGGTTACTTTCACATGCAAACCAATGGGAATAGACAGCTCCAGCCCTCCACATTTTTGTGTATTGGGGCGAATATACACTTAGAACCTTTCCTATTGCAATCCGCACAGAGATGGGTGTGCTATAAGGCAAAAACAATTCAATTGTCCTTTTTGCAAAAACACTAGAAGATTATAAATACTACACCCAGCAAGACAGGATTTTAAATCAAGAAGATGCTATTAAAAAAAAACCCTGGTCACTGCACTCGAGTTTTCGCGCTTTTTTAAGCGCACATTATTCCTTTTCTTCCAGTATTTGCATTGGTATTGAGATGTTATAGAGTTCCAGATTTACCTCACGCGCACGTCCTGCTTACGAGTAGCATGTATATATGTCACGTGATTATTTCGTGCTGTCTGTGGTCACATTGAGTTTAAGATCCAGCGGTGCGTAAGCAGCCCTGCCTCTCGTCAGTAGATATATTCAGCAGATAAATTAACCAATATTTAAATCATAAAATAACTACAGAAACATAGCAACTTGCCACTCAAATTCAGTAACTGAACTTACCATGGCATAAATTTTGAAAATATACGTATTATACATAGAAGTTTACGAAAGAGCCATGAGTACATCAGCTCTCAATCGCCACATGTAGGACAGATCTCAAAACACAATCTGAACGCATGAATTATGCGGGACTTTGCATTGACCACGCCTCTGGCTGCCAATGACCCAAGGCCCCTGTGGGAAAATAAATGCAGCTTCTTCTCGACGCTCTTTGACGCGCTGCGTCCAAAGCATCTCGAGGATAGTTGTTGATCCGGACCATTATATTTTTCTGGAAATATTAGCATATCGGTATTTAAAATTGAATGAAAGGTCTTTCCATAAGGAATTTAAGTCCAGTAATTTTTTCATCATTCAGAGTAGTTGCCGTGGTCTTTGGTGGTTCGACTTTAGTCGCAGTTGGCAGTGAACGAGTTAGCCAAATAATTTGTGGTCATAAAAACGTTTCGTTGGCACCTTTTCTCTCTCCATTTTCAAAGCAACATACTAGTCACAAAAATGGCAAAGGTTTTGTATTAATGTGTAGCCCGCAGTCATATGGAATCTAGCGTGAATGGAAGAAAGCGTAATGTGTTATAACGTTAGAAAAGCATGTGAAAGAAAGCGGGAAACAGATAGAAATAGAGAGAGAGAAAGAAAGAACGGAGAAACGCAAATTTAGATTATGCTGACAATGGCAAAGTGTACCATTTCAAACTGTTCTCATTTTGAAGGCACCAAGACTGAATTGCTGTAAAGCAAATCCTCTATTCTAGTTTTCCAATTGTGTTTACTTCATGTTTACTACGAGACATTTCGGACGTAAAGCACGTATGGTTTCCTGCCTACAAGGGAATCACGATACGTGCCAGGACTGGCCACAATGGTCCTGCCCGTAAAAGAACGGCATCGATTTATTTGTGGTACGTTCTCCTCGAATCTTGAAATCATTTTACACGTTAAATTTCACTGATTTTGACCAGTGCTCAGCATATACACGAGACGTATACTCCACTTTGACTTTCTTCTTGAGTTACATAGTGCACATATGACTTTCCTTCCGATGAACACATTTAAACATATTTTTGAAGTATGAGCAGTTCGTCAGTGAGAGTCGAACAGCAACTTCTACGTTCTTACACCTCTTTTTTCCCTCATTTGAAATATAGGCGGGATGATTACGCGTCGTTCTTGCTTCAGGGTCCACCTCCGAACAGCTTGCGGTATAAAGTCACGGGAAAGCAGGAGGGTGACCCCTGAGAAGTGAGATAGGTTACGGTAGGATAATTTATTTATCTGTCTATTATCAGATATAACGGTCACGTGGCATATTATCACAAACTGTTAGCATGGGTGGTGGGAACCGACCAAAACAACTTGAAAACCGTGCTGTCCCCTCAAGGAGCCTCTATCGGAGCAATGCTACAGACAGCTGTAGACATGTTTTAAACCCGAAACCGACGTGAAATAAAGGGAGCTGAAGTTGAAATTAAGAAGCAATCAGCAATACATTGGCACCGCCACCTCCACACCCATGTGCTCTACAACTAGAAATCCAATGGGTTAATATTGTTCAGGTGAATTACGACGAAAACAATGTTTGTACCTAGCACTGTTCAAATTGTACTTTGGATAAAGAAAGAAAAGAAAACTCAGCTATCGTGGCCAGAGTAGACCAATATAGCCGTGTGTCTGGTTGCGTATTTGTGGGCGTGAGACAGTTTCAATGCGTCTTCCGTACTGCGAAATATTAAGTACACAACACAAAAACAAATATGTATATGTTCCTGGATAATACATTGCTTTTCATTATTTCACATTATAAAAATGGGCTATTTCGTTTTAACTGTTTGTATTTTACTTTCAGTTCTGTTTCTACTGTGAAATTAACGTGAAAGTGGGTGGGGCCAAGTTGACGCACTTGTGTTATGAAGTGAGTCAACAACAAAACTCTTGTGGGTAATATTTAAGAAAGGACGATTTGACTTCTAAATTCGCATTACATGGGGCATCGCATTGGTTTCCCCTAGCGTTTGTCATCTAGTTTGCCTTTTACATTAGTTGTCACATGAATACTCAAGTTTGACTGCTTGTTCGTGTGGCAGTAGGAAGACCATAATCCACAATTTCCAGATAAAGAAGGAATTATGTGACGTAATCAGCACTTATTCTGCCATCCTGTTGGTCGGTTCCTACTACCCATTTTGGACTAGCCATCTGCTCAATGTGGCATGTGAAAAAAGGTTTGGCTATTTTTTCAAGGCGTGTAATTGGCTATGTGGTAAATGGATAAAATTGGCAAGTGTGAAGCAGCGTTCATCAGCATCGATAGTTTGTACCGGATGTCGCCTATGATGTTAGCTGCATACATAAGGTAACTGTCTTTGAAGTAAGATTTTGCGTGGATGCAGTACCTTCGCCCATCACACCCCACTGGGTAATCGCTAAAGCAAAGAAACAGGGAGTAAGTACTTTAATGCAACATGCAGGTGTGGTGTGACAGGACAATAATATGCCAAGACCTTGGTGTCTTGCATTCTCTTTTTGGGACACTGTCAAAGCATGGGTTATTTTTGCACTCACGTGTATCCCAATTGAGCAGAACGAGACAGGAATATTAATTCCCGCACAGAGCATGGGGTTCACGCCTGTCAATCACGGAGGACACACGGGCAAATCACTGTCACAAATACGACTAGACACCCCTGTCTGTCAAAGTTAGTGTCTTTTAGAGACAAAACATTTCAAAGGCACACGCATTTCATTCACTATGCACATGCTTATACTTAAGAATGTGTCTTAAAAAAGCAACAGTTAAAATTGTTTTCATTTTACTCAACCCTGTGGTGACACTCACACAAATTAAGTTTGAAATACAGCACTCCGATGTTGGCTGCAAGTTACTACTGGTCTGGTCTCCTTTAGGTTCCACATGATTGAGCAATAATAGCTTTTTAAGCCACCCAAAACGCCATTGCCGCACTTTGCAGGATAGGACTAAATTTCAATTTCGGATATAAATATAAAAAGGTTCATTGACACACCACATTGAGACAAAGTGCAGGTCTTCACAAATTGTTTTGCTCATATGTACCCCTGGACACTATGAATAGGCAGCACACACTAGTGAAACGATTCGGCGGCAGATGGAACATTTTCAGCGGCAGCCAGCTGCACTGCCGCTCTCTGCCGCAATGTGCTGCTGAGGGTCAATTGGGGCTTTTTGGATCGGCGGCAGACTGCGACGGTCAGCGGCAGACTCAACCACTCTTTGACGCACTATACCTTTTGCTGCTTACTAAAGCATGTAAAATAAGAAATCATAATCGAATAGAGCATCATATAAGGTGTCTCCATACATGTACCAGCTCCATAGAAAAGTTCTTACTTGTATAAATGTCCCATTTTAACTCTGTGTATGTTTGTAAAGTAGTTTGTGTAAACTGTACACAAACTCTTTACAAGTTTTCTGTGAAAACCTTTGGCACTGTAGCTAAGGGGCAATCCCTCTCGTCAACATATTAAGGAACGTATATAAAAAAAACTTTATACTCGACGGTGTGTTCAACGGGTTTCATCTCGTTGATCCCGGTGCAAGAATTCCTATTTAAAATTGCAGGAATCATCGCTCTTGTTATACTGGTAACAATGCTACGAAGTTATCGGAGTTACTAGTTAACGAAATACGTGAGGGTAAATTGAGCATAGCAAAACATGCACCAAGATGCACACATGCTATGGGGCTTTTATCAAAACCCAGTGGAGATATTTGTCTTATCACAAATTGCAAACGCCGTCTACTCCGATCTATAAACAATTATACAGACAATGTTTTCTTAAAGTTTTCTTACATTATCATTGACAAAGTTGTATCCAATTTGAAGCCAAATATGTACATGTGCGTCATTGATATAAAATCTGCTTACAGATCTGTAATGGTACATCCGTATGACCGTCAATTTTTTGGTCTTTCATTGTGCTTTGGGGACACTCCATTATATTTGCAAGATAATTATCTTTGCTTTGGGGCTAGAACGGCTCCCTTCATTTTCAGTCGGATATCGGACTCCGTTTCACGTATGATGCAATCGATGGGATTTATGTGCTACAATTATTTAGACGATTTTATACTGTTGTCTGAAGATTATGAGTCATGTATCAAAGCACAACATCAGCTTATACGTTTATTAAGGTCTCTGGGATTTTATATAGCATGGCACAAACTGACAAATCCCAGCAAGATATGTAGATACCTTGGTATAGAGATCGATTCCTCGTCTATGCAACTCCGTTTGCCTGCAGATAAAGTAGATAAACTTCATAAGGAGCTCGAATTTTGGAGTAACAGAAAATATGCCACAAAGAGACAGATTCAGCGATTGTGCGGCATATTGAGCAACTGCTGCAAGGTAGTTTGCGTTGGTCGGTTGTACATGCACTATAAGCTGGGTTTTCTACGATCGTTCAAACACAGGAAAAAACTCAAACTGCCAAGTACATTTTTTGCTGACTTACTTTGGTGGCAAAAGTTTTCGACCATTTTCAATGGTTGTAATGATATAATCAACCATTGTAGGGGTGTATTTGAGTTACACACAGATTGTGCCTTATTTGGTTTTGGCTGTGTTTGCAATGACTCTTGGATAAAAGGATACTTTTGCCCATCTAATGACGATCAGTTGCAGTGTGTTTTTCATGATGATCATACGTGTGAACTCCATGTGCCTGTTAGCCAAATGGGTAACATAAATGTACTAGAGTTGCTTGCTGTATATGTAGCTATTCAAAGATGGGGACATAAAATGGCATCTTCTAGAGTGATGGTAAACTGTGACAATATGCAAGTTCTGTACATGTTACAGAAAGACAGGTCAAAAAATGATTTTGCTGCTCATGTCATGCGATCTATTTTTTGGATGTGTGCATATCATAACATATATTTGTCACCTAGTTACGTATGTTCGTATCTCAATGTACACGCCGACGCATTGTCTAGGGACCTAATTTAACTACTAGTATCTTCCATCTATTTTGTTTTCCAGAGGATCTGGATAGACAAGTGGACTATGTACGCGGTGAAGCGTTTGCCTTAGCAACAAGACGTACGAGGCAATCACAATGGAATAAGTACCTTGATTTTTGTGAAACTTACAAACAAATTTCATTCCCTAAACGCCGGACAATGTATGCAGGTTTTTTGTTTTCTCTGCTGCACGAGTTTCTTATGTGACTTTAAACAATTATGTATCAGCTCTTAATGTGTTATGCAAGAATATTTACATTCGGAGTTTTTGTTAGCATTGAAAGAATGGGGACAATTTTTGTTTTCATCAGTCGATGGTAACATCATGTACAGCACGGCACGTGCCAGTGCCTGCTTTGCTACGTAACAAGCGGCTGGCCACACCCATAGCTCCTCCCACTGATAAACATTTTTAAGGTCCTTCGCAGTGGCTATCAAAACTTTTACGAACAAATAGTAATGCAAATTTAACTCTAGTCTAGTATTAGTGTTAATATGAATATAAATATAAAAAATGAAGTCTGTCTCTGTTGTTGTCATTGGCATGTAACAGCGCGTTTGTGGGTAGGCATTTTCTTCATGACGTCGCTATCGATATGGATCTGAGACAAGACTATGGGGTTGAATTAACATTGCTGGGTCTAACGAGATTATTAGGAACTGAGTACAGCCCAAAGGACCCGCTATTTCCTTCTGATCTTGTTAAAATATTTGAGGTGGTTGATTTGCATAACCCATGCGAGCTATCGGTGTGGTTATCAATAATTTTATGTTTTCGATCTATGTTGAGAAAAGGCCATTTTACACATGATAATGAGGTACATCTTTTAAGAGTGTGATGTAAAGTTTCACTCTTGGGGTGTTATGCTACATATTATAAGTTCAAAGACTATCCAATATAAACAGAGATCATTCGATGCGCATATCACACATTTTGGAGGGTATATACTTGCAAAGATTTCCAAGGGCCAACTTAGATCCACTGATTGGCTTAAATAAGCAAGGCAAGCCGTGTACATTGGATTACAGCTTTGCGTTAAAAACTTTAAAAGTGGGGTGTAGTCAAGCATGCATCGAAAAAGATATTGGTTTCCATTCACTTGGAAGAGGAGCTGCTTTGTATATGAGCTCAATTGGCATACCTATTCAGAACATTCAGAAGTGTGGCGACTGGCAGAGTTTGTGTGTATTAAAATATCTATCAGCCACAAATGAACATTGATATAACATTGATCATAAGCCAGCTATGACTTTAACTACATTCTCACAGTCATTTCCCAATCCTTCAATATTTTTACTTTGGGGGTTTGGGGCTGATTTGCCCAGGCTATTTTCAGTTGGCAAATCTCTGTGTGGACATTATTACTTACCTGACCTGCAGGCTGTCAAATGTGTATGGCAATGATTTATAGAGGATATAAATATCATTATCTATATAGGTATAAATGGATCGAGTGACGTCGGCATGCATACTAATGAGTTCGAGGTTATCCAACCGAATCGAGTTCGTTCGCTGACTCGGGCCTCGTGTCATTCCTAGCCTGGCCAGCGGAGTTTTATTTTTTTTTTTTGGGGGGGGGGTCTAGTTGTCTGTGATTTATATACTAAGGTTTGCTTGCACACCTAATAAAGGGGCTGATTTGCCCAGACTATTTTCAGTTGGCAAATCTCTGTGTGGACATTATTACTTACCTGATCTGCTGGCTGTCAAATGTGTATTGCAATGATATATATATATATATATATATATATATATATATATATATATATATATATATATATATATATATATATATATATATATATATATATATATATATATATATATATATATATATATATATATATATATATATATATATATACACGTTACTAGCAATACATGTAATGAAGGGGGGGGCCTAAAGAAAGACCCTCCCTTTTCCGGGGTGGGGGAGGGTATAATGTTCTACTCCTTGACCTTACTGGTGGGCATGCTCCACCAACGAGTCAGAATGCTGACCAATTATGAGCAGATAAAAACTGAAAAAAAGTGTCTTTGAGAGCTGATTTTGTCAAGAAGTCGAGGAAAAAATTTGCTTTTGCTGCCTATTAAATCGGAGTTTTTTTAGAAAATTTTTGAACACTTGCATCAATATTTGGTGTATTTTGGCGAAATTTGGGGGCAAAATATCATTTGAATTTATTTTGTGAAAACATGGGATATTAGACAGCTCAAGAGTTTTGATAATTGCGTGGTTTTTTTTGGGGGGGGGGGCAACAGGAATTAAGGGAAGGAGTCTCTATGGCAGAGCCTGCCTATAAACAGCATGATGGCCTATTCTATTGAAACACGTTGATAAAAGCACAAAGACAGCTGTATGTTCAGAATTTAATTTATTCTATCAAAATTTTTAGTTCAAATGTCTCACTTTTGCTACACTACCATTACAACACAAACCGTTGTGCATATAATTCATTTTTTGACTATGAGCCTGTTTTTAGCATGCCCGCTTCACCGAAGTGAGAAATTAATAAGTATTATTGTAAGTGAAAGTAACAAATTTGCCACATAGAACCGCACCCTCTCTTTTGGGTGGGTGAGCCTCTCCGAGGTACAACTGTTTACTTGTCTATTTATATAAGTAGGTTAGTTGCATGATGTTTAGAGTGGGACCAGCTGCAATGCAGATTTAAAAGGTGTCTTCTAATATTTGCTTGATCTTAGATATTTCCTTTGATGCCACTTTGTTGTCGAGAAAACGACACAATATAGTTTCTATGTACATGCTCTACTGCCAAATCAACATTTAAAGATTGGACTGCAAGCCTAAAGAAAGAGAGGTGAAGTGTAGCAAATTTGAGTTTTCACACAACTTGATTTGGTAAGCCTGTCTTGTTGTACTTCTCGCATTAATACTCTTTGTTGTATACATGCAGTGTCAGGAAGATTACAATCATAATTCAGGATAGACTGCTGATTGTAATGAAACCAGCAATTAAGAAATTAAAGAACAAGAAATAAATTTTATTATGAACACACAACTGTCTTTGAGTTTTTCTCAAGAAGTTCAATTTTTCAGCTGAATGAACTCCAGCATAGGTGAATAGAGGATGGCCAGATGCCCGGGGGGGGGGGGGGTGTTCCACTATTCCCCATCAGTACAAACGTATACATTTCACTTTTCTTCCATTATTTCAAATACTACTAGGGACTTGTATACATGTTTGCAACTATACATACATACATACATACATATATATATATATATATATATATATATATATATATATATATATATTTATTTATTTATGTTATACACACCTGAGATTCAATATTTCCTAATCTGAGTACATACATACACAACCATCAGATGGCTGTGCATTCTTGTTTTTATGTTCTTTAATGAACAGATCTGAAAGCTGGTCACTTAGCTGCTTATTTGAAGCCTTTTTTCATAGAAAAATTGTTGAAAGTTGTGTGTGCACCGTGTACAAACGACTTCACACACTCAGTTTAAATGGGACATTGATAGGCAAGAACTTTTCTATAGAGATGGTTTATGTATGTATACATTCATATTATGCTCTGTTCCATATGATTTCTTATTTTACATGCTTTAGTAAGCAGCAATAGATATAGTGCGGCAGAAAGCGGCAGAAGGGGGAAAAGCTGCCGGCCGCAGGGTGCCGCCGATCCCGAAAAGCCCCAATTGACCCTCAGCAGCACACTGCGGCAGAGACAGGCAGTGCCTCTGGATGTATCCGAAAATGTGTCATCTGCCGCCGAATGGCTATACTAGTGAAATAAGTGGCATTAATAAGGTTGAAATTGTCTTGTCTCCATTTGTATTTCTTACCTTTTAAATAATTGGCTGAGATCTGTCTTGTATCTGGACTAAGCCCATTACATAAGATATCAGTCGTTTTCATTGTGATACTCTCCCAAAAAACAGCAACAAATTAACTCAGGCATAAATTACACATTTGGTTGTCAACATGGACAACAGGCACTTGAGTCAAAGACAAGGCACCAAGGTCTTGGCTTCTTTACAAAATGGTGGAGTTGACTTCACAACAGAGATCTTTTGTTGTAAGGTAATATGCCCATTTAGGTAGCTAAGAGGCAGTAAGGAACTCATATGCCATGCAGTACCAAATGTGAACGTTCCAGCAAGAAGAGCCATTTTAAGAAACTGGAATAAATATGAAGAGATAGGCATAAGTCAAAACCTAAATAAAGGTAGACGTAGTGGGAGGTGCACTGTCCGTAGTGCTGCCAACATTTAGGCAGTGAGGGATCTGTTGCTAAAAAACCCTCACACGAGTGTCTGTAGGAATAAATTTGGGATCAAGTATGCCTCTTGCTACCGCATCACCAGCCTGGATCTGCAATGGCACCCATACAGGATGATTGTGTGACACCAGCCTTTGCCCAGGGACCACAACAGACGAGCAACGTTCTGCCAGTGGCTCCTAACTAGACCACCACGGTTTCTAGACAACGTCATCATTGGTGATGAGGCAGGCTTTGCCATGAATGGTGAAGTCAATTCACAGAATGTTCGACAGTACTGCCCACGCCATACCGCACCCTCTTTCAATTATGAAAGGAATGACAGTCATAAAAGATAACTGTTCGAGTTGCGTTATGTGGCAGTTGACTGTTGATTAGTGTGACCCTACCGGCCAACCTTGCTGACCTGCAGGCTTGCACACATACTGGCAAAGTTTGACGGCAATCTGCATCAAGATACATATATGTTGAGGAGAGCAATAGGAGATGTGCGTCGTCGGGCAGCAGAGTGTCTTGCTCGTCACAGAGGACACTTAGAATGGTGCGGGACATTAAAGTTCATTGGCTGTTCTTTGTGAAAAGTTCAAACTCAATGACTCTGATATTTATTTTCTCACCAGTACAGATTTGAGGCAGAGGTGTTGTTTTAAACAGTATTGCTATTTGACTTTTTTGGTTGACCACCTCAAGTACCATGGGCATTTTTGTCTTTGCTGAAACTTGATGTAGGAATTTCTTTATCAAGCAGATGAAGCCTCTAATTGTTACTGTTGCTTTTGTTCTTATTGTCAAACACTTTTGCGAAATGTTATAAGGATTTATGTTTAAACATTCAACTTATGCCATGTTATTGAAACCATTTTTCCTGATCAGCCAACCCGCGGCAAAAAGCATTTTGGTTCCTTTTAAAACAACGGTTGCTCAGTCATCTCGAACAAAAATAAGAAGAAACCAATATAAACTTGTACTCAACACCTCAGTGCATCCTTTCAAAGTTAGTTTTCGTGAGTGCCCCCATAGGTTGGAGCACAATGAATAAAAAATTAACCTTTGTGTTTTTAAAGACACACCCTGTAGAGTGTGAAATAAGAGCTAAGACACTTCTTGTAACTTATCATATATTAACACCTAGTGAAAGAGTAAGGCGCAGAGCGTAGTGTTATCAAGCTGACTTACCCCTTGTACCAATGAACTCATGAATGTTAGTGGATCCTTTCATTAGCGACCAATCTGGTACCGTTTTGCTTATGTTGCAATGTCCTTTTTCTGTATCATATTTAAGTGCCCGACACAGGTCATTCTCCAAACAATGTTGCACACAGGATCTCATTGTTACGAACTTGTAATGCAAAACATCGTCACCATCTAGATACTCATTTTTCTCGGATGGCAGTAAGTTGTAATAATCCTGATGTTTTCCTGTAATTGCAGAAAACATGCAATAAATAGGTGTTCCTGTTTTACACAATGGTAGCAATATCAAAACAAAAACCCAAAACCCCCCAAAGAAACCCACTTCATTATCTGTGGGTTTATTCCAAAGATTCCGCTTTTATATGAATAAATGTGCAGTGACCCGGAAACCTGTGCATACATTAGTGTAATGCATATATAACACAAAGGCAATGTAATGACAACCATTCTTCCTGATCCTCTGAATGTATAACCTGATAACCTTATGTTGAAAGAAACGTGAAATGAGTTTTTTTCATTTGGTTACGACGATACATCAATGTATCGCTTATTCAATGATAGCAAATTGACCCTGCCATGACCAACATGTAACAAAAAGGACTTTAGTGGCGTTTTTGTGATTTTTTTGGACATGTTAAGGGACAACAGTTATAACGGACGTAAAACGGGCTTATTCTTTAGCACATTATACTTAAATACCAATTCAGTAAAAATACACAAATAAACGTTAGCTTTTCAGAAGTTTTATTTCTATCACGCTTGGCACACGTTATACAAACACTCTCAAAGAACAACAATAATAATGATAATAATAATAATAATAATAATAACAATAATAATAATAATAATAATAATAATAATAATAATAATAATAATAATGATGATGATAATAATAATAATAATAATGATGATGATGATGATGATGATGATGATGATGATGATGATGATAATAATAATAATAATAATAATAATAATAATAATAATAATAATAATAATAGCTTTAGCCCTTTGCGTAGGATATATTCATAAACACACACACAAATACATACAGACGATCACCGTTTTATTATAAGTCCATTTCAAGATGGGAGCCCATGAGGTAATCACTTTGAATGTTAAAACCCAAAGCAGTATCGAATCGATTTGGGGAAAACAGTTCTTATTTTTTTTTGGGGGGGGGGGGGGGGCTCATAATATCTGTGCATGAAAGTGGTCATAGACCTACAAAGTTCCAATGCAAATGCAAAATACATTAATAAGAGTTCATGTATTTTTATGAGTTATTCTTCAATTCCATGAATAAACAGAGATTAAAATTTAAATAAAATCACCATTATATACCTGTCCAGTTTACATACTAGTTCAAAGTGGGCTTGAAGTAGCTACATAACTCAAACTCTAAGTGATTTAAAAGTCAAAGAAAGCTTTTCACAAGCCGTATCATGTAGCAAGTTTCACAAAGATGCTGCTTAAGTAATCAGAGATGCTTAGTACGCCGCTCTTTATGTGTACGATAGGGCTTAACGAACACTGTATTTTGGTATTTGGCAATCAATTTCAATATAATTTCTTGGTTATGTCCAAACGTCTTTTTTTACAACAAAACCGGTGTCCGAGCATGCAAAAAAGCTTTACCTGCTTTTTATATAACTTTGAATTGTAATGCGGATTTAAATTCTAATAACTATTGCTTTGATTATACACTGCCTTTCAACACTTCATCACATGTATCGGGAACCAGGTTCTATTAATATCTAATAGTAAAAAACTAAAATGGATACATCCGCAGTTTTCTTAGCCTCATTAAAATGCACTAAGTAATTATCATGCAAATTGTTAGAGAATTATATGAATATATAGGTCAAAATACACAAATGGTTTAAACGAAGAAAAATGAAAACTGGTCGGTTTACATAGCTTTTTTGCTCAAAGTATTTTGGTTTTGTTTTTTATTGTTTTTAAAGATATCTTGTAAAGTATTGTTTTATTGTTGCAATTGTCTGTTATTTAAGCTAAAGGTGGCTAAGGAATGATTTTTGCTTTTCACTTTTTGATGTCCGGACTGAACGTCACTATCTAGGGATGTTTTAGTAATCAACACCATTTGGGGCAAAATGTGCACAATGTCGTATTTCATATAAATATCAAATTTCCATTCTAAATACTCTAATCTGTCCTGTGAAAAATGCAATTATTATATATACTTAAGATCGGTGTATCGCCTTTTCTTTAAGCATCATTGGGTTGTTTTGTGTCCCCACTGCGTGTGATAACCAATTACGTAGCACCATTAAGAAAATATGGGGAACGTGTGGCTATTGGAGACTGATTTAATATGGCACACAATATAATTCAAACTGTACAAGAGGTTCAGCAAATCGATAGACACTATGTGCTGCTTATATCATTTTGTAATCAGTCAAATGAAACTATGTCTGAGTCTGTTAAGGACAACTTAATCTGAAGCTCTAACAACATGTATCAAACGTGTCCGCCTACAAACTAAATAGTTCAATAAGCCGTTGTTTATTTAAAAATAAACAATTATTAATTTATCAAGATAAATAATTAATAATAATTTTCAGCCTTCATGCTCAAAGCACATTGAACTTAAGACTGCAGGTGTGTTTTATGATCACATAAATAGAATAAATTAAAATAAGTCCGAATTTACATTTCCTTTGACCATATTTATCATGTTATGTAGTTTCTATTTTGATGCTGCTAATAGTTTTATGTGTAGAAACATTAGCACATGTATTGCATTCTGTTCACAAGCCGTATAACATTTGAAAACAAAAGATTATTTAGCATACGATTTACACGTGAAAAACATTTAAATATGTATAGTTGTATTTTCACACATGTGTAGATGTGTTTTTGCGTGTCTTATTTTACAGATGGGAGAAATATTAAAACAAAGGCGTCATTCGTTTACACATATTTGTATATCTTTTGCACATAAGAGTAAAAGCATGATAACACGTGTGTGTTTGTCTTCTTCACCCTTAAAGTGCTAATAACTGCTATAGCCGTTTTCTCATTACGTTAAACATATAATGGTTAAAACATTAAAATTCCTCATGAAGATACCTATCATTCAAATACCAGCAAGTACAGTCTAACGCAAAAGGTAGTCTTAGTCAACAGCTTTCATTGGGGCACCAAGGAAAGCTGTTAACTCAATCTTAAAGCAGCACTTTAAGGGTTAACATATGTAAAAAAGGTAAGAATCCTACAAATGCAAACAAGATTTGCCCACATATGAAAAAGATGTATACACAAGTGTAAAAGCTATATTACGCATATGTGTAATTCCAGAGTCACCAACCCATCAACATTCATCTTCCAATACTAATGTACAGAAACAAATTTCACTCCTAACTTGAGACAGGCAGTCACCCACAAAAGGTTACTGGTGGTTTTAAACCAGTCCTCTCAACCTTTTGAATATTCTTCATTAACCACAAAATAGAGTGTTACCAAAACGTATATGTCTAGCCACTCAAAATTTTATTACTTCTGCCAAAAGAGACCTGGTGGGCCTATCTCTTTTTAGTTCTCCTGACTTGTCAGTCAGCTGAGTTTACAGCGAAAGTAGGCTTACATCGTTTTTGTGATATTTATGAATCTGGAACATTATAAACACAGTCTACCTCCATCATAACAAAAGTGACTTACGATGTGTATATTTTTTCGTGTAAAATTTATTTGGATTTGTGTGTTAAATAGTTCACATTTGTAAAATAGGCTGTTCTTTTACAAATGGGAAAGATTTACACATGTGTAAAAAGTAGTATTAAACTTGCCTTCATTTGTTACTCGTTCCATGCCCGTTGCAGAGTCTTTCTCTGTCGAGGTTTCCTCAAAAAAACTATCACCCAAAATACAACTTCTGGTTTCCATTTCATAGCTCAGAGATACACATCCTAATGTGTTTACGCAGAGGGACATGCATTTTTTGATATTAGGTGTCGTTTGGTTGTATATCCGCGACGTCACTGGTGTGTTTTCGTGGCGAATGAAACTGTCTGCGACATAATCTGTTCAATTTGAACACAATAACAATAAGGGTAAGGGAAGGCAAAACAACATCCATATATGTATCATAGTTTACAAATATCGAGATTTAAGGTTCGTAATGTGTTCTAGTAACTACGAAAGCTGTTTGAAACAAATCTTGTGTTTCCTATGAAACAAAGTATATCAATAACCCGTCCCATGAATAGCCATAAATAACAAGAACAGTCATATCTTTTGTGCGCATTTAATTAATTGATTCGTGTTTTTAATGAAATCTCCGTTTTTAACAATTTTAACAAAGGTATATCAAAAGAGCAATTACCTTTATGTGAATTTTATAAGAACGTTTTATGACCAAATATCGGTTTTTCAATAGGGTGAAGTAAGTTAGTCATTAAGTCATTAACCAGAATAGTAATATGTATTTACTATGCTGGTACTTTATGTACAATTCATATTTATGCCCATTTGTGTGTCTTACCGCTTGTTGTAGGTTTATACGAGATTCTGCAGCAATGAGCCATTACAAAATGGCCAGACTGACAGAGGCAGGTCTGTTCATTTGATATATTCCATTGGCTAGAGTGGTCACAGACACAGGCTATTGCTGTCGGGTAATCTGGCATAAAATGTGAAAATTACGGTTTTAATAGTAAAGATACTTCATTCAGGATATTGAATATCATGTACCCGTACGTTATTTTATACAAAGGAGAGGAGAATCAATGAATCAACTGTTGTCACAATGTACCATACATACACAGACACAAAACAGAAAGGATTCAGTAAATGTACAAAAATTTGCATTAAGGCATACAAAGGTGAAGCGTACAGGCTCAGAGGTTGTATGGTGACTACCAAAGTATTGAATGTTAGAAGCACATGTGACAGTGAGTTGATAAAGGTATAGAAAACATGATACGACATTGACAAAACGAGCTCTGAGTGAGCCTTTAACAATTAAAACTGAGTTCAATAGACAGAAGCAGTTCAGAATCAGAAAACGTGTCACGTCCTGCAGAATAAGCATCATAAGTGCATAATTCTGTGACAACAAGGTACCATAGTTAAAGAGTTGATCCTATATCATGTAATGAACTTAGCTTTCATGACTTACCTGCAGGCATGGAAATTTGTTTAAACTATTTTGTATGTTGATCAGATGTTTAACCAATCATGCATACACACAGTTAAGAAAGAAAGAAACAGGCAAGCGAATGGTCACACACACACACACACACACACACACACACACACACACACACACACACACACACACACACACACACACACTTGCCACGTTTACCTAACGTGGAGTCTTCCTATGTGGGGACAATTTTGCGAATTTCTTCCTAATACCGAGCTGTATTAATAGAGCGCATCATGGGATGGATAAGATATTTTTGGCAAATGTGTGTACACGCCAATTAAATACAGACATATTGTACAAATATGTCGTATGTGGAGGTATTTAATATTGCAGGAAACTCTTCTTTGTCACACTATTTTATTTATGCAAGTTAGCAATTTTCAGGCCCCTTTTCCCACAATGGGGTCTTGCATATATAGCGGCACACCGAATAGAATTATTTTAGCAAATTGATTTAGGCATGGTACATGTTATATATTTTGATTCAGTTTTCAGATGTCTGGTTACATAAACGATTTCTTGATATATGAGGGCCCTGGACAAATGCTATTAAGGAACAGCATCCCAGTCTAAAATTGGAATGATAAATAACTCGAAATCAAGGACCTCACATTGTGTCAACAGTTTTAAATATACATTTGAAAATACCATATATAGATGATCAAATAAGTCTTCCTGCAGGCGATTTTTGAGGTTAATTGGAACTCCTCCATGACTACAGGTGAGAATAATCTTGTCTGTTTAGCTAAGGCAGCATTTGGACCCCCTAATGGTGCCTTTTTCAAGTTTCTTCTCTGAATTCAAGAAAAAAACCCAATGAACAGTGATAATATTAAATCATACTTTGTGCTTATATAAAATTTAGACCCAGAAATTCTGATATGCTCAGGATCTTGGTCTAAATTTTATGTAAAGCCTTTAAAAGACGGTTTCGTGCACCACAATGGGACAGAGCTGTTCCTTATGAGCAAAAATGACATAAACAGGAGTTTGAATGCAAGAGCTATCACTGCTGGTATATTTTGCTCAGGATGCGTGATTCACTAACTGAAGACGGGCTCTCCACTTCTTTGGACAGACATGATACACCACTAATCATTTTGTTATCAAGTCCTAGGGGCTTAATACAGCCGATAATGTCCCCTGGCTTACGTGAGACGCCACAATCATCGCTCTGTCTAAAATAAGAAGCTCATATGGTATATCTGAGTGATCCATGCACTTCGCCCAACATCTGTATTATGGCCTTGTGTCACACTATTTCTCTTGTGACAAAGAACGGTATTCATGCCTAAGTGTGAGTTTTCTTTTCATATGATAAAAGAACTCCTGTTTTCATACCATTGCATGAGTATGTACCTTACATAAAGTACAAAGTGTATTTATATTCTTTGGTAAGTCTGTTCTGTTCATACGAGAAAGAATGTTATATATACGATAGTGTGAGTTCATTCTTTGCATGACAAAGAACTCCTGTATCAATACACTTCTGCGATTGTTCTTTTCATATGACAAAGAACTATATTCATACTCTTGTGTGAGTCCGTTCTTTTCGTGACAAAGGACTACTGTATTTATACCCTTGAGCGACTATGTTCCTTGCATATGATAAAGAGCTGTATTCATATTGTTTTGTGACTCTGTTCTTCTCATATAATTCCACCCCCACCAAAAAAAGAAAACTGCTTCATATCTTTGTGTCACATCGTGCTTCTTTAGTGTCCATAACGTTTTGTATCTATTCACCTTTACCACACTGTTCTCACCACAAGACAAAAACTCCTGTACCCACACCCGTCTGTCAAACTCTTCTTTTCCACACCACACTGTTGTGTGTCATTATGATGGTACTGTATGTGAGGGGCTTACTGGGACTTTATTCAAGAAAAACTGGCTTCTTTCTTACCTCTTGGACAAGTCACCTTGCGTCCAGATGCTGGGAGTGAAATATTGTTGAAAGACACCTGTTTACAATCTATGTAAGCATTATAGTCAGGACCTGAAATGATAATGTAAATAAAAAAAAGTGTGGATTTTTTGAAGGCCAAGGAAAAGCCTCAGTGTGTCATTTCTTGTGGCTGCGAAAGCACAAATAAAACGACATATTTTCTAAAAGGTACCAGTACAATTTTTTTTTCACGGACAGTCTGCTGTGATGCCAGACACACTATGGTGCAACTCTTCATGGCAGAGAATGGCACAGTGGTCTGTAGCCTAAAACTCTACCTTTTGTTAACATTGATAGTGATCAACAATCAGCACAAAGATATGCAGAAAAGGCCACCCTATGTTTCATGCCAAGGTCGTAAGGCAACCGTAAAGAAAGCCCGCTATCAACACGCTTGGCATGATTTTCCAGCGAGAAAAATTCCAGCAATATCGCATATATGAAACCACTAGATATTATTTTTCTGGCGGGCCAATAGAAAAAGCATTCTGGAAAAGTGTAGTTTTGAAGAACATATCGATTTCTTTGAAGCCACGAGACCCTTCTGCGCCCAACAAAGGTACAGCATATGGATGTGACATTCATTATTAGGGGAGGATGCTATCGTGGCTGATTCATCCACGGTCTCCGAGGTAAAAGAGTGGAGACTTTGCTATATACACTTGGTCATGAAGATTCATTCTATGGCCACTGAATAGTTTGCCTTCAAAATGAAAACAAATCCAATAAAATCCATTACATGTGCACATCCAACAAAGTTAACGCTCCAGGCAATTCATCTCATATCAAATCAAATTCTATACAGGCCGAAAACTCCATCAAATTGTTGAGCATACATATTGACAAACTATAGTTTGACATACGATTTTAAGCCTTATATCTAACATCCGTGATTCACGTAATCTTGATCAAAGTTTCACATGTAAATAATGACTGATTATTTTTTTTAACGAAAAGAAACTGGATGGTAGTGAAAGTTAAGGTAGCGGAGGGGATTGAGCTATAACGGCAAAATCGTGACCCGACAGAAAATGAGTTTTTTCCATTTCCGTAAAGTTTGGCACTTTAACTTTCTTGTCACCAAACATGAATACTTAAAAAGCAAAATTTATGTGATAAAAAGGGGAAAAAACATGACCATGTTTTAGCTGGCTGCAGCATGAGCATGTCTGTTTACAAATGTATGGTAATTAGTCCGCCAAAGTTTGGATAGCAGTCGGCTGCTTTCCACAATCCAGGACCGTAGCAACGACAAGCGACCAACTGTGACATTTTGAGGTGCGCTGCTACCAATTCTTGTATAAGCTGCTTGACAAGATTAGGACTGATTAATTGGTTTGTTGTGGTGATCAAATGGCCATGTAGATAATTAAATCGATGGGCTCATGTTTTCCTTCTCAGAGTGTGATAAAAAAAAAAAAATAAGGGACGATAAAAGGTGGCGATTGTCAAAACGGCACCTGGCGATGGACGTGAGCCTCAGTGTGTTTTCAATGAAGGCGATTTTAACCTATGCGTAAATCGTTACTCAGAATCATGGCATTGTATACATTATAAAGGCTTACAACCCTTTCTACAGTCTTGCCCTATCCAAGACCAATTTGCTTTTAATGTTTATTGGCAAAAAGTACACATGACGATCGAGGAATCCTAACACTGGACCACTTGGCTAAAAATATGCCGCAAACTATAAAAGCGGGGATTCGATTCAGCGTAAATAATTTTATCTGCCTTCAATAATTATATGTGCCTTTACCTGAATGTGAAACGGTGAATAGCATTAAATGTTAACCTTGAAGTAAATTTGTATGAAACACACGCCTCCACTAAAACTGGTATCGTCTGTACCGCTGTCGCATTGTGTGGAACTGGAAGACTGGCACATTGCACATGCACGGACTTGCCCACTTCATACAGGGGTGTTTCGAAGTACACTGAGCGAGGGGACAGAAAAAAAAAAAAGCTTAAAAAAATTTGACCATCAGAGGAATAAAATAATCAGATTACTGTTAAATGACTGCGAAAAGCGACTCTGCACTCTGCTTTTAGCTGGTTGATCGGTCATATAAAATTATTTTGTCTCACTGTGCGCGGCATGTTCCAATACCACTCGCCCGCACTCACCCATCAGGAAGTTTCGGTTTTGTGTCTCGATCAGTTTATTGCAGTTCAAGGGTGAGCCAACTATCTTTCAGTGGGCTAGTTATCTCCACAAAATAAAAAAATATGTTACATGAGTGGCAAGGTTTCGAATGGCAATACGCGAGAAAAACATGGCAAAGTGCATGGCATTCTTTATCACAAGGAAGGCGCTAATATGTGGAGGAACCAATGAAATAGGCTTGGCGTATTCTATTGTGCTCCCGGCAAAAACAACAACAACAACAACAAAAAAAAAAAAAAAAAAAAGAAAAACCGCACAAGCCAAGGCCACGAAGAACACACTCCCTCACGATGCCCATCCCTTTCTCAATTTTGTGGGAATTGGAAACTTTCTTGACTACCAGACAGACTGGCTCTGCGTAATTGTTAAAGTGCGCTTGAAGTGCGTGTCGCCAGGTAAGCAAACACAGTCCGTCTTGGCAGGCAAGAAAGTTTTACCCTTGCGCACGAAGTGTAGCGTCATCACTTTGCATCTGAGCGCGGTCTGGTGCATTATATTGATCTATGGAACCGTCAGGGTCTGATCAAAGACTACTTCAGCAAATCAATGGATTAGGTTATTCAATCTAGCAATACAGTTTCATCACCAATACAACATTGAAACTAATGGATTCTCAACACATATAAAACGTTCGCCTTTTTTTTGGTTTGTTTTTGATTTTTTGTTTTTGTTTTGTTTTGTTTCTTCTTTGAAGTACAATTTATCCTGGGAGTGTTTGTTTATCAGTAACTGGACTATTGTTTTAAATGTTACGTCAACACTTTTTTCACATTGTCATCCATCTGCTTCCTTTTCTTCCGTGATCGTGGCATGTCGATTTTTCCGACTTTCTTTTCGGTAAGGTCGCAAGTAGTCCAAGACACTGAATGGCGAATGTCCCATCCATGCCGTTAATAAAGCCATGTTGTTCTTTGATCCAATGTGATGAGAAGTGAGTGAGCAACTCCTGCCTACCGGGCAGCCTTCTGAGTAGAGCAAGCTGTGAAACTGCAACCCGTTTGTTCACGCGGCGCCATATGCAAACAATGTTGCTAGGGTCAAGGTGATAGCACCTTCGGGTCACGTGGCTAATCCGCTTTCGAATCCCCCTTTGAAGCTGTCCCATTCGCGTGGAAACCCGACTGACAAGCTTTCGAGTGTGGCTGCATTTTGTGTCATTCGGGTAAATAACTGCTTTTTTAAGCCAATAAACATCATTGTATGTTGGGAACTATACATCAAAGATGTTGATTGACCTTTCTTCGAAGTACTGAGACCAAAACGGACCGAATTTGGAAAGCTGTATTGTCATTATGGCCAACAATGTGCGAAAAAAGGGCCTCAAATCTTTCAACGCCGATTTCTCGGAATGAAGTTTTCTGCTTATGAATCAATTTTGTGGACAGCGTCAATAAAAAGCTAATTGATAGATCTGCTTCAAATAATCGTCTTTTGAAAGATAAATATATTATCTGGGAACCGTTTTTTTTGTTTTTCCGTCAGATGTCCCCTTCCGAGACTTTTGTAGCTCATAAAATGAAGTAACTGTTGATGTTTAAAATGATGATCAAAGAATTCGATAATTCTGTTATTATGTATTTCATTTGTAAACAAAAAATACGGTTCCTGCATATTGGTCTATACTTTAATTTTACATAGGTAATACACTTTTTTATCCATTATTTTTAAAGAAATGCTGACAAAATGTCAAATCTGATACCCTCTTGTAAACGGGCGTATAAAACCCTTGAAAATTATCGTATCGATATGAAACTTCTTTCTAACAAATCTAGATATCTGAACAATGAATAAAATGTATGGTTTGGTGGGTGAAATGTGAAACATAGTTCATCTATGCAACGTCAAAGTCGCAGGACCGCTGCGCGCGGCTCAATCCCCTCCGCTACCTTAAGTTATAATATATATTATGACAAAGGGGTGTTTGCTTACCGGGCCTGTACTTTAATGGCATTGTTCTATTGCAGCATCTGGCGACACTTGGCCCACTACTACAGTTGCTGCACTTACACATGGTGCCAAGGTTCGTCACTTTGTATGTGCGACATGCACAGCTACAGCCCACAACTAGCATGCCTGTTGGAAACATGAACAGTATTGAATTACGTTAACGTCAAAACATCATATACGATACCTTTCTGAGTCCATACAGTTGCTTTCTAATGCACACCTTTCGTTCAATTTATGCATGTCTGCTAACACTGCAGTATGCAACTGAATGGAACTACATATAATCGCATCCTCCAGCTTTTCATATATTTGACAAGTATTTCCCTTGTGGGTGTATACGTTCATAAATGAAAATGCTGAAGACTGGAAATAAACAGCTGTGTATTTTTGTGTCATTGAGTTAATCATATGCATTCAGGCCAATTGACCATCATAATAGGAAAATGACAAGTTTCTCTATGGTCGCAAAATGCTTCAACCGGCCATATATATATAGCTGCAATTGTATATGAATGTGTTTATATGCATATAAATTTGTATTTAGGAACATAAGTAAATATACCGTATTTATACACAACCGATTTTACCTACAATTCATAGGAACTTGTTTTTAATTGCGTATGCTAGGTCAACCTTGTCAAAGTGTTGTAAAATGGCCACACCACCCAGTGCATTCGCGAGTACCGATGGAAACAAACGAAAGTCGCACTATAATGATGTTAATCTTGGGTCCAAGTACTATAAAATATATACAGAGAAGGACAGAGCACTCATAATCAAAACTGACCTTCTTCACATGAAACGTTAGTTGTCGTAGACATGCGATTATAGCAAGGCAATGGACCAAATGCTTCACGGGCTGCAAAATAGTTGGCACATATAACATTAGGCCTGCTCACTACCTAGCTGACCTATGCAATGTCGATATAAGTGTCTCAACTGTCCAGAGCTGATTTTTAAAGATTTTTCTTGCACGCAAAGAATGAAATGTATAAAACATTTTTGATATGCAACCATTTGAGCAAATTGGGTTAAACTTAACTCTAGGCACATCAACAACTTTACAGAGAAGCTGTCCTACTGTGACTAAGAAGTACAACATTCAACCATGATCAGACAGACGATGGTCCTCCATAAATACTACAAATTCAGCTGACTGACTCGTCTGCCAGGTCAAATATCAAAATCGATATACAGTATGTAGCCTTACCTGATAAAACGGAATGAAATATGCGTAACTTACATCAGTTAGTCAAAATGGTGCTTTCCTTTTCGCACATCTTTATGTATACAAATATACTATTCTTGCGATGTTGACAATACCAAGAACGGACCAAGACAATAGTGTAATTTTTCCTTAAATTGAACAAATGCAGTACTGTCGACAGGTGCGTGAATTACGTAGATAGTAAGCTAATGTATGTTGGCACCAAGAATGTAGAATAGAGCCGGAACATCAGGTTTAGAGCTACACACACACACACACACAAACACACACACACACACACACACACACACACACACACACACACACACACACTTTTGAAAGATAACAATGCCACACAAATAACATACCTTTAGTATCCCCATACGTGTCCCTATATATTTGCATATTAAATAGCCAAATAGTTTCGAAAAAAAATTTGAACAGTTTTTCCCTCCTACAAAGTTTGATAAAAGCACCATATAGCGAGTGTATTCGGAACGGATACGCTCCAGGTATATAGTCCTTTTTCTCCGAATCATCTTGCTAGCGGTGGTGACAACATTATGCGTCAGGACATTCATATTTACACTTCTGGAATGTAGTCTGGTATTGGTCTTTCTTATGAGTTTTCAGATTCTTTATTGAGCAGAGCTGTTACCCAATGGACCACCAAAGTAAATATGAAGGCAATATGTTATTCCACAAATATCGGTTAGGGTGATCTAGCAAATGGCTCAGGAAGAGTTTAAAACTGAATTAAAATACTTAAATTTATAAGAAACAGCAAACAAATCACGGCACAACCTGACGTTTCAGTTTAGGGATATAGGTTCCTTGATGTCCCAGTTTCATTTTAAACCAATCGGCCATGCGGCTTGAGGAAATATTCATTAGTTTTTATAGAAACGTTTTTGATAAAACTTTTAAAAGAAATATAAGAAGTATTACTTGGTGAGCACGTTTAGCACGGACGCAGGCGAAGTACGACATCGCCATTAAATTAAGCCGTTGCCTAGTCATTTCTGAGAAGTCACCGATATCATTGTGATGAATACTGTACTATGATTTGCCTGGATTTGCCGACTCTTTTCACACCTACATGGGGGTCTCTGTGTTATGTAATTAAAACAACAGCCAATGTACATCTTTTGGATGTTTAAAGCGGATCCAATCCTTCTTGAGATGTCGAAAATATGACGAATTAGCCCGATATAAACTCCGCTGACTGATAAGTCCGCTTTGTTAAAAAAAAGCTTTCGTTTCACCGCAGTCTGTGATAGGCTTACCAAGCACAAAAGCGTTGATGTTGTGACTTGTATCTCTTTTAAGCAAGAACATCGTTTAGTTTCATAGATCTTTCTTTCGCCTTCCTTTCTTGTTACCTTCTTAAGTTTTGTCTCAAGAATAAAACTTTAGAGCCAGTTACCAAACAACGGTCACAGTATTGATTATCTGATCGTTAATACTTTTTTATTTGTGGCAAATAGACTGACAGGCAATTCTATTCTTTAGTACTTCAATCCTTTGCTGTCTAGTTTAGTTTGTGTAGTTTATATTATTGCCTTGTTGTTCTAAAATAAGCGGTTTCTGTAGTGTTCCCTTATAATTGGTTATGTGTGTATGTTCAATCCAATGTCACTCACATGCTTTCTTCCACTAAAGTAGAGCCCTTTCTCTAGAAAAAACAAGTATTAAAGTCTTCTTCCGTCCCGGTTACTAAACTCTTTCCAACCACAAAACAGAGGCATAGCTGAACAGGCCCAAGAAAAAGCCCACGTGTTCTCTTGGTCAGTTGATTTTTGGAAGAATAAAAACGACCATCAAATGAAATATAGTGAATAGATGGGGACACTGCTGACCTCAAAGGTAATTCTAAAAATAAGTAGAGAACCGAAGGAGGACTGAAAGTCCAAACAAAGTTTTTGGCAGAGGACTACCCATTCTCCAAGATAATGCTGCTGACTGCCAGGTCACCTCGAGTTTATTGGGGTTTTTTTTGCAACAAGGAGACGATATGGAGTCACGTGATATCCTTGTATATGTAAATTCAGTGTAAATGTATGTTATGGCATCATAAAAGTAGAATTTCAAACAATTTGATATAACATTTAAACAAGTGTAAACTGCATATGATCTGTTGCAATGCATCTTTGCTCATCTAGCCAAAAATGTGCTCAGATAAGCCACAATTGAAAAGGGTTTTCCACATCCAACCGTAGTAGTGTCTTGACACAATGTAGTGCATTGCAGCATATTTCTTTAATCTGTCTGTGTGATGCAGTTTTGGAATGAAGGCTTTCCAAGTTAAAAGCTCTGATGGCGTATACCTGTGTTTCACATCATTGGAGATTTTTTCAATATTAACATGGGCATATACTATGCTGATCGTGCCTGAGGGATTTCAAATGTTCCATGTTGTCACTCAAGACAAACAATGAAGTGGTTCAATAAGTCACCAACCGCTTTCTTGTAGAGTAAGACTGATTCAACACCTTTCCTCTGCATGAATTGGAAGCAATGCACACATATCATGTGAAGGAGGCTGATCACCTGAGTCATGCTATCACGATAGGTCTTATCTACCATTCTTAACCAAATTATTCTGTAACGATGAGCTATTTGAGTAAAAGCATTGACGCAGACAACAATTTATCCAGACACACTTGATTAATTTGAGCAATAGAGCATTATCAGTTGTCACAACTCATCCCAATTTCAGTTGCTCGCTCGTAGTGACTCTCTTTGCTTAGCTTTTCAGTTTTAACATTGGTGAAATTTACCGGCCACTGCCACCGTATGGTTAGAGAAAGACAGAGAAATCCTTTTCCTGATTTTTTTCCGTTCACAACACCTGAGAAATGTTACATGGATACTTCCACCATGTTGTCCTCCAGGAACATGTTCCCAACCGCCAGTCAATGTTGTTATATCTAAATTTCGCTGCATGGTTACTTGGTGAACATCGGGTAATTTATTCGACCTCTCCCTTTTTTGGCAAAGTTGGTCTCTTTCATTTTATTTTGGCATATGCACATGCAATACAATATTCCCAACATTTTTTTCAGCTATGGTCACTTTATAATTATTTAAGTATGCTTATTGAGCTTTTTAATTTTGTAAGACTTATTTCGCCCCCCGCCCCCCGGGGGGGCGGGCTACTTTCTCTCTCGGCTTGCCATGGAGTACCTGTTATTTATTTCGATATGTACCGTCTTTTGTGCGCTCTTCTGAATTCAGAGATTATTGTACGCTTATCGCATCCATTTGTTTTGTTTGTAATAAGATATTATGTTATGTGTTTTATGTATTTTAATGTTTTGTTACATGTGGAAGCCCAATGCATTGTTTTCTTCAGTGAATATTTTTGGGTACCACCCTTATGTTTATGTGATTTTCATCCCTGTGGCAATTCAAATTATGCTGAACATTGATTTTTATACAGTAGCTCGTTTTTGGTCGAAATGCTTCTTGTATGTCATATGTCTAAATCAGTGAGTAGTCAGTATATATTTTCCTATCATTACTTATTTCTCGCACTGGCTCACTATAACAGTCATGTTGTTATAACTAGGGTAATTTCAGTCACTTTGTTCACGGACTTATTTGAACATCATAGATTATTATGCATTGTTTACCCGATGCTTTTATATTTTATATGTTTTGAGTTTACATGGGTATACAAGATGTCTATTATTTGGAGTATTTCTTGATATGTGTTTAGAATGGCGGCTTACTATTTATATTATGTTTTGTGTGATAATCTGCTTTTGCTTTTTGTGTTGACCACCATGTGTTCAGAGGCTTTATTTCAGACAGTGCTTGCTCCACTTGAATACGTCCCTGATGTCATGTTAACATACATAATTTTTGCTTGGCTTACTTTGTATTTATATTTTCTGAACAAAAAGAGAGCGTTACTTGCTTTGTTCACTATGGTAACGATCTTACACAGACCCCAATTCAAATTTGACTACATATTTATGGCAAGCCCCTTATTGATACCTTTTTTTGGGCGACGTCCATTTGAACCCTGGTCCGAGACAGTTTATGAGCGACATTTCTTTGTTTCACGTCAATATCTCACGAGATAAACTTATGTGTATTCACTCTGATCCTGTGCCCGATTTTGACATAATTTCGCTGTCAGAAATTCCATCTGGACAGAAGAACTTTAGAAACTATTTATGTCTCTTTCATATGCCCAATTTCGGAATATGGTAGTCCAGTTTGGAGTGGCTGCACAGCATATGATAATTAAAAAGTTGAAAGTATTCTTTTAGATGCCGTTCATATTGTTACTGGTGCAATGTATGGAACCAGCAATGGTATGTTATATGAGGAAACCAGATGCTTGACTTTGGGTAAATGTAGGGAAATATCCAAATTGACTTTAATGTATAAACTTGTAAACAATGTCGCTACCAATTCAGTATGCTCCATCATTTATAGTGCGTCTACTTCAGGTACTTAAACCCATGATACCGGTCAGGGTTTTGATCTTCCTCATTTTTGTGTTCGAGATTGCCCTTGTGATACATCATTTTTTTCCTTCCACAACCAGGCTCTAGAACCAACTTCCCCTCGATACTCGGAATTCTTCATTACAGATATTTAAATCCAAAATAATTTAAAACATCCCTCGGCCAATGAAATTCCAGGAACTTTATAACATTGGCGAGATATACCTTCCAGTTCAACATACACGTCTCCCTCTACGTGCAAGCCAAAGAAATTCGCATTTATTTGAATTGGTGTAAAGAATTCTGCTAAATGTTCTTGTGGCTCACCTAGGTAAGATACATGGCATTCTTTCTTTATCTGTCCCTCATGTGCTGCTCCACGATCAGCTTTTTATGACTCGATTTTCAGTTATGCACCATTTAGCTTACAATTAGTATTATGTAGCTCTCGTGAAGCTTCACTTGGGCAAAATGTCGAATTTTTTTAGCAGCGCAAAAATATATTTCTAGGACGGATCGTTTTAGCAGTATAGGTATTCGCTGATTCTGCAAATTCTAAGCATCTGTATTTGTATGTACTTTTATATGAATCTAGGTCGGTCCAATTCACCACTTTGGTGGTAAGCATCTTGCCCCACTGCCTGTCTTGTCTAGGTGTCAGTCATTTTTGCATGTATCTGTGTGTCTAGTGTTGTCCTCTTCATTTGTACTTCCCAGCAAGAGGGATTTGCATAGGACTTTGTCCCCTTTCCCATTTGTTAAGAATTACTATTGTTATGATATGTACTGTAATGTCCGATAAAATATATATAAACCAATTCATCCAAAGCACATAACACATGATCTGTGTAGCATTACACCTTTCTGCACCCACGTTATATTCATGCAAAATCTGTATTGTTCAATGTTATTCAAGTCCCTTGTGACATATTTTATATAAAACAATTCTTCGTTGCATTACTTGTATTTAAAAATCTTAACATATACCTCATCTATGCAAAGAATAATATTTCTTCAAAAACTTATATACTAGAGACATGTATACATACGCATTTTGCAAATGTAACCAGCGTTATGTTTGTCACATTTGCCCTCTTTCCAAAAATGATTTTCCCTGGGATCTATTGTTGTACATGTCCTTTCTGTCATCCCTAGGCAATTCAAAGAAAAGTCCAATAAGAGAGTTAATATTAAAAGTGCTAATCGCTGCTATAGTCGTTTTGTCATTACTGTTAAACATATAATGGTTAAAAGATACAAGTTCCTCATGAATATACCATCATTCAAATACCAGCAAGTCTAGTATAAAGCAAAAAGTAGTCTTAGTCAACAGCTTTCCTCAGACACCTTGCGCGCAATGAACGCAAAGCGTCCCGAGGAAAGCTGTTGAGTCAGTCTTAAATCAGTACTTAAAGGGTTCATAAAGTAAACAGGGGCGTAAGTTAATGTCGTCCTACTAATGATTTGGAAAGCAAATTGAATAAGAGCACAAAATAAAGTCAATAAGATGCTTGCAAGAAACACTTGTGATCGCTAAGCCCAAAGGGGGAAATGCATGATTGACAGGTGAATTTGTCATCGATTGTCATATAATGGGATAGAGTTAAGCTAAGATGTTTACCCTGCAGTTATGATAAAGTGGAGCAATGAGTTGTAACATAAACAGCTTTAAAACATTAAATTTGTAAGAATTATTTTAGTTTGGATATATTACATCAATTACATGTAGGGTATCTGAATGATAAAAAGATTGAAAAGACTACTTCTTACCACTAGTGCTTCTTAAAGCAAGGTTATCTGAGTGTGTAAAAGCAGATTGGTATATGAATGAAGAGATACCAGCGTAAACTGGCGTGTATGTACTTAGAAGTCTGTTTCAAAGAAAAAAGTGATGAATTGAGTGACTTAAAGTATATATGCCAAGTTGCAAAGTCAAATGTGTACCAGATCCTTTTCCTTTCTATTTAACTGATTCCATATTTTAACCAATGCAGTAGGTAGTACAGAGCAACAGCTGGTTGCGGAGACTGGTTGCTGATGGAAGAAAAAAAAATATGAAAGACTGCCATTGACAGTTGCTGACTGCTGCTATCTTGGCCACTGCCTCTACCGCCAGGTCCTAATGCCCCTTTTGGCTTTCAGCAGTGGTTGGTGGCAGTCAGTGGTCAAAACTGTTGACATGTCACTAAGAGCATTCAGTGCATGCCACAATTCATTTTATATTGGTCACCACAAGGATATACCAACACACTTTAGCAGGCAGATTTTTATAGATAGACCTCCAAACCACAAGGACAAATGGGCATAGAAGCCTGTCCCTCTCAGATTTATTTACTGTGGTAGACAAAGACTTATTTGGGAAGCCCATATAAGTTTTGAAATACTATGCTGAGATCTCTGGATGATTCTTAGCCAAAAAACATGTACGACAGTGCCATAAATGGCATCCTCATACTGAGTGAACAACACAGAATTGTTTATGGATTTGTCCTGGTCAGAGAAGCAAGAAAAAATGTGAAGTCTTAAAGTAGGGAACTTCAATTACACTTTTATTAACCTTCTTTATTTTACTAGGTATGCACCAAGAATACAATTTAGAATAAATAATTACTTCTATTGACCTTTGTATTACAAAGGTTTCAAGTAGCTCAGAATGGACATTGTTACATATAACCACAACTCCTTTGAACAAAGTTTGGGAAAAAATATATCAATGGTAGAACAGAGGCGTATCATTCACCATTGTTATCTATAGACTCTGGATTCAAATTAAAATATGCAATAACTTACTAACAACAGCCCAAGGATCAGGGTGTCCAGACAGATAATTGTTGGCAGAGATAGTCTAGTGGGTATCATCAAAATGTAAGGAAAAGGAATTCCATCTAAACCTATGTACACTATTTTCTTTCAGAATCCTCCACAGATTGACAGATTGCACTATGGGATCACTGGCAACAAGCACAAAAAAATGTCTGACCAGGGTTCCTGCGGTAGAGATTATTAAAATGGCAGGTCCTGGAGCAGTTAGATCCATTGACTAAGCCTGTTTGTGGACGGAGAAGCAGCCACAAATTCTACTACTGTCCATGGCCCAGTTCATATCAGTAAGCAGGGACAAATGAAACTCTTAGAGTCTTTCATGAATACATCTGCCTGGAGTCACCCTAGAGGTACAAAATTGTTTAAACCATCCTCCGTTGTGGGGACTACTTGGTGAAAAGGTGAGAAATAACAGTGGGCACTAGAACTGTAACCATTAACCAGTTTGCTAAATATAATGGCCCGACCTGCCAGTATTGTGTATAACCTCAGATACATGTTGGACACTACAGCTTATGATTCACTTGAAGAATTGGTTCCATGGGAAGGATTACCCACAACATTCTAAAGGCAATGCATTGCCAAAATGTATGGCTGACCATTGTGCAATACATAACTATAGAGAAAAAAGCAGCTTGGTGATTAACAAACCCAAGTAAAAAGATTGACCAGTCACGTGATTTAGAAAAGCTTGATAGAATTTTATTAATATCCTACATGACAAATGAAATGCCGGGATCAATGCTTGACCTAGAGGTAATATAATGCAGATATACTGAAAATTCAAAAGGTATGACTGCTTTGGAAAATTGATGGAAGGAGCAAGATCATGAGGAGAAACTGATGTAGGAGTGGCTCGAAACTGATGGGGCTGCATGGTTGCTACAGAAGACCGATGTAATGTGTAGGGTGGTCGGAGTAAAATTGATTCAAAGTGTAGGTCTTCTGGGGGAACTCAATGCAAGGTGTGGGCCTGTCAGGTTACATTGGAGCAAGGTGCCAGGATGCGGGGGTATGCTGATGTAAGTGTGTAAATTGGAAAATACACACTGGTATGAGAAGCAGGGCAGTGGGATTAACACTGATGCAAAGGACAGTGTTACTCGATTAATACTGGTGTAAATGGAAGAGTTACTAAATAGAAGGAAGTGAAAGTGAAAGTTCTTTAATAACACCAATTTAATGCAGGTGCATGTGTTAGTTCTCGCCAACACTCACACTTTATTTGTTTCCACATATCATGCCCCTATGATCAAACATGCCTGATCTATTGTCCACTTTCTATATGAAATATATTTGATAAAGAGTAGTTTACCTTGTATGCAGTCATAGTGAACCACCACATGTCCATCTTGTCCGGAACATGCATTAGGCATATTGAAAAAGCTGTTTGTTGCAGATATATTGCAGGTGGTCTTATTTTGACATTCCTCTACAACTCGTTTGTGAGATCCAGGGCTTGTACAGTATGTAAGATTATCCTGTAAAATAAAATTTATGCAATTTAACTTCATACCAGAATATTAGCAGTGAGTACCTATGCCCTCAAAAAGGAAACATTTGGTACATATCTTTAGACCGGGCTAAGATTTCATGCAATTGGTACATTATCCTGCAAAACCTTTTAGAACAATAGTGAGGTGGTCAATTGTAAGACAATGCACAAAATTCATTTGGTGTAGAGAAAACTTGAGAAAGCTGAAGGGGTTGGTCTAGATATCTATATTACCAAGAATGTAATACAAACTCACTTGATGAATAATTTTTGAGCCATCATGAATGACATGAAGACTCAAAATGTCAAGATGGCTATCTGCCATGTTAGCGATGCAGTTTACATCGGTGAAAAATTGCTAGAGCATTAAAAACAATTATAATATGAATCTATTAGGGCATTATGGGATATGCAGTCCCTTTAACCATACTCTGGTCATGTAAACATACACTGTTTTACTTGTGTGGTACTGTACTGTACTATATATATGCCAGATGTAAAACTCACTTATTGAAGACCATACGATATACAGATCTTTATATGTGTACAAGTGCCTCCAGCTGTGCCAAGGTATAAATTAAACTGATGCCAAAGGAGATAATGTGTCAAAGGGGAAGGAACATCAATCTGAAACATGTTCCAACAAATGTCCAAGTAACCTAAGGCTAACGAGGAAATATAGTATGGCAACCGAACTGACCCTACTGAAAAGGTCTGAACCTAAACGGATTTTATGAAAGGAAAAGGTTTCAAGCCACCCTTACCTAATAAAAATTGATCGACCCTGAAAGATTTAATTTATTTTGCAGTAAAGTCACTGCAGCCATAGCATTTAATTTGAACTTGTCTGGTGGGTTCATTTCGGTTCTATGAAACAGCATAGCTGCATAGCCACAGTTTTTCATGTTTGTTGATGGTCATCGTAATATTTCGCTAGGTTCCAGATGTCTGTTCTCAGAATTACCACGGCAAACAGTCATTAAAGTATATTTAAAACATGACTTACTATCTAGACGTTAATCTACTCAGTAGGTTGTGTCTGAAACAGTTAGTATCGCCAATAACAAATCCGAGTGAGTCACGATATGCTGACAAATCATGCGTATATTGGTGAGCGCCATTTTGAACATAGCATAACGCTTTGTGGGACAGTCACACAGAATGACATTTGATTTTGACAATAAAGAGAATAGCACACACATGTTTTCTGCACTGTTTGCAATATGCATGGATGAAAATGAACGAGGTGGACTGAAAATAATCAAATGTACACAAGTTTGCACAAAGTCATATTTGGTCTCCAAATACTTGGCACATGGTCTCCAACTGTTTGTTGACGATCGTGGTTTATTCATGGTCCAACTTGCGAATATTTTTCTGGCTAGGATGGGTGGATAGTAGGAGACACAATAAGTAATATACCCCATGAAACAGCATATATCATATCATTATTTATGGTCTGAAATATTTGCAAAATATATGTGGGGTGTGGAATCCATAATTGCCAAATGGCAGCCACGTCCCCCTGGGTTAGTCCCAATTGGATTTGTTAAAAAGGTGGTATCTAAAACATACATGTGGTTAGTGTTAAGGGAAAGTTGATTCATCGAATAAATGTAATGTACAATATATAGTGGGATTTTCCAGTGTGAGCAATACCTAAGAATGCAAATACAATGCCTTGAAAATACCATTTGTAGGCGGCGGTGGGCCTTAGAATAGGGATATTGAATCTGATTCTGAAGTCGCCCTCAGGCTATGAATTTAGTAGCCGCACCGAGCAGAGGGAGCTAGATCACCTGCTGGGGTCAAAGATAGAGCTTAGAAGAGAAGCTTCCCCAGATAGTGGATACAGGTCCAAAACTAACAGCGATTTTTATGTTGTACAATTATGGACTTTTGTTGAGGGCATTGGTTAATTATATGGACCTGAAAGAAGAATACTGACCAAGGCCAAAGGACTGAGGTCAGTATTCCTCTTTTGGTCCATAAAACTAACCAGTGAATGAAGCAAAAGTCCACAATTGTTTTTTCTTACGAGCAGGTGACTCTCTCAAGATTACTGTTCACATTATGAAGTAGATAACATAAAAGTCAACTTTCAAGATTTTTATTTTCAGCAACCTTAAAAAATTTATTAATGACTGTAAGTAGGTAACTGTGAGATGGAGTCCCCATATAAGTGGAATCGCAATATTGATTTTTGGGCGTGACCAACTCTGTGGAAAGGAACTGCTAGTAGAACTTGGAACGTTCCACCAATTTGGCCACGCCCACAAAGCACTATCACGATTCTGCTGATCTGGGGACTCCATCTCAAGTCATCAAACTACTTTCAGCTTTGACCCGTGCACCATCATAACTAATAGGATCATAGCAATCATCAGTTTCCTGATAATAAAATTTAATATATATATATATATATATATATATATATATATATATATATATATATATATATATATATATATATATATATATATATATATATACATATACGTATTTATATATAGATATATATTCAAATATGTGATACAGGTTTCAATTATCTGTTATTGAACATATACCACTGGCATGAGTTTGCATCACAAATAATTGTTTTCAAATCTATTATACTGTATAATGTTTACTTCAACCATGGACCTATAAGCATATGCACTATACTTAATATCAATCTTTTGGGAATGTTCTTGTGACTACGAAATCGTCCATTGATGATCACTTACTGATAAACCGACCTTTGTTACCATGCAATTAACAACTTTTTATTCCATTTCTTATTAAATATTTCCTTCTTATTAAAAGTAAGAGACAATCTAAAGATGTCAGAACTTTCAACAGCTATTTTCAATTCCTGTTTATCTGACTGACGGAACTGCATTTCGTTGGTCTTAAAATTTATACAGTGCCGACATCAAAGTTTGTTATTGACCTGGTTTTGAGATATGTTAAATCCTAAGGGGTTATCATGTGCCCAATTTAGCATCCTTGCCTGTGCAGATGGGCCCGTAGGGAGGGCCGAGGAAGGATACAGGCTCTTGGCGATCCATGCAGGTAAGCATACTAAATTTAGCACAGAATCATCTATGTATCCCAAATGACTCTATCCATAATGTGGTTTTACACGAAAAAATAAAATTAAAACAAAAGTATTAAGTAAACGCATAGTGCAGAATTTGTCAGCCACGATGTCCAGCTATAGTAAGCTTACAGTAGCCACTGATGGTCAGTGAAGGCTGGTGTGGCTGGTTGTTGGGGGTAGCAAAATATGATCATTCTCGTTGGCTAATGAAAAATGAGCAATAGACTGGCTGTCAATGGTATTTCAATTAAGAGGCTGTATCTGAAAATGGTGAATATTCCCAGGGTAACATTTACCCGGCATTCTGATGGGACAATTTCACTACAATCCCGCAATTTGATGTGGTTATGTCTGTAAGCAGTTAATAATTAAGTGAATAAGTAAGTTTTATTTCGGTACTATCAGGCCACAGGCCTATAGTACCATATATATACAGTAAATCATGATGTTTGAGTGACACATTTTCCATTATATTTCTCGATTGTAATGGAACATTTTTTTCTACATTTCAAACACAAGTTTGTTTCAAAATAGTTTCCCTTCTTTTGAATGCCCGGAATACAGAGGTAGCTAACTGCCATATAATGGAAGGATTCTGTGAAACCAACAAATAATTAAATTTCTCTCTAGGGTGATGATTGATGTAGTATGTAGGCAAGTTTGGTCTTAAATCATAAAAACATGGGCAAACCAACAAAAAATGATATACGTCCTCTATTGACTGGAAGTTACAAAATTGACATAATCTATTATTTACATCAAGTGTTTCATATCTCCCTGTTTCGATTTTAAGCAGTGATCTGATAACCTGAATTTGGTAAGGGCTATAGCATATTTTCTAATTGTTAAACATAACAAATATTTCTCTAGTTCAAGTAAAGATTTGAATTGTCGATATGTTGGTAGTTTATCACTTTCTAGTGTATCGTTACACCAATATTGGAAATTACTGTCTTCAACTCTTTGTATAACTTATTTAGGAAAAAGTCCTCAGAACCAACCTCCTGAGACAACCAAACATGATTAAAACCATAGAGTTCTAATAACTTTCTGATGTGTGTTTCCCATGCAACACGGCCATTCTCATCAAGCTGTTTGAGTGTTTTATAACAAGCCTTTGGCAATCTTGAATCAGGCATTCGAAGGATTTTTAGCCAGTATTTTATACCTCTTTTAAGATATATGACACAGAGAGGCTGCCTACTACACTCCCCAAGTACTGCAGCATTACTAGCATGTGATGATACCCCTAGCATGTATTTACAAAATACTTATCTGAACTGTTTCAATACTTTTATAATATTTGTAACCCCAGACTTCAGCTCCATATGTTATCATTGGAGTTACCATTTTGTCAAATTTTCCATCACAACGGGTAGAAGAAAGCCTTGACATTTTCTTGAAATCTGTTTAATAAGGGTTACTGCTTTTTGACCTTGGGAGGCTAATGTACGCAATGCAGGAGACCATAAAAGACGTGAAGAGAACAGAACACGCAGATACTTATAATACGGAACCACTTCTAATTTATGCTGACCGAAATGCCAGGTTTCATTTTGCTTAAGTCTTCCCCCATTTCTTAACACCATTACCTTAGTCTTGTCTAAATTAACCTTTAAATCCCATTTGTTCGAATATAGTTTCACACTATCAATAAATTTTTGCAGTCGCCCTATGGTGTCTGCACATTCAAAATTATCATCTGCGTGCACCAATAAACAAAGATTTGGAAGTGTTTCATTAATAAAGATACCCTGGCAACCACATATGTCTACTTCTTTTATAAGCTCGTTTAGATAAATTATAAATAGAAAACGACTTAAAATACAACCTTGCTGTGTTCCAACCAAACAAATAAAAAAAAAAAAAAACGTTAGTCCGTCTGTTGTTTGAACACAAGATGCTACTTTTTCATATATGGACTTTAACACTTTTGATAACTTTCCGCGAACTCCTTCGTTTATGAGTTTACACCAGAGTATAGTATGAGGAATAGAGTCAAATGCCTTAGAAAAATCAATAAAAAGGCAATAGTAGCGACCCTTAGGACACAAAAAAATACTTCTGTGCAGAAGCATATAATGTAAAAATATGGTCAACTGTTGATTGACCATTTTGGTACCCACCTTGGATTTCGTACATTTTATTTGGTTCGTCTGCCCATTTTGTGAGTCTTTTGGTAACAATTGTAGTAAAAACTTTACTCAAAATTCACAATAGTGATATTCATCTGTAGTTCCCATGGTCCTTTGGGGAACCATTTTTGAAAAGAGGTATTAATATTGCTTTGCACCATTTTACAGGAGTGACCTCATATTCAAAACTGCATTAAACCATCTTCTTAAGTATGGACTTGATTTAAGGGTGGCAGACTTTAACATTTCATTTACAATCCCATTTACTCCTGGCGATTTGTTCTATGGTAAACTTGCAATAGCATCTGATACCTGCTGCTCTGCAATATTACTATTTAGATACTCTGGAAGGTCGTCAGAGCATAGTGTGCAATCTTTGTCTTGTACATTTAGGAACTCATTTAGAAATTCTTCATGTGCTTTATTTACATCTAGATTGTGGTTTAACAATTGTAGAAAATAATCATACCAGCTTTGAGATGATAAACATGACAGTTTGCAGTGCCTCTAGCAAGGTTTTTAAAGCACTTCCACAACCCTCCAGTATCAGTTTTCTTTTCTTCTATTTCATTTCTGATACTCATCTTTTGCCCATATTCTTTTGCCTCACAAAGTTGTTTAAAACCGCATTTGGCAATTAAATAATTCTGTAAACCTGATTCCTCCCTTGTAGTTCTTTTCTTCTATTTCATTTCTGATACTCATCTTTTGCCCATATTCTTTTGCCTGACAAAGATGCTTAAAATCGCATTTGGCAATTAAATAATTCTGTAAACCTGATTCCTCCCTTGTAGCTCTAAACTTATTCAATAACCTGTTCTTTTTCAGTTTAGCAATTTCGCATTCATTGTCCCACCACTTTGGGTTATTTCTGTTGTCATTTCTAACATCAGCAGGTCCAACATGCTTCATACTTTCACCAGCATAGTCAAAAATGTTCTGAAGAATATTGATACTAGAATCAAAGTTGTCATTCTCCATAGATTTATCAAAGCTTTCAAACATAAGTGCTGACGTATAATCATTCAGTTTATCAAGAAAATTCTCTGCTTCTGTTGTCTCCCATAAAAACCTGTGTCTTTTCTCCTGGTGTAGAAACAAATATTCACAAGTAATTTCATAATACAGGCAACTGGCAAATGGTCCGAGTAATCATCAGTTTGCAGGACCTCAAAATCAACTATTTTATACAAAAATTCTGTTGATAAAATCACGTAGTCAATAACATTTCATCCTCTTGATTTTATACAAGTAAAGTGTCCATCCTAGTCTTTGCCACACCGTCCATATAAAATATGAATATTTAGATTCTGACATACAAAAAGAAGTGTTTTACCAAATGCATTTATTTGTTATTCTCATTACTTGTCTTTCTAGGGATATTAAATGGATCTTGTTCATACCAGTCTTCCATAGGCAAATGGTCGCAACTGTCATCTGTGATGTAGTCTGCTAAATTCCCTGTTCTTGAATTTAGATCACCCATAATCACAACTGTCGTGGGATTATTAATTGCAGAAGTTAATTCAATGATTTCGTTTTCTAACATTACTATTCCGTTTTTCTCAGGTAATGAGAATAATATGGGGAACCTTCAGGGGGAATGTATGAAATCGTTATCAATATACCATTATCAGTAATAGTAAATGCTTTGTCAACAGTGAAAAAAAAGCTAATGTGGAATTCTCATGAATACGCTTGATATATTTGACAATAGATTCGCGAACAAAAACACATATACCACCATCATTATGATCTGTATGATGTGTGCGCTCCCATACTGAAGAGAAACATACATGTGTAATGATCGTATGCATAAAGTCCAATTCAGTCTCAGCCCATGTCTCAGACAGAGTTATAAAATCATACTTTGAAATCATATCTTTGAAACCTGCATTGAAAGTCAAATTCTTTAGACTTTGTATATTCCATGATATAAAGCTGATATGTTTTGCAGATAGTGTGGTCAGGGACATCACTTCTTTTATCATTGAGTCACCGTCATTGGTGTGATTGTTATTGTTATTGTTGTTGTTATGGTTCAATTCACACAGGCCCTGGCCTCTCCGTTATCCAGACCTATCAAGTTCGACCAGTTCGTTCTTGTAATTGATAGTATATTCCTCTCCGTCACAGACGAGTTTATCATATATTAGGTGTACTTTCTTTTCCGGGTTACTTCTTCTCTTTACTTGTCTGTGTGGGTACAATCTTTTTCTGATATCTCTAACTTCAGGACTGAAGTCTTCATTTACTGACCCACTTGAGTTTCTCAGTTTCTTTGCAGCATCACTTATAATTTTGTTCTTTAGCTTCCAGTCATAGAATTTTGCAATGACAGGTCTAGGTTTCATTGAAACTTCATCTCCACGACTTAAAGTACTCTCAGCACTCCTATCCCTATGCTGTCTTCTCGCCAGTCTATGGGCTCTTTCAATTTTCACTTCATCCTTGTTAACACCAAACTTTTTACTGATGACATTCTTTTTCCTCACACATGTCCCAACTTTCTGCATTATCTTCTTCGTGTATCTCATGGATAATCACATTATTTCTACGAGACTAGTCCTCCATTTTCCTCACACATTCTTTCAGATTTTTGTTTTCCTTTTTCAGTTCCTGTATTTCTTCCTTCATTGTTTCCATGTCTTTTTTCATCTGTTCAAACTCTGTTTTTATATTTCCCACCTGATCTTTCCATGATTTCTCTTCACTTAAATCAAGTCTTTCAAGCTCCCAGTGGAAGTCAGCCTTGTCTGAACAGTTCTGCTTTCATCGCTTGGTGCTTTTTGGGGGGGATTCGGGCCTGGGTTTTGTTCAAGGTCACCAGCCATGACCAATAGCACTCAGACAAAGAAAAATGCCTTGAATGACCTGCTTATCCCTTGCATGGTCAGCCTTATGCATGGTGGAATGAATCTGTCCTTTGGACCTGGCATGTTGAAGGAACCAACTCTGGCCCCCCACACCTCCAAGGAAACTCCCATGTTCTGTCTTCTCCTCTGTCTCCTTTACACAACTGTTCACCAATTATTTGACAATTAAAAATCTAGGTCTCACTGTGTAAACTTGCTTCAAAATAGAGAGCCCATGTGGCTAAATCTGTCCTAAACCACCACCAGGTGTTCCCCCATGTCTGTAAGTACACTGTATGCAAGAGGACTAACTGCAATGTAACAGCAATCTTAGTACTACGTTAAGGATACTGACGCTTATGTTATATAATTGGCCCAGTTGTGTTGTCATTTTCAGCATTTCACTTGCTTGTCATGGTAGATGATGTTTGCTATATTGTACAGCAGAACCCATATAGGGTCTTTGTTTCCAGCAAATAAACTTCTATCGTTCTTAACTTTATGTCTAACAACATGTAAATCTTCAGTCAAAAATATTTTATGTAGTCTGTGGGTTTATGTTTGTGCTATACTGATGCAACCTTGATGGTATTTGTGTTTTATAGTTCCCTTGAACCGGTGCTAGTTGCTGCAGCGCAATGATCATTACCCAGTGTCCTTAGCGGTAAGTGAGACATCTATTCCAGAGCCACTATTGTTGCTATTGCCACAGCATGGAACAGCAGACACCTCTGAACTGATTCCGAAGTTTTCAACTGTTTATTGCCGCTACAAGGAAACAAATGCCTCTTTACCATTGTGCAGTACCAGGCTGCACGGCAGATTCAAGGGAATTGAACAATCATCAGAAATATTCATGGATGGAAGGCATAACTTTCTGGAGCTTTCCACCGCACTGCTGTAAAGCGTGTCCCATTTATCAACAGTAACTGGGCCAAAGGTCATCAGCGCTTATGCGTGCAATCGTCGCGCTACACTATCGGGTAGCAGAAACTGCCGGTACAAAGTACATTTTAAGGGAACAGTTGAAAAAAAGCACCATTGCTAACAACTTCCAGGGTGTATACGTCTGTAAACATATGATTGTCTCTGTCTCATCATGTTTACTTTGTTACTTTCAGAGCAACATAGCTATTTGCTGTCTGGCTTTCAAAACTATCTCTTCCACCAGCAAAGTGTTGGGTCTTTTGAGCTAATATTTTTTTACTTTATCATTCCATTGTGTTTGCTTGCCATGTCAGATATTTTGCACTAATATTCAATTCTTTAGCTTTCACCAGGTGATTTTAAACTACTTCATATTCCCCTCTGCAGGTAGCATTATACCCAGTGCACTTCTTTATAGACACCATTCTTATTTATGTGCTAGGGATATTTAATATATGGTCTAGTGATTATACATACACATCAGAAATCTCGGTGTTTGTACTTTATTGTTCACCTACCATGGTCACAATTTTCCCAATGTCCAGAATGCATGTTATTGCTTAAGGTATGATGGTATCTTTTGTCTATCTTGATTTTAATGGATTTATAAAATTGCCGTTTTATTCAATGTAATTTTAACCATCCCAGCACCATACCCATCCAATTTCAGCATGACACTGGGCAGTACCTAAAAGTATATATTCTTTTGACATCAGGAATATCACTTACTGCATGGATATGGTAACCTGTCTAGTTGCAGGCGGACATGTTACAATCTGCCTTGTGCTTGCTACAGCGCTAGCATATTTCACACACACACACACACACACACACACACGCACACACACACACACACACACACACACACACACACACACTGCAGATTTGCTTACTATTTATGCTCTATGTACATTTTATCCCGATATGGAATTTGAGTGTTTTCTATGTACTGATGTACTGCTAATACTCTAGCAAGCCAAGCTTACCTAAATCACGGGCCCACTTAACATACAAGTGACATTACATTCTATCCCATGTATGTACTCAGCCTTCCTTATGGCAAGTGAGGTCTAGTGTGTCTGATCTTGTTCTCGTTTTTCAAAGTTTAAAGTACTTTATTATCCGTGACCTGAACTGAGGTATTGAGTCTAAATATTATACAGAGGGTACAATATATTGGCAGGCAAAGTATATTTTTCCAATTCCGTATAATAGTACAATAAATAACAATAAATAATCATATAAAGTATTTAGATAGATATGAAACAAGACAGGCAGATCATTCATTTGAAGAAATCAAATATGTATGAGAATGGAGTACCCAGTTATTCACTACTTTAAATATTACCGATATAAATCCACACAATTTGATCAACTTTTTCACATAAGAGCTCATCAATAACTAATATTTCATAGAATCAGGATGTTTTTCAAACTACTGTGGAATGAATTGTTTTCTGTGAGTTGTTCATTCTGTACATCTGTACACAAATAATGAAATTCATCCTCTAATAAATGCTTTGAACAAAGAGTACAGTATCGCTGTTGTCTAGCTATCCTTCTTGAACGGCCCTTTTCTGAAGTTATTTTATGATGTACTGTTCTAAATTTACACATTAAAGATCTCCATTTTGGTAGTAAACTTATTAAATATTTTTTCAAAACCAAAGCTCTTTTTGATCATCCTATAGCTATAACACATTTCCGTGTCATTAATCTGTAGGTTCCATTCTTGCATAGCTTTGTCCTTTAACCTTTGCTTAACAGTTTCTACTTACCATTTGGCATTTACTAAATCATTCAAATTCCATAGATAACCTTAACCACAATTGTTACGTTACGCATGTATGTGTTTCATCCATGAAGGGCTATTATTTTGATATAGATTATATTGCACCTTGTAAAATAGGCATGATAATTTAGATTCTTTGCCAATTATAAGTTTAGCCCCAAACCTGTCATTCTAGCACCAATCACACAAGATACAGTGAAACGTCCAAGTTCACCGTTAACAAGGCTGGTTGGGGTCGAGTCCTTTAAACCAAGAATAAATTTATAGACTTTTTCTTTGAAGTATTTCTATAATTTCTGAATTTTCATATTTAAGACTTTCCCAATAATGTAGCCAATAACGTTCATGTTCCTTGATTTATAGTGATGTCATGCGTGAAGACTAAACCCTTTTGTGTATGAGGTGGAGCTGTTTAACAGTAAATTCCATTTTGATACTGTTTATAGAGCACTCAATTCACTAGATTTATTTTCATTTTTTTAAAGACAACATCGAGTATGACTACTTGACGAGTTTCATGGCAAAATACCATCAAGTAGTCTGTCATGCTACTCAGTGTATTCATGTTTCGATTCACCCTAGGTGACCTTAAGATGGTCATAGGTTTGAGGGTGTCCGTAATGAGGTATATCTGCACTCGTATTGAAAATGTCATGTATATATATATATATATATATATATACATGTGATATAGTAACATATATGTCACGTTCATGGCAAGTTGATAAAATATGTCTTTGAGTCAAAAGTTAACGGCTCGAAATTTCGTGAGGCTCCTGAGTACTTTCGTAAAAGTCCGTACTTGAACCTCCGGCAATAGTATCATCATAGGCGTACGAAATGCGCATTTAAAGCGAATAACTTGTTAAATAGTATTTGAAATTTGATATTAGCGTTTGTATATGTGTAACGTAGGTGCAATCAAAATAAAGGCATTGGTAGATTGAGTGCAGTTTTGTATGAAAAATTGTATTCTCTAGATGCAACTCTATCTTTGAAAAAAACACTGTTATGTATCACCAGGAAGCTCTGAGGGTTGGGTAATTGGTCACCAGAGTGAATAAACAGCTTCGTGGTGCAATGCACCTGCCTGTGGTGTAGTATTAAGTTGTGGATAGATGATGCATCATTGTTGGGGAAAAACCTGAAGCAGATGATTAAGACAGCAGAAACCTCCTAGCAACTTTAAGTAGTAAAACGGACATTCCAGTAAATCAGTGTCGAGTCCATAGGATAAAAAATGTCGGGACGCAATTGGCTTGTATCCATTGGAATTCAGGTCCACGCTCAAAACGACCAGTAGTCTAATTGCCTAACTCATGTTCTCACCCACACTTTGCATAAAATAACAAAATATAGATTTGCTCCATTTACCTGGACACATTCCCTCATTGATGTACGGCCAAAGTTTGCATGATGAATCCTCAACACTTTCGAGGGCTTGCATTTGAGTGTCACTGACTTGCCTTGGCAGGCAACGGCTTTCAGCAAACCATGATCTGTTAAGTAAAACAGAAATTAGCACTTTGTATGTGTATTTCGTCAGACTACATGGGAGACTTTTGCAAAATTACCAAGTTATTGCATTCTCCATTATGTATTCTTGCATGAACAAAGTTAATCTTCTACAACACATAACAAATAATTTTCCCTCACTCTTCAAAATAACAATGAAAATTACAGTCCTGAAAGGAGAATCCACCTAGGTATATTGTAAACATGTCTTTCAAAATGTGCATCACGGTATGTTTGTTTTTTTTCACAATGTTTGCTTTACCTCGGCTTAAATAAGGGAAGGTATAATACAATTTTACAACAATTTTGGTACTCGATTGATGTTAACGTAGTGCCAACATAATATCCGCGACTATTTCGAAGCCTGGATGTACTTTGGAGATAGACAATTAAAATTAAGTTTGTTTTTCTCTGTTTTTAGCACGAAACACCTCTCCCGTAAAATGTACTTTATCTGAGGGCAAGCTGTTTCTACATAATCTGTTCACAATTCCCATTTACACTGTTTTCTGTTATTAGAACTCGCACAACTACTGATAAAAAGAATATATCCTTGTCATCTGCTCTTGGGTAGTTACGTTTAAAGAGGGGAACATTCGAAATGCCATGATTTAGAAAAACTGAATGAATATATTTACTTTGCGGGAAATAGGTGTAGTACAGTCTTGAACCGTCAACCCATGACCGACCCAATTGTGTCCACTGAAGACCAATGTAAAATTGTGATGTAGGAATTTCAGATCTGCAAAATAGATATACTCTGTAGACTGTCCTTCTTATTAGTGTCAATTCCTCCCTGTTATCTGATGAAAAGGTAGACATTGTGATCAAGCTTCCGAGCGTAACATATGGCGTTGGCAGACACATTTTTGAAGGCTTAGAAAAGACATTGCGATAAACAATAAAGAATGTATTTTACTCACGAATCAGAATGAACGGTTTCGTGTCTTACACCAGCTTATATCCTTAAATAGCATAAAAGGAAATGGCAGGTTACCTGCTGAATTGTGCCTGTCCGTAACCATCGCCAGCTGTAATATTTCAAGCTTGTAAGCTACGAATAATACTTGACAGGATACGATGATTCTAATGTTTCCCCCAGTGTTTTTTATGATCCTCAACTGAGACTTTAAAAACACTACATTACCCCCCCTCTCTCTCTCTCTCTCTCTCTCTCTCTCTCTCTCTCTCCCTCTCATGCACACACAAACAAACAAGGGAACAAAGAAACACAAACAGAGAAACTAAGAAACAAACAAGAAACCCTACGATATATAAGACTGGAGAAAATCCATTTCCTCTTGGCTATTGATGCTGGTTAAGTAACTGCTCCTGTCCTGACATCCCTGTACTGCAGCGTCCCACGTGTCTACGGTGGCATTGGAGAAATAGTAACATTGGTTTCGCCACACCTTCCACCCCAATGGACATGCTGCGAAGAACATTGTAATTATGAAATTTTGTAGGTCAGGTGCTGGTCACTGTCTCACCTTTGTCCAGCATTATCTCGATGGAGTCTATCATTTAATGTGTACTGTTCACGCCTACTCCTCCATTTAAATGCTTTTAGTCAGTAATAACATCAGGATAGGGCATGATGGTCAATAGCTATTGGAAGCCACACATTATAATTCCAGTAAGGCTGCAATCTTTTGTGTTCGTAGAATACTTTGCAATCTTATTTTGGAGTAACATGTCATCCTATTTCGCTTTGTTTCAAGTTTTAGTTGCACAAGGTGCGAAGCAAGTAACAGTAAATTTTAAGATCGCTGCCAGCAACCAATCTAGATGGAAACTTTAAACCCATTTCGTATGCAAGGATAAAATAAAACCGCTTCTGATCAGTGACCTCATGATATGCTCTCATAGGGTCTCACTTGTCTTTTAAGGTGTCTTGCCAGGTGCTGGTTGGTATGTATTGTGTGGCTTGTTCACGTTATGTCTACGTAACAATTGCCGTTAATTTGTCACATCATGTATGTTACGTCATGCTCCACCTACCTTATAGTGCTCTCACCCCATTATTTTACACTGCAAAAAACTTTATAGTGGTCGCCATGTACTACATTTTAATCGGGAGTCAGTTACATGTTCCTGTTCTTTTGTCATATTTAATGTTGGCATTGATTAGAGATACAGAACGAATGATCTTAATTGGTCGATTGTAATAGCATAGTCTGGATCAACGGCCTTATTCGAAAATAGAGAGAGAGAAAGAAAAATGATTAAAATGTACGGGCTCTCTGCTACCGTATTAAATAGAACTGCAATACATGCCGAATTCTCACAGATGCGTAAGAGATGACAAATATGTGTTGTGTGTAAACAACTCATCCTGCCCTTAGATCGGTTAATAAGATACCATAGAAAGAATGATCACAAAATATGTTGGTTTTGGGTTGGTTTCATTTACAGAAATTAGCATCTACATTTCAGGTGACTAATATAGTTACTTGAGCTTCTTTGTTTACATTATCAACATATTTGAAGAAGACAGCTTTCATTGATACATTGTGCTGATACATTGTGTTTTGAAGTTATTTCCAAAGGTGTTCACATGCACACTGCTAGAAATATTACTATCACATCTCCTAGAATTTTAGACAGCAATAATTACGTTCGTACAAATGAATGTGTTTGAAGCATATTGTTCTGAATTTGACAATGTCTACAGCTTTGATAAATTTCTTTGCAACTGTCTTGTGGTTTCAACTTGCATATCAACAGGGCTGATCAGTCTATCGGTGTAGTTGCATTACATAATCATATTTTTCCTGACGAAACTTCAGGACCAGGCCGTAGGCCCGATCGACAGATGTGACTCCCTATGTCTTGCAGAACATATGCACGTTATCCTGTGGTCGTTAAAAATATACTTCAGTGATTGGTTAACCAGCAAGCAATACTCTCTTGTACCACTGATACACGCGCTAACCTTTTGACAAGGATAACCTGGCAGACACTGGGTATCCATCCGTTACGTCACACTGACAATATAGCTCAGAGCATGTGTTTCCTAAGTTGACACAGAAAAACTGGCGTAACACTCTCAATCGACGGACTTTATCGGGTGAGCTTGCTTGTAGTTTGAAGGCGGGTGGTGCTTTAGCATGACAACCAGATTAAATTACATTCTTACTTTATTTATAAACAAACATATCTTTATGTTTATATGAAAATTTATCCTATTTTTGCACTCATCTGACCTTATTTCAAGTACCAGATACAAGTACGTGTGATAGTGTACGTCGTATCCGATATGGTCATTGGTGTAATTCCTATTGATAATGAAGGAATAAACTTTTGGTGAATGAAATTACCTTAAATATAAATGAAATGAGATTTTTTTTCAGCGGGCGAATCACACTTATGAATGTTTATATCACCCCGCGCGGTTGCTATGCAGATCAGTTTGGGAGCGGCCATTTTTGAATATCCGTTTTGCAAATGCGCCAGTATTTGACGACAGTGTTGTCTTTTTGCTTTTTAACATAACATAAATAGAATCTCAGATCCCGTGTCCGTGCCTCGATCTACAGGTGTAACACCTTATGCCTTTCAGAGCATATACACCATGAAGCCGTAAGCCCGATCGACAGATGTGCCTCCTCAGGTCTTTTAGAGCATATGCATGACGAAGCCGCTGACTTCGAAATTTATCCTGCAGTCGTTAAAGATGCACTTCAGTGATTTGTTAATCAGCACGCAATACGCACTTGTACCACTGATACATGCACGCGCTAACCTTTTGACGAGGATAACCTAGTAGAAAAAAAGTTGCATCTAGTGTATGACGTAACGCGACACTCATACCACAGAGAGCATTGCAGTTGTCATATTTGCTACTGTCTTGTTTATTGCTGTCGGGCATATTAAATTTGTGGTTAAAAGCTTGTAATAATGTTTTAAATTTTAGGATTAGGTGAGGGATAAGCTTTAAGCGGGGATGAAAAAAAATATTTTATTGTATTTGTGCCTTTCTTTTTGTCAAGAACCAATACCTAGTAGTCATTACCTTATTCCGCAGTCCGAATTCTTTACTCTACATACGCTAACCTGTCACTGTCTAACATATATACATCTAGAAGTACTATTGTCCATATATTACACACGTTCCTCTGTAGAATTGTGACATAGGCTGTATGAGCCCACACAAATTATAAGGGTCTTCAGTGGGTAACTACTCAGAACATGTTTCGGAGCCTTTAAACGTACATGTCTCTGCTAGTAGCGGCTCCTTGTCTATGTTGAATATTCAGCAAAGACAACCCACATGGTAATAAATAAACATAAACGTGACAAATGATGAATTAGCTAAATACGCGAAGTTTTGCTTTTAAATGCAGAGCTTCATTGTGAATGAAGAATATATGTCAAACCAAACATAATGACTAAATTTGTATAGTACAAGCTCCATGTTGGTGACATTTGAGTAAACAATGTCAAATTTAGCAATTTTGGACATTCACTAAATGTGTACTAAAGCTTGTCAGATAAGTATGAAAGTCATTAACATTAAAGTCCAAAAATGTAATCAAAACATATTTTTAATCAGTTTTTAAGTACAATCAGGCAAACTTGCAGCTGTCGTGGGTAGCTGCTTGCTACGGATAGCCCCAGGGGGTTTAACCTGACAGAAAACATGTAAGCCTGTCTGAAAATGAATATTGAAATAGATTGACGCCAAAAGATAAAATAAGGAAGCATAACAGGCAAGTCTAAAATCTCTAAAATAATTGAAGCCAAACTGTTTATCCACCTCTGGGTATTTGCAGCACAATTTGTAGAAATATTTAATCAAATGTTCAACTTTTAATCCTCTTGACTCAAGTTCATTGTAAATAAATTTGGTTTTAGATGCAGAGTTCTACGCTTTAGAACAAATACAACCGAATCTCAAAATTTGTGACAAAAAAGGATTATATGCAATAGCTTCCGATAGGTAATACTTCAAGGTTTAACCCATCTATTTTGTGATAGACCTGAATGCAAACCCTGTCATTAGTGACTTGAATATCCAAGTTCAGAAACACATCTCCGAATCCATCTGCATTGTCACCTTCCGAAGGGATATCTTTTGGGTAAATTCCTTTAACAATTTCCCTGAAATTTGATACATTTACACACGCAATGTCATCTATATATCTTGTGTTGTTTGATAATTTTGTGGCCATTTAAAAGTCCTTTTTCATTAATCTATCTATATACTTAAATTCAAGCCAAGTTAAATATAAATCTGCAAGTAACGGGGAGCAGCTGCTTCCCAGTGGAATGCCTTTTATTTCTAGAAAAACCAATGGTCTGCATTGAACAAAAGTATAATCCAAAAGAAATTTTAAAGCATCTATCAATGTTTTAACAGTTTTTACTTTTTGAATAATTATTGTGCAACCAAATTGTTTTCTTTCAATATGAATTGATATTTATGAATGGTTTACCATTATGTTTAAAGATTTTGCATATCAATTCTGATAGAGAATTTTTGACTTCATCTATGGGTATTTGTGTACAGTGTAGAATAATAAAAACGTTTGGTATTTTTGGTTTTTAAATCTCTGATTGCAGATACAAAATCGGTAGAATTTCTAATACCCCAAAATCAATTTATTCATAGTTTCCAGAAATTGCATTACAGTATTTAGGGAAATGATTCCTAATTGCAGTCAAACACAGTGTTACTTCCTTTGATAATTGCTTTGTACAGTTTGAAGTGCCAGCTATGATTTTAGATTTAGAAGGGCGCTTATATAATTTGGGTATCCAATACAAAAATATAATAGAGGAGGCCTCTTCAGAAATTTGATATTAAAATTCCTTTTCACCTAATCTTAATGTGTTTCTATCAAATTATCAATGGATTGTTTGTGCAATTTAAATACGTCATTTCCTCTTATGTCTGAAATATTGTTTATACCAAGTTTATTTTTCAAAACATCAGATAAAAATATTTTTTGCAGATGATCCAAAATCGTTACCTACCTTATGAATGCTAGTGATTACAATTCTTTTCTGTGTTTCTTTGAGTCCTTTCTAAACGTTACGCTGTTTTAAATCTACCATATTGAAATTCGTGATGTGGGATTTGTAAAAGTTAAATTCAATTATTTAAAGACTAGTTTCAAGGTTGATAACCTTTGTTCAAATTTCTAAAACTAAATTTTTACTTTCCTTGCCAATTTCATACAGTAGGAATAAAATGCATTACAAATATCTGAAAAATAATGTCAATGTTCAACTTACGGCATATCCGAGGTTTTGTACCTTTTTTCATCAATTCTTTTACAACTAATTTCTTTAATTATATCCAAAATACCTGTAAAAATATGTTTGTGGTATGTATAAAAAGAGTTGGAATATTTATTGTTAGACATAAAGTCGTCACAATTTTGACTCGCTGCGATATCGTCAAGTAATTGAAACCAGAAATTACATGTATATCATAAAACTTTATCCAATATTATTGCCAGATCTATAGGAAATAACGGGGAGATCTTTTATTTTGGATTCCTTGGGAATCACGTTACGAACAAATTTCAATTTGAGAAGGGAATGAATGTTTAGTGAATTGTATTTGAAAGGAATCCTGCACACACACACACACACACACACACACACACACACACACACACACACACACACACACACATATATATATATATATATATATATATATATATATATATATATATATATATATATATATATATATATATATATATATATATGTAAAAGGAGCAATTATACGTAATACTTTGATATAAGATCCAGCCTGCCTATCTTGCATGTCTTCAACTTTTGTGAATTTTCACCTTCACTTATAACAATATTATTAAGTCCTTGTTCTGTTCTGTCATCTTCAGCAGGCAGTTCCAATGTTAGATCACCAGCTTACAATTGACAAGCAAGGTATCGATTTAGACAATTCAACTTATCAACACAGTTTAGAAAGAAAAGCACTGTTGTCCATGATGGATGGATTTTGCTTTATCGAAACGCAAATAGATGCCTCTTTTAGGGTATGCCACCATTTCTTTGGTTCAGTATTCCTATCACGCAAATTATCATATACGTTAGAGAAATAATCTTTTTTCGCTTTCCTAACCAGAGCAACAACATTATTTGTAAGCCTGCAGCGCCATCCTTTTTGATCATTATTTCCAAATTTTTTGTTTTTCTATAAGTCAGGTCTCTTAAATGCATTTGATATCTAAGTTCACTCGTCATGAAAGTTTTATCACGAGGCCTGATCATAACATCCTTCTGCAGGATACATTCTGATGCAGCCTCTGATAAGAAATCAGTTATACTGGTACATGTGTCATTAACGTCGTCAGATACAAACATTGCATCACATGGGGCAAATGACAGTAGCTCATCTCCCATTGCGTTGTTAATTGTATCATAATTCCAAATCTTTTTCCCAAAAGAATGAGCTTTACCAATGCTAATGTCCGCGTTCAATAATACACATTCATGATCACAAGTTGAAATAATGAAGGTTTGTAGCTGACCAGCTGATTATATCTTTAATAGTAAAAAAAGGATCAAACAGTGATTCTCCCCTTGTCAGATCCAACACAAGTTGCTGAAGACTTAGACTGTGGCAAGTATTTAACAATACAGTTCAAAGCCACTTTTCCAAGTACCTTTATTCTAAGACATATTAGGAAGATCAAAATCACACAATGATAGCATAAGGTAATTCTGGAATGATTTTTCCTACTATATCCTGCATGGCAGCAAGAAAGCCTTAATTTTCCGTTTTATCTTGACCGGAGTTTATAAAAAGCACGTATTTGCATATCAGGTTCATCTAACCAATATCAAGACACTAATTTGAGCATAGTCTTAACAGAAATGCGCCTAGGGTCCATTAAAGGCAAGACGAATGCCTTCCAATGAGTGCTACTGGACACTGGTGACTTACCTGTGGAGTTCGAGTTAGCCAGACATAAATTGAGCTTTTGAACTGATAAGTGTCCGATATAGAGATATTACCCGTGCCAAAGTGCTAAAATGTTAACACACAAGTGAAAATAATTCTAGGGCAGCTCTGCCAGAACAATAAACAGATAGAGAAACAGCTGTGTGGTAATATATTAATCAAACTATAATACAAGCCAAACTGCCTGATCACCTTTCTCTTGTACGATCACAAGGAACGAAACTGATGCGCAGCTGCTCGTCAGCTCCAATATTTTGTCCTCGGTGTCAGTCGTTGACTGTAATCCTGGTACTTCAATCTCTGGACAGCCTTTTTTCACCAGTGCATTGACTTTACCTTGAGCCTTGAAACCTAACCGATTGCCGGGCTGGACTTCAATGGCAGTATTAGGACGCAAGCTTTGCATTCCAACCTTGAATTTTATTTCCTTAGAACTTGCAACCAACTTGTAGCGTATGTCTGTGTTACCTACGGGTTCCCACACCTTGCAACAAATACATTTACATTCCTAAATGCACAACAAAATGGTAGTTCTTTACATATTTTTTTCAAAGCATATAAAAGCTATTGCTTTTTCTTAATATGTTTAATAACTACCATGTAAATACGTATGTCGAACATAATAATGACAATAATTAGGAAAATATAAGTTTCGCAAGATATGTATGTATGTATGTATGTATGTATGTATGTACGTATGTACGTACGTACGTGTGTATGTATGTATGTATGTATGTTGTATGTATGTATGTATGTGTGTATGTATGTATGTATGTATGTATGTATGTATGTGTGTATGTATGTATGTATGTATGTATGTATGTATGTATGTATGTATGTGTGTATGTATGTGTGTGTGTATGTATGTGTGTATGTATGTATGTATGTATGCGTGTATGTATGTATGTATGTATGTGTGTATGTATGTATGTATGTATGTATGTGTGTATGTATGTATGTATGTATATATGTGTGTATGTATGTATGTATGTGTGTGTATGTATGTGTGTATGTATGTATGTATGTATGTATGTGTGTATGTATGTATGTGTGTATGTATGTATGTATGTATGTATGTATGTATGTATGTATGTGTGTGTGTATGTATGTATGTATGTATGTATGTATGTATGTATGTGTGTATGTATGTATTCAGCTTATCTACCTGCAGTGATGCCTCTGTGTTTGCCGTTACGTTGATTCTCCATTCGACAATTGTACCATGCACAGTTACAGGTCGACTAGGCTGAGGGATGACAAAATTGTTATCAAAGGGATGAAGATGTTTCTTGGGTAATTCATTGCCAAATCTATGCATGTCCCCTGAAACAACAACAATTACACAGAATAAGATGCAAATGAGTATTATACCTTCTTTGCCAAAAAGTGCGACGACACAAACACGTAAAACACTGATAACTTGCAAAGCAACCATCTTGTACTTCAGACTGTTCATCGTGTGGGTAGAAGACCTTTTTTGCTGTTTACATTCTGACAGAACAAAAAGGTTAAAACGGGAAGGATTTAATTTTTCTGTAACAAATCGCTGCTGCTGTAAACCAACATATCCTGAGACAATGCCCCCATCTTCAGAATAAAGTTTAAACTCATTTGCTTGAGGTAATACTTCAAAGGTTGTGTGAAACGCCAAACGAAGGCAAGGGAAAATGTTCAACTTTCAACGAAAGCTGAGGTTATCAATCCCATGTAAGATACAACTCGTCCATTTGACGTGACAAAATTATACACAACTGTTCACATTTAAATGTAAGCACATTAATCATATTCGCTGCATTGCTAGTACATGATGTGTGTCCTCTAACAAATTCATCCCAAAATTTACTTTTTTTTTCTAATGCCGACCTAGGTCTTTCACACCCTGAGTCCGTGACATCAGATTCAGGTCTCTATTACTACATATAATATCCATATAGCTATTACTGCGTATAAATACTGCATATAATAAATATCCTGCTGTAGATTCATGAATTGGGAATGAAGGGTGCGAATATGAATGGCCATGTCTGTAAACGCAGCTGTACTGCAGATTCGGTGTGACCATGCTTATGTCCCCAGATGTCGCGCAAATAAGGTTTGACAATGCTTAATTCGCCCGGCTGTGGCGCCACGGGTTTCAACTTTACATATTTGCCTAACTGTGAGGCCAATAAGATTCAACCCTACTTTATTTTCCCAGCTATTGTACCAATCAGGTTCTACCGTGCAATAATCGTCTACATGTTGTGTTTGACCATGCTTCAATTGGTCATCTGTTGTAATAATAGTATTTGACTTTGCTAAATTTGCCCAGCTCTTACTTTCCCCAGCTGTTGCGTCAATAGAGCTCAGGCTTGCCAATTCACCACGCTGTTCTGCCAAGAGAATTTGACCGTGCTAATTTGTCCTGATATGCCTATTGGATTTAGTCTAGCATCTATTCGGTGACCTCGTGTGCCAATAGGGTTTGGAACCCTTGCATAATCACCAAGTTGTTGCGCATATGACCAGCCCTACATAAAGTAGTGCCCTAGGTGCGTATGATTCTGCCAGATCCCAGAAGTGAAATGTCACTTCAGTATAATTACGCCGTTTTTGCTAAATGCATGTTGTGCGGTGAATCTGCTGTTGTTATGGTAAACAAGACCCCAAAACTGAATTGTCACTCGACCATGGCTGTACTATAAGGCATTGTGGACGATGACTTTGTTGTTGTTATCATGCCATGCGGGGAAAGGCCTTACGCAAACAACAGACACCTTTAAACTAATGAGGGGTTTGTCCGTAGATATGCCTGCTTATCAAACCTTAGCCTAAATACACTACCACGATCATTATATGTGCTCATGCAAAGTTCTAAAAACAATTTATTTGCAAGCAGAGTGATGTATTTCCCGGGGTAAAATCAATTATGATTGAACATTCGTAGGAAGTAGCTGATCATCCATCTGATTTAAATATTGCCGGCAAGTATTATATAGTAAACATATTTTTTTTTAAAGAACTGGATCGCCTAATAGTTACAGAGCAACTAGTCTGGAAGTTCTCCAGTACATGCATTGACACACATAGTATATAGACGACAAACAGGACATTACGAGGAGTCTCTGCTATTTTTCAACAGTATATTACCATGCAGAAGTTAAGAAAAACAATATCAATAAATGAAACGTTTCGACTCTATGATAAATGTATGTACTGCAGGAAAAAAATTTACATTCTGTTCATTTGAAAGATCCGTACTACCACTTAGCATTATTTCCAAAAGTCTGTCTCTAAGGAGACCAATCAACACGTTTGGATTTACAGCTGAGGCAAGCACGTTGACAATACCATTCACGAGTTTACGCCTTTGAAGATTGTAGAGAGCAGAATGGAAAAAACTGAAATGTGTCCTCGATTGGGTGGCTATACGAACAGGCTGCAGATGGTACAATATTCATATTAAAAAGATCTGAGTTTAACTTAGACTGCCCCAGACGGAGTTGGCTCTGAACAATATTTACAAAGCGGTCCTCATGAGAAAAAATATGAAGGAATTACTAGTTGGAAAATAGAAGTTTTTTTAATTTCAGTTTGAAGTTCGAGAGTAAAGGCGATTCTCTTACAGCCGGCGGGAGATCATTCCAAACTCTGAGTGATAGATGACAGGAGAAAAAAATGCGTAGAAGCGGTCTGTTCCACATTTTATTTGTTTGAGTTCTGCAGGATTTCTCAATGGAAGACGACCTTGTACAAGAACACATATAGTTATAAGGCCTTATAGATATTGTGCAGAAAGTTTGTTGAGCATTTTGTATAGACGTACTAAATAAATTTAAAGAGTTTTCTCCGAGTGTCCAATGTCTCCCACCCAACTTCTGCCAACAGATGAGCACGGGAAGTGAATTTAATAGCTCCAGTACAAATTCTGGCAGCTTCATAATCTAACCCTTCTAACACGTCAGACAGTTATTCGGTACAGTTGTCAAACAGATCGCAGCCAGACTTTACAACAGGGCGAATCATAGTCAGATAAAGTTTTTTCGATCGTTTTCCTGGAGTATTTAAATTCAAGTCGTTTTTAGGAGTGAGAGGCATTTGCTAGCTTTAGTGACAATGCAGTTGATATGCGAGTGTCATGTTAGGTTGTGGGGTAGTGGTACACTTAAATACGTGTGACTTACAGTCTCGGGTATTGCGGAGTTACCAAAATATAACGTTGGAAGATCTACTATGTTGCACTTATACGTGAACCGGAGGAAAAGGGATTTGAGAAAATTAAAGGAAACACGCCAAAGTCTGCTCAGACTATTCAGATGGCCAAGATGATTGTGAATGTGAGTACCAGATGGCCACGGACTATTTATGATTTCAAGAAAACACGTATTGTGGGCAAAAAGTCTGATATCGCAGGTAATATCATCAACTATGTCATTTGTGGAAACTTCGAACAAAAGAGGCCCTGCGGTACGCCAGCCTCAACTGGTAACCATGGAGAGGGTTGGCCATGTATAACTACTCTCTGTCGACGATTGCGTAGGTAACTTTGGACCCATTTAACTACAAGATGGGTTATACCTGATTGTCTGAGTTTGAAGAATAGACCTTGGTGCCATACCCGGTCGAAAACTTTTTGATATGTCGAAAAAACCCATTTTGGTTTCTTTGTGGCTTTCAAGTCCGTTGTAAATCTTGTGAACAATACTAATTGATTTATGGCTGAATCTTTTGACACAAATCCGAAATTGCGGTTAGTTAATAGGTTATTATCCACTAAGTACTCATAGAGTACACTATAAACGAGTGTTTCGAGAAACCCTGACACATTACATAATAAAGAAATAGGACGGTAGTTTGATGCATTTGCATATCTGACTTTTTGTAAGCAGGACAAGTGTTTGATTGCTTCTACTGAGACACCTATGGATAAGGACAAGTTAACAGTTGACATGGAGATTTACAGATGCTCGGAGCAGTTAATTTCAGTAGAAAATTACTAATACTATCTGGACCAATTGCAGAACTAACTCTTAAAGAAGAGAGAATTTTCAAAACTTCCCTTTCATTTCTCTCAAGCTGCTCTAGTCTTGCATCGGTGCGATACTCGAAAGCAAGAAACGGAGGAGCGGTTTCATCTACAGGGATTTCGCACTGGGTTGCTAGGTACTGATTGAATATTTCTGCCTTTTCAGTGTTAGTGGAAATAATAATATCATTTTCAATAAGGGGCGGTTTGCTCGGATGAAGCTTGCATCCGAGAACAGACTCAAAGAGCTAAACCAACATTTTTTTTTACGTTAATTTCTTTGCTGTCCAGCTCCGCTTTAAGATTTGAAAAGTAAGCCCGAATTGATTTTTTTTGTTAGCTGTGACGGAAATGTAACGGAACCACTTATAAAGTTGATAAAGTTGTTCAGTGACTGGGGAAGGATTGCCGTTATCTCTTCGTACTGATTTTTTTGTATCTCTTCCATGCGCGATTGCCTCTTCTAATAGGAAGGGTCAGAATTAGCTCTGAAGTGTGTATTCGCCCCAATATACAACCAAGTACACAAAAATTTGGAGGGCTAGAGCTGTGTATTCCCATTGGTTTGCATGTTTAAGTAACCCTAAATAATCTGGTCACTTAAATAGCTGTGGTTATATGATTTTTGTGCGGTATGTTGTTATGCATTTAGATTTACTGTGTGAAATTTGGTGTCTCTATGTGCAGTTGTTTGTACGTTATTGAGTTGCAAATTACAATGTAAAGTAATGGGAATACACAACCCTAGCCCTCCAGTGACTGCAGTGCCCTCTTTAGGCAGGGCTACAACCTTCTGTTCTTGTCCTTGCCTATTAGGAGTTTATTATTTGCAATAACCCAGGGTTTATCTTTATGACAAATGAGAACATTTTTGCATGGAATTAATCTTTTGCGATGTCAAGAAATAAGTTTGACCATTAGTCAACATTTTCGTCTGTAGTATCAAACAATTAGAAACCGACATTATGTTCAAGAGGTCTTAATATAGGCATTGTGCCCATTGACTGATTGCTTTTTTCTTCTAATAAATATGTTCAAACCAAACCGACATTCCTAGCGGCATCCCTTAGAGCTTCATGCAGGTCCGCGGGATGTGCTCTCTTATAGTTTTAGACAGTTCTCTGGTAGGCTCTGTCATTGGAAAACGTAATGAAAAAGCTACAAAAAATAACAGAGTGGTCGGAGTTCGAGACGTGTGGAAGAACACCACTATTAGTGATAAAGCCAGGGGATTCCGCAATAAAAGATTGAAAATGCTGTTAGAAAATACTGTGGATGTTGTAGGTTCATGTGTGATTTTATGAAAATTATTATGAGCAACCAAATCTACAAGTTTAGTATCTAATTTGCTGTCAGCGTGGTTTGAGTCCCGGCGCTCGCAACGATCATTAAAAGCACCTCTTATAATAGGAATGCGAGGGTTCAATTCCATGGCTTTGGAAATGGAATCAAAAAGGTTTTGGAGAAATATATCTCGCACGCCAGCTGATTGTCCAGGCGGACGAAAGTAGACGCCAACTAGGAAAGATGATTTGCTGCATAGAAAATCAGTGTGTGTGTGTCTTCAAAGCATACTAGTATGGCAATGTACAACTATTCCATAACACAGGAGTAGAAGTTGGAAGGACATCTCTATGTATTATACATGTAGCTTTGAAGTTATTCAAGACTTAAATTTCAAATGCCCCTAATTTGCATAATTTTAAACATCTTCATTTCTGTGTATACAACGGCCAAACTCCTTGTATAGAGGTACAATCATGCCAAGTTTGGAGTTTCTATCTATAATAGTGTCCGAGAAAAATGTCGGCGAATTTGCTGGTAAAGAAGAAAGAAAGAAAGAAAAAACTGGAAAAGCATATTTGTTTGAAAGCAAATCTGTCTGTGTGCCTTCCAAAGTTGTAAATATTAAATGCTACAACTTTTATCCTTTGGTACATCACATTACATTAAGCTTATGGCTGGATGCAAGTTTCAAAGTCCAATTGACCTTGACCTTTGACTTCTACAGGTCACATGTAAATTGCAGTGTTACAATAACCACAATTTTAGCCCAACATGAACCAAATTGGAGTAAAATTGACCAAGTTATGGCAAGATGAAACTTTCAAAGGTCCACATGACCTAGACCCTTGAACTTCAGAGGTCACAAGTATATTTAAAAAAAAATGCGCAGTGTTAATATAGCTACAATTTGAGCCCAACATGATAAAAATTGGATAATAATTGACCAAGTAATGGATAAAAGAAAGCCACCATTGAAAGTGGCCTGTGACCTTAAAATGACCTTTGACCTTGAGATGACCTCTACATGAAGTGAACCTTGACTTAAAAATGACATTTTGGCTTAAAACTGACCTTTGACCTTGACATGACCTTTGACCTAGACATGATCTTGACATTTGAGATGACCTTTACCTTGGTATGATCGAACTCCTGTACACTCGGAACCATATCTACTATAGTATATAAGATATTGAACATTTAAAACTTTAATTAGCCCTCATTTGCATAATTGTGAAAAGTATTACCTCTCATTATAAAAAGGCCAGACTTTATCTATAAAAATATAATTGTGCCAAGTTTGGAGTTTCTACATATAATACTTTTCAAATGAAATGTCGGACAAATTTGCCTGTAAAGAAAGGAAGAAAGAAAGAAAGAAAGAAATAAATAAAGAAAGAAAGAAAGAAAGAAAGAAAGAAAGAAAGAAAGAAAGAAAGAAAGAAAGAAAGAAAGAAAGAAAGAAAGAAAGAAAGAAAGACAGAATTCCTAGAAAAACAGAAAAGTGTGTGCTGAGACACACACTTTAATAAGGGCTAATCCATGGTCGATAGCTATTTCGGCCCAAATACATTCACAATTGGGTGCTTCAAGGTCAAGGCGTTGGGTACCAGGCAAGGATTTCTTTATATAAATGTCAACTCCCCCGCCGTGACTGTAGCGGTCATTACGTAAGGGAGGTTGAAAGTTCTGAAGACTCAATAATTGATCTCGGTTGCTCCCATTGAGCCATGTTTTGGATAAAGATTAACATCTATATTTTCTGATTGAGCATCGAAGTGTAGTTCATCTAATTTACCATCAGATTTGAGACTTCGAATGTTAGCATGTAAAAGTTTGATCTTTTTCAGGGATTGGGGTCCCGGGTTTGTGTGTATATCTATAGCAGATTTGAAAAAAACACACACTAAAGCTCTATGGATAAATGTCTCATGCTTATAAATATATGAAGTAAAAGTAGTAAAAATACTATCGACAGAAATGCTAAGAATGCACTAATTTGATCAGTGTACAGTAATTATCTTCAGGAGAAATTTAGAACAATAAGATAATCCAATTGCAACCCCATATTGTGGTATACTTCAACCCATCTTTTACGAGATAATTGTATCATTATGTAAGAGGGCAAACAGGAAACATGTACGGAAGTGACACACAGTACTTATCCTTATGTTTACTTATATCCCGGCCCTTTTGTCGATACAGGAACTTTGCTCATTGCAAATTTTATGGAGCAAAAACCTATCAGGTGTTCAGTATACCTGCAAGGCCGATTTACAGATCTGGGACAGACAGACTTGTGCCAAGGAGTATAGGCTAATCTTCTAACTAACATTAGTCTTGCCCCACCATGCCCAATGAGGTGATAGTCTGATTATAACACCTATAAGGACAATCACTTCAGCAATTTGTAACAGCTCTACCTGAAGTGAGTTTTACAACATGGACTTTCTATCCGTGTTGATAAATAAGCATTTGGCGTAGAGCACAGCCATTCATACATACGAACTATATTGAAGTAACAGCCGAAGACAGAGATTTGGCATAAAATGTCTGCATTCAGCATGTTTAACTTACCCAAATAGTCTTGACGGGCAGGTGTAAGGTAAAGAAATTTAGAAATCTGCAGTTGATTTTCTATTTTGCGTGCCCACACTAGTTCAGATTAGCTGTAATTCATGTTATTTCCACTTGGCATTTTTTCTTGGTTCTTGAGTGTGATAAGGAAAACAGGCCACACTGATGTACCAATGGTAGTGTGGTTTTGAATGCAACATTTTCCCTCAATTTTTATATTCCACAATTAAAATATAATCTTCTTTTATGTACAGATGTGTAGTACGATTTGATGTAAAAATAAAATGTGTAAATCGATTTCTAAAAGTTAAAGGGACACTTTGTATTAGCTCTCATTTGATTTTGAAAACAAGCACGCTAAAAATATAAGAAGCTTTAACATTTTGGTAAATATACTGCAGCTGCAAAAAAGTTGTGCAAAATCAAAATAAAATTTAAAAAAATATTGCTAGAAATACACCCTAGGCTTGAACTTTATCATTCAATAACCCACGATTTAATAGAGATTGGCTGATTCATTTTCGGGTAGGCTGTTTCGAAAACTTGCACAAAAAATATTTCATAGTTATATGTATTAATACCTTGTCCATCCATTTTCTTGGCTGTATGCCTGATATGTGACACATGTTCAGGCCCCAATTTTAGTGCTATACTAGTATATCCTGCAATGTTTGTCATAACATTGGGCAGTGGTGTGAGGCGGGCGGGGGGGGGGGGACAGCAATGGTATGATTTGAATATGTTGACGTTTCCAAACGACAAGTGGCTGAAGCATGATGGTTATGCAAAATTCATGGTTGATAACTGCATGATGACACAGAGATTAACATTGACTCCATGACCTTTCAATCTTGACATATTCTGGCCTAGATTTGCTCAGTTGTTTAAGAAAATACTTTTATATTGAAACATCACTAGTGTACTTTACCAAAGATGGTATAAGGTCATTTTAGAAAATTTGATTGTTCACAGTAAATAATAGCATGCATGCACCCCCTACTTTAAATGTATCAACTCAACCAGAGTTACCCCAGAAAAGATCTTTTTCCATGTAAAGAAGGTCATTAAACAACTACCGAAACTAGCTGCAAAGCTTTTGGAAAAGCTCAATTAAAAAGAGATCACAACCTTTAGGTTTTCATCCCGTTAATTAGATATTTTTTCAAAGACTTATCAGGTAATCGTATTGTCCAGAAAATGTAACAGATGTACACCAGGAAAAAATTGGCCCAGTGTTCCAAGATCAAAGTTACCTGACATGACCAAGTTATTACTACCTGAGGTCAATGAAAATAATGAATTTAAGTTTCTGAAACGAACTTTTTTATGGTCTTCTTCCCAAACGAAGTTAATTAACGTCTAAAGTGAATTATCACTTTCTAATACGGAGAATGCGACTTACAATAGACTTCATTCATGATTGCCTTGACCATCCGGCGACTGGTGTACTGCATTTAGCTATTTTGACTGTAACTTTGGAACACATGCTTACACGGTTAGTATGATTGCTACATGCATACATACATACATACATACATACATACATACATACATACATACATACATACATACATACATACAAACATACATACATACATACATACTTACATACATACATACATACATACATACATACATACATACATACATACATACATACATACACAAAATGTCTATGAGAAATGGATGCTCAGTTGACCTAAGCATGACTGTGAAGATACAAAACCAGTGAAGCAGGTAACATGTAACAGCTAAAGTTACATGACGAGCCACCTTTCATTGGTGCAGTCCCATTACCAGCAGACATCACTGTTACTGAGTAGCCCAAAACCAGTGCTTGCATTGTTTGACGAAAGACCCATGGCAAAAAGCGTCAAATATTGCACGGTAATTCCACTGTCCACAAAAAATATCAGCCTCGCAGGTCTCTTGGATCATGTTTTGTACATGTTTAGGACCTTTAAATCCAACATAACCGTCATTAAGTGCTTAATTTAGTAGAAAGTCTCTTTCTAATGCATTTTAAATCCTAACATAAGTGACTATTTACAGAATGGTAATAAGACTATATTTGAAAAGGAGTATTCTTGATTATCATTTTAATTTGCAAAAATTTAGGAGGGCCATCATATTCCGATTTCTGTCTACAAATATACTGAATTGTTCAAAGAATTTGGGGAAGATTTTCCACGGAAAGAACCAAAAATTCTAGCAATTCAGGTCTCCATCAACAGAAGGGAAATTTTATTGCTAGTAAACCATCAACGTAACTGTCAACAATTATATGGGCAACCCATCACACTCAAGCACATTGGAGCAGACCACTGTGAGCCCATTGTGACAACTGTGTGATGAAATGCGGATCTGATCGAATAAGCTGCAGGAATCCGTGTTTCATGGATAGCATTCCTTTGCGATATATATATTTTTGCAGACATTGGAAAATTTATTTCTTCAGTTCAAAACCGCCAATTGTACAATGTCCCACACAGCGAGATCACCTGAGCCATACCCAGGCATTTGGTTATATGGTGCTAGACTATAGTGCTAGACATGCTGCCAAAAATACACCATTTCTTACTCACTGCTGTAGATTTCACTTAAAGTGCCCATTGGATTATCTCGTTTTATTCCTTTATGGGAGGGACAATTGGAAGATGCTAGTGGGGAAAATATCTCAATACATTTAAGAAAGGTAGTTACGGTTGCCAGCCAGTGAAAGGCAAGGTAAATGTATTACAGATAAGCATAATATCAAGTTTTTGCAGACGCGTGAATGGGCAACCTCTTAATTCATAGTATTCATAGTTTTCAGGAGACCTTTGTGCCTTTTTTGACCTCAAAGACAGAGATCAAAGGCAAAGATGCGAAGATAACTGCGATTAAAACGGCGGTAGGTTTGGTATTTGACAGTTGACAGCACTGTGCAGGATTGAATGAAAAAGAAGTCAACACCAGTGTCATTGTCCGTCTAACCTACAACAGAGCAATGACTTTTCAGGAACATACTGAAGATTATGATGTTGTGTTCTTGCCGTTGTTGTTGTTGTTGGTGGTGGTGGTGGTGGTGTTTTTTTGTTTTTTGTTTTTTGTCTTTTGTTTTTTGTTTTTTTTTGTTTGTTTTTTTGTTTGTTTGTTTGTTTTGTTTTTGTTTGTTTGTTTTTATTTGGATGCTTCGACTAAATGTTAAAATTTCAAGTGGGAGTCAAAATATCCTGATTTTACGCCAAAGCGTTTTGCCATATTTTAGTCTTCGTTATTTGGAAAAGCAATATCCCGAAAAATGACAGTGTTACATACTCCGCTAGTTCAGACACTTTCTCTACTTCAGTGCATCAGCATTTTGTTATGGAAAAGGGACAAGTACAAATACATTTGCCAATAAGATTTTACGATCTGGCTTGCAAAAATGTCAAGGTCTCTGGGTCTGAAATTAAATTGTTGCATTGATGTGTGGGGACTTCTCCCAAACTTCAATGGTACGGAGGAAAATTGCTTGGGGACCATTATTAATCTGGCAATATGTTCTGACATGGGAACAGCTGAGGTTAAAGCAAACACACTCGTGTCAGGTGGAGAAAGGATCAGGTGCATGGAGCCACTATGCCGGATGCTTTAGATTTACAAAAATGCCCCTGCTTGTTTTGATAGTTGCAGCTACATTGCCTTTAGCCCAAAATGGACATGAACAAATTTGAACGCAACACTGTAATTTTAAGGAATGTGGCCAAAGAACAGCACGTTATGATTTATCGAGTGCCATACACGAGATTGTGGGATAAAGTTCAGAAGTGAGGTTCACATGGGTTTTAAAATCAGCTCACTGCCAGCAGGTTAATGCGCGATGAAGATAACATGCCTAGACGTACGTGCCCTGCATGTCACTGGGAGCAGACTTCCAGTTGAAAGGGGGGGGGGGATCCTTTACCAAGAGTACTATCAAATGGTATAACAGATCAAACACGATCCACACACCTAGCCTCTACATTATGCCAAAATTCTGTACCAATAGTACCGTTTTCTCATTTTTAGCTGGATTATGTATATATATATATATATATATATATATATATATATATATATATATATATATATATATATATGTGTGTGTGTGTATTTGTACTAAACAGATATATATGTGTCAAATGTTGAACTTTACTCTCTAGATGCCCTTTGTGTGAGATCCGCAATAGTGATATGCCCATAGCATTGCAGGCGGTGCTACCCAAGGGACGCTTCATTTTAAACAAAACAAAACAAACAAAAACAAAAAACAAACTAAAACAACAAAAAATGCAAAATAAAAAAAACATAAAAAACAAAACAAAACAAAACAAAACAAAAAAAAAAAAAAAAAAAAAAAAAACAAACCTAAAAAAAAAAAAAAGACAAAAAAGCCACCCCCCTCAAAAAAAACCCCAACAAACAAAGCTATAGGGTTGCAGGGCTTTTATGCGTTCAGTAATCATAAAACTCATAAATGTGTATGGGTCCACCCACGAACATAATAAAAATATTTATATAAAATGTCACTGTTTATCTCCAGCATATTTGAAAGTCACAGTTGTAGGGCCCTCAGCGCAGAGTACCAAACAGGAGTACATAAACTATTGTGTGTTTTTTTTTTATAATTGTGGACTTGTGGAAGTCTATAATTTCACATGGTCCAAGGTTATGCCTTTTTTACTAAAGTGAAAAATTTGCTTTCAAATAGCCACCATGTTTCAGGTAGAACAACCATGCAGCGGACACCATCCATATTAAACGATCAGGAAAAAAATGTATCCGAAATTATAAAAAAAACATGATATTTGATAGAAAGAACAACAATATATAGAACTAGCGTAATGAATTTCCGATTTAAAATTATTATGATAGTCTTCAGAATTTGCCCTGTAGTAATATTTAAAATGTTTGTTGGGTTCAGCATTAAATAGCAGAGACAATTCAAGTGATACACAGATGTGAATAATCGGTCGTAAAAGTATCACAAGCATGTAAACTCCTCTCTCATAATGCACAGCATAATAAATATGAATAATACGAAAGCGTAAAAGCAAAATATATAAAAAATGTTCTTCTCCACATTTAAGATCGCAAATCGGTAAGCAGTTATTTGTTGAAAAATTATCTGATCTGCATTGCAATATTTATATTTGCCAACAAAAACACTCTACAATACCTGCTTATCCACGCTATTTGGCTCATCAGTTAGTCTCATTTCTCACTTTAATATTTCATGTTCCATATGTTCCAAATATATATGCGGCATAGCCTTTTACGTTACAGGCCTTGCACGTGAAAGTCAGTGTCTACATACTTATATGTTTTGTGACTACAAAAGGGCTTGGTCTCGAACCAGCAACCTTCGGCACCAATCACCTTGCCCAAAATTGGAAACGCACATACAAACTGCACCGAATCCTCATTCCTAAAAAGGATGTTCAACGGAGGCAGGTATGCGTGAATGCCATAATCAACAAGGCCCAGTTCTTTGTCTTTATTCCATATATATGGCTTTATATGCTTATTTAGTACCATTTTGCATTCATAAATTCAATTCTTCATATGTTTTATCTTGGAAAAATATAAAACCTAGTTAAGGAGGTACTATCACCGATACACGCCCGGGGATTCCACGCCCCGAACTTTTTCACGGCAGTTACTCGCTGAACACCCCTGATTCGCTCACGTTGACACGGCCTTTGAAAAAATCTGTTGGACCTGTTCTCGTAAAGGTAGAGTGAAAGGTAAACGTAAAAGATAAATTCCTCAATACTAATGAAATTTATGCTTTAGAGATAAGCAGTGATAGAAACGAGCACTGAAAGTATAGAACTTGGCAAACAGATTTGCGATATTGATAGCATAACAGTGTTGCAGGATATATGACATTTTGAGATAAATGCATGTGACATCATACCACAAAAGGGAAAGACCGGTTGTCCCCTCAATCCCTGTCTTTTCACACGGAGTGACCACTTAACTGCTCACTGGCTGAGTGGTACATCTTTCGGTTACATATGACTAATGTCTATCTATCTATCTATCTATCTATCTATCTATCTATCTATCTATCTATCTATCTATCTATCTATCTATCTATCTATCTATCTATCTATCTATCTATCTATTTATCTATCTATCTATCTATCTATCTATCTATCTATCTAATTATCTATCTATCTATCTATCTATCTATCTATCTATCTATCTATCTATCTATCTATCTATCTATCTATCTATCTATCTACCCGCCCGCCCGCCCGCCCGCCCGCCCGTTCGTCCGTCCGTCCGTCTGTCTGTCTGTCCGTCCGTCCATCTATCTATCTATCTATCTATCTATCTATCTATCTATCTATCTATCTATCTGTCCGTCCGTCCATCCGTCTGTCTGTCTATCTATCTATCTATCTATCTATCTATCTATCTATCTGTATGTGTTTCTGTCTGTCTGTCAATATATCCATATATCTATGTATCAACCTGTTTATCTATCTATCTATCTATGTATCTATCTATCTATGTATCGATCTATCTCTATATATCTGTCTGTCTATCTGTCTGTCTGTCTATCTATCTCTCTATCTATCTACCGACCTACCTACCTGGCGGTTTATCTAGTTATCTATCTATCTATCTAACTATCTATCTGTCTGTGTGTCGATCTGTTGCTCTGTCTATATAAGTATCTATCTATCTGTCTGTCTATCTATCTATCCATCCATCTATCTATCTGTCAATCTATCTATCTACCGACATACCAACCTGTTGGTCTCTGTCTCTCTATATATATATTTACACATATGTATGTATGTATGTATGTATGTATGTATGTATGTATGTATGTATGTATGTATGTATGTATGTATGTATGCATTACATATATATATATATATATATATATATCATACAGTCATTTCTGTGGTTTGCTCTCGAAGTTTACGTTACCGTTTTCGCATTGAATGCAAGTGGGATTAAATATATGTTCAGGTGGACACAATGTTTCCCCTTCCTCTTAAGTCATTCTCTATATGATTCAACATCTGTGAGCCATAATTTAGACTTAAACAGGCCAGAATGAAGCGCAGAACGTCATTAATATCCAGAAGCGCGGTACAGAAAATATAAAGCTCGAAGTTATCAGTGAACTGAATTAAAAGTTTACCCAAAATGTTGAGCGCAGTTCAAATTATGAGACCGCAAAGGAGGGTTTGACTTGGTGTTATCTGATCTATTATAACCAGTAGTAGGGGGATGCCCGTATCACTATAACCCTACTATAACTGATTACTTCAAGTAGCAACATCACCCGTCCTGATTTGCAGGTTTTTTGTTTTTTTAAATAGCCAGCATGCCCCGTCTTAAAATGTCCAGAAAAAATAGATTTTGTGTGTTTTATTTTACCATGATCATCCAGGGTGCCCAGTTCTATGACTTTTCCGTACCGAAATTGAAAAACAAATTGACTCAAATTATGGAATCTAAAGGATTAATACAAGAATTCTGAAAAGTTATTTTGTGCGTAACAACCTGAGGACTTGTTGCTACTCAAGCACATTCGACTGATTTATCTGTACATCTATGCAGTCCGTAACAGAAACTTGTAATTGCATGAGGATGTTAGTGCAATTGGATGTACACCCACGACTACATGTGAAAGCCCAGGGAGGCACCAAAAGGCTAAAACGGTATGACTGCAAGACAAGGAAAGTGTCACGCAGTTCCCTCTTAAAACGTATGATTTTTCGTGTGCTTTTTTTACCATTCTATACACAGACAAACTTACCTGGGAAGCCGATAGCTATATAGAACAGGCATAGGAAGACACAAAATACCATCAACCGACGAAACATGGCTGCATATTCTTGCATATTCACCTGTAAGAAACAAAGGGTGGAGTTTCGAGAAATGTAATATACACCTAAGGGACTTAAATGTGCTCCTGATAGGGAATACATTTAAATCAATAACAAAACAAAGAGGATGTGGACACTCGTGGTCTTACATATAGAAATGGTCTATTTATACATGTAGTCTTAATTGCACATTATATTGTACCTTAAAAGTATTAGGAGAATGCATAGATAATTATCCTTTAAGATTGTGTATTTCACATTAATATCATTGACATAATTAAACTGGTTCATCGCTATGTGCTTCTTATCAGGGTGTTAGTTTTTCGTTAGCTCGCCATATATAGGTTGTTACCGCAAAGTGCTAGTCTGCGGAAAAGTACCAACTGAGCCTGCTTGCTTACTTTAATCACAAATGGTTCATACTTTTGAGTAATGATTAATCTCAATGAACAAAGTATTCTAAATTGATGGTAAACATGATTTTGACTGCAAATAGCAAGATCAAGGTTGTGTGAATAATTTGAGTCCTATAGTATACACCTGATAAAGATTTAATATGGACATACCAGAGTCTCTTAATCTGTAAATACCATTCAAACAATGAAACTATGCAGCAATGACCGATATTACACCCAGATATCTTAATACCTACTTTATTTTAATGAACCATCTGCAGAAATTTGTAATCTTTCGGCAAGTGGATAGATATTGTGATGAACGAAATGTTATATCGTGGAATATGTAAATATAAATGGCAGCAAAATGTAATAAATCAAGTGTGCTCATTTGGTAATTATGGTGGCTCATTGGTGCTAACCTAATATTATTTTTCGTCTCGTAACTACGATTTTCTATTCCGTAATTACGAGATAATAACTCGTAATTACAAGATAAAAATTAACATAAGGTTGGCACCAATAAGCCACCATAGGTAATAATAGTGAGTCTAACATGTGATAAAATACAAAAAAGTGAAATGAGTTTTCATTCAGTTCTCTCTGTTACAACCAAACAATATTGCTGCAGCAGCCCTGTTATTTGTAAATATTCTTAAAGATCGGCAATATCTCTTTTTTTCTGCACAAACTTATAATTTGGAATTCTAGTTACATCTTTTTAACTATCTTGGTGTTCTGCATGGTAAATCGTCAAGGAAAAAGTGACCTTCACCTTATGTACATGATACACAGATGGTGTTTTGTGGAGGCAAATTACATTAATCCTGTCTCAAAATTTAATCTTTTATCCAACTTTTAACATAAGAAGAACGGGTCGACAGATAAAACATAAATGCTGCAGCCATACCTGATATTTGTGCTTTAGAATACCAAACGATACAGTACACTATAAGGTTACGCACACACTCGCTTCAGCAGAACACAGATAAAAACTGACAGCGTTCTCAGTGATCTGCATCTTCTACCATGCGACAGCGTAAACAACATGAAATAATCACAACGATGCGTAAATGCAAGAGCCCTCGTTGTGATAAATAAATCAAAGCTAAACATGAATATTTCAGGTTTACGTAAAGCGTAACGGCCATGGATGTGCACATTGTCAAACCGTGGCTTCCCTGCTGCATACCGGCCTCGAGAGACCAAGACCAACGAGCGAACTTTTATGGTTACTCCTTTTATGACGATTATGTCATGTGAACAATAATTGATATGTAATAACTGATATGGCTGTTAACAAGAACTCTTCCCTGTCATAGCATGAGCAGGAAATATGTTTTCAGACATACACAAAGCATGCGCTTTTGGTGTTCACTGCTTGTCATATTAGATTAATAATCATAAATAAACACATTGGAATCAACAAATTACACATATGGGAGAAAGAGTGCTTCAGCGTTTGTGTAGTTCTAAATCATTAAAAAAAACTAAAAACAAACAAACAAACAAATAAACAAAAAAAAAACATTCTCTCTACGCTTTCTAGCCAATCCAGTTGCTGTCTATGTCTGGACCTGTACATTAATTAATTAGTATTATCACATTGATTCAACATTTGAACATTCAAGGCTTCAGCAGCCAAAATGAATCTATAATCAAGTCAACAGCGGGGAACCATCAAACATGTTTCGTAGCCTCAAAGCCTGTACTCAACCCTGGCTTTTGCCCAAATCCCGGGTTAAAAGCCAAGTCAGATTTTCTGGTAAACTAAATATTTCATGGCACTCACAATCTCAACAAAAGTCGGTATGTTTTGATTCAATGTAACGATGCGAGATAATGATGCTTGGTACACCAACTTTTCACTCAAGTACCAGTGCATCTACATATATAGAGAACGTTGGAGTAATCCACGTGACCCGCTTCCCGCAATTGGCGCAAAGTTCGCTGAGAAAAGTCACAAATTGGTACAGAAATAGTTTAGAGTATGCAGATAGTAAGCGGTGACTTTTGCTGCTCAGCTTAGAAGGACCCAGATTTTATAGTACACTTGGGATAATCTTTATTAGAGTGGTCAGGACGGAAATTATATTGTGGTATTGACATGGCGTCACTTCTCACCATGATTGGCACATAAATGACGCAGACGGGTAACCTAGAGAGCACATCCTTTTTAGTTCTGCTGAGTGAATTATCAGATGGTAAGAGCTTGAAAATCCGTTTGTGTCCATCGATATGGCCGTTTCTCCGTCTGTCCTTGAGGCTAAAGAATTGTTGCTTGAAATGTTTTGATTTTAGCCATGGATATTTTCCATGTAGACTCTACCAAGACGGTATGATGTAAGGATTTGTGTATTTTTAATGCACTTTTAAAGTTTATGTGAAAAAATCAATTTGTTTCCTAGGGAACTGGTTGGTCGACAGCTTTGATATTGTACACAAGGTCACCTTCTGTTAAGATTATTTTCGACTTAATCAAATAGTCTAGAACAAGATTGTTTGAAATTTTATCAGACCAAAATGATGAAGGTTTGCGCAGATGGTGAGGATATGTTAATTTTGAAGTTATGGGATATCACAGTTTGGGACCATTTGTTGATGGGTGTTCCTGCTGTACATATGCATGGCAATACAGCTCACGTATTTTGATATCCCAAAGATGGTTGTATTGGATGATTTTACTCACAGATGTTCCCAAGGTGGGTTTCCACCAACTTTGTAAAGAGGATGATGATGCAACAATAGATCTTTCCGTTGATGAAAAAAAAAACTTTCCTCTCAGGAACTTCTTGGCCAATTGTTTTGATATACACACAAGGTCACCTGGAGTTACTTCGTTGATATTTTGGTCACCAGGTGGTGCTACATTTTTCTTTTTTTTTTGTACGATTTTGTGTGTTGTGGATATTTTTTTACTTCATCTCCACAATGGCTGAATAGAATTGTTTGGAATTTTATTTCAGTATAATCTTACAAATCATAATAAAAGTTTGTCATGAGATTTCTCAGTCTGTGGCCATGAGTTGGTAACTGCCGTTAGTCTGCAAGTAATAAAGTGCATGTATTGCATTGATGTGAGAACTGTGGTATTGAAATGCTTTGTTGCTACGTATAGAAGTTTTCCTGTTGCATCATCATCAGATGCAGGAGATGATTATGCAATAATTATCCGTCCTCTGACAGCGTATACTTACATAGTCTATTTTTTATTTGTATTTTTTTTGGGGGGGGGTGCATTTTTTAACTATTGATGCTTTTTGTGCCTGATCTGACATGTTGGCATTTTTGCTTATGTTAGATCCTGGGAATATGGTAAACCAAACAGGAGCAGCAAAGTATGGGATTTTTGCTGGTGTATGTAAATCGAGCAAAATATTACAGAACTTGAAAAAAATGTTTTTGAATGAAGATGACCTTACATTGTGCTTTGATGTGGAAGAGACATATATCATGATATGTTTACAGCCATTGTTTCTGGTATTCAGTTTTTTTGTTTTTCCAAGTGCAAAGGTTTGTATATTTTGATTAATTTATCTTTTTTCCGACAGCTATCGGATTGCGGTACCTTGGTATGAAATGCAGTGATAGAATTTAAGTAGACTGGCCATTCAACCATGCACGATCTGATATCGGCATTGGGCATCAAACGTCCTCAGGTGAAAACAGACTCAATAGATGACGATAAATATTACAAAATGATTCTACCTCTGCCGTTACTGAGGTGTAAAAATGTCCATAATCGCATGTCACAAGAAAATTCTCTTGCTGTTGTGGTCTCCTTGCTGGATCGTTGCTAACATTCTTGGTGGGATACATTGCCGACGGGGATGAAAAAGCATGAGCTGTGCTAAAAAAGGCAGGTTCATGCTTGAGGGCAGACATATGAAATGACGGTGGTACATGTCAGATTAAATTTTAACAGCGTTCACCCAGTGCCACATGCATGGTTTGCAAACAGTGTCTTTCTTGTGTTACCCTTTGCTTCTCACCATTGGAAATGTGATGTGACTGTTAATCATTTGTCTTACTTGTTGAAGGGTTTTATTATGTAAACGTTTGGTGTTCCCATCTTTGAAAGAATTTAGAGAATTGAGATGTGTCATTACGCTGGGATATACGTCCATCAGACCACAGATGACGAAAGATGCCATATACGCATCTTGATTTCGGCACTTCATTTTTAAGACTCACGAAAGGTTTTAATTGCATCAGCATGATTCACATTCAGGATACGTTCTAGAGTACATCGTAATGGGGCATAATGACACTGGCAAGAACAAGAAGGCATAAAGAGTAGCCCATATGAAGGTACAGTTGGAGTGTCGTGCTATCTCGAAGAACAAAGAATACAGCGGACCTGAAATAATAAACTGCCTGCTCTTGTAACTCCACCATACAACCAATATATATATATATATATATATATATATATATATATATATATATATATATACACATATGTATGTATATATATGTGTATATATATGTATATATATATATGTATATACATATATATATATATATATATATATATATATATATATATATATATATATATATATATATATATATATATATATATATATATATATATATATATTCGTCAAGGGACTGATTTCTGGGAATTTGTTTGGTCTTGTTTATCTTATTTGCTTTGGCATATCAGGGATTAAGTTTTAGCTTGCAGTCTTTTTATACATTTTTATGTTACTGGCCCTCCGTTTAGGTTTCGCTCAAGTGACCCTTTCCAGAGTGAACACAGAGAGGCCGCTGGCACCAAATCACCTTTGCAGAGTAAAGGCAGGCATTCCACTGCAATCGATTTGTTTTTGCAGGGTTCAGACGGCAAACTTGTGCCCCTACGTTGCCTTTACAGGGTAAAGGCAGAAAGCCCGCTGTAACAAAATTGTAGTGCATACCGTGCTAGGGCAATTGAGTTATTCGCAATGTATACTTGTGAATGCCAGTACCCCAAGATATGGCCCTTGGGCACTGATTTGCCGGGGAACAGTAAGAAACTATCAGCTATTACACAAATGTGTGAATTCCAATTCAATGCCAAACAAATTAGAATTTCGAGACGTCGCAGTGTTCGAAATACTCCAATCGCACATCACGGAATGCTTGATCTCAAATCACACTCACACCCCCTCCCCGACCCCCCCCCCCCCCCCACACACACACGAAAGGCCAATAACATGCACCCTGTGCCCTTGCGCTATGAGCTCAGGGCTGGCTGAGTGTAACGTTGCGCTATGAGCTCATGGCTGGCTGAATGCGCTAGAGCGCAGGGCTAGCTGTGTGGTAACCTGCCAGCTTTCCAGCTCAATCATCCGGCCTTGATTCTCTGCTGTGGGAGCAAATGGAGAGAGCCTGGGTACTTTTTTTGTAACACAAAAGTTTACGGCACAGTGATAATATAGAGGCACAGTTTTCTCCAAATAAATGACTTAGTGTTATATATCAGATTCCGTGTTTGAGATTTAGCATATCTTTCCAGATGACGTATTATAAACTATTAGTAAATTACTTATAATATGGATCAGGGGGAAGACAATTCTTGCAAAATGTAACTTTGTTGGTGTCGATGTCATATTTTAACAGCGTGTATTGGTTTTGGTTACCCACAGTGGTTCCAGGTTTCAAAAAAAAGGTCTTTATTGGAAGTTCATCGCAAACGAAAATGTCAGTGTGGCTTCGTCAACGCAAGGTGATCGACCAGGCTTAAAGACGCCTTCTCTTCTCCAAAAGGGACCATCACATCTTGGGTGACAGCTGGCCCTCACACCGCTACATGTGATGACATGCACAGTTGGCCATTTTACAGGGTTGCACCTCCAGTGTCATTATTGCTGTGATTGTGGTCGGTACATTGAACATGGGCACTTTTCCTGTAATCCGCCGAAAACTGAAGAAAACAAGCAGCCTACCCAGATGTCAGGCACTTCTGTATGAACAAAAATGATGTGCACTTCTTGCTAGCCTCTACATATATATATATATTTCTAATTATCTATTGGGCCCCCAACTATCAATCAATCCCAGCCAGGGAGAAATTCGCAAGCCAGACCATTAATAAACAACGATAGTCAACGAACAGGGTAACGCCACATGCCAAGCGTTTTGAAATCGACTAGGATCGTTTATACACTCGGATACATTTGATAGCGTTCAGTCCACCTCGTTCATTTTCATCCATATGGTGGCACAAAAGTGCCATCTAAAATATTTTTCTCTCTCCATAAAAATGCGAAGGCGAAAACAAGAAAATAAGAAAACAGAACAGCGAAAACAAGAAAACACGAAGGCGAAAATGCGAAAACAAGAAAACACGAAGGCGAAAATGCGAAAACACAACCGCGACAACACGACAGAAAATATGTCGTGTTTTCGCACTGGCATTTTCGTGTTTTCGTGTTAGCGTTTTCTCGTTTTCGCAATTTCTGCCTTGGGCGAAAACAAGAAAACACGAAGGCGAAAGCACTAAAATATAAAACACGAAGGCGAAAATGCGAAAACACAACCACGAAAACACGACAGAAATTATGTCGTGTTTTCGCACTCGAATTGTCGTGTTTTCGCATTAGCGTTTTTTTGTTTTCTTATTTTCGCAATATCGTGCTTTGGCTTGTTTCACTTCCGTTTAACACCTTCCCATATGTTAGCTAACGGAATTAATATACTGAGTACTTTAGCTTTTATGGTTTATACTTGTATTTTACAAATGAATTCAAAGGAAATGTGTGGACGCACCATGAAATAACCGCGCTTGATTTGTGCCCCTGTTGTAGTGGGGTAGTTTTCCAAATTCATTGTTCTTGTTGTTATCATTATATCTCGTTGTTGTTGTGGTGGTGGTTGTTATTATTATCATTATCATTATTGTATTTGTGTCTTTTTGCCCAGAACCACTTCCTAGTAGTCAATACCCTATTCCGCAGTCCCAACTCTTTACTCTCCATAAGCTAACCTATCTCTGTCTAACCTATATACATATGGAATTACTATTGTCCATATTGCTCACGTTCCTCTGTAAATAATATAATTATTATCATTATTACTATATCTTGCTAGTACTAAACAGAACTGCTTAGCGGACGGTCATGATACCAAGATCGAACGAACAGGTAAAACTGGTATTCGAAAGCACATTTTAATACATGTTGCATTAATGGTAATATTTACGGTAAATATTAGACTTTGATCCTTGAACTAAACTCTGTACACAAGCCAACAAGCATATAAGTAAACAAACAAATAAACTTAAAGCCGGTCATGTCTGAGGAAATTGATGCTGATTCATGGAAATCCTGGTGACAAAATTTCAGCGCCAAGGACCAAGAGGACAAGTCCTTCACAGGTAGTGCTCGTGTGGAAAAATAATCGTTCGGTGAAAAAATGGGTCTTTAATACAGTGTTTTGACATAAAAGTTATAATATCCCCCCCCCCCCCCAACATTTCATGTCATACGAAAAAACAAAACAAAAAACAAAAAAACAAACAAACAAAAAACAAACAAACAAACAAACAAACAAACAAACAAACAAAAAACAAAAAACAAAAAACAAAGGCATTCACTATTTGTTGCTGGAACAAGGTATGCATGATGCACCGAAACGTGTCCACGAATTTCGCTGGCATAAGTCCAAGAACTCCGGTTCGGTGGTTGATCACTAAAAAAGATTGCTATATAATAGTTTTCAATGTAATCCATAATTTAGCTCTTAATGCAGATTTGTTTCTTTTCTACACGATAAAGTCCACCAAGCATGTTTTGAGCTACATTTCTGCATGTGATTAAAGTGCATGCTCTTATATGCATCTATCATCGGGCAAAATATTAAATCAATTATTGGTATCATATCAAGGAAGTTTGTAAAGCATTTACGATTTATATATGTTTAAGGAATTTAAAGAACGGAATTAAGCATAATTGAGGTGGCTGTGCATGATCAAACTTGCTTCCATATCGGACATCGCTTTTTAAATTCTACTGATGAAGCATTTAACTTACCAACTGAGTATCTTTTATCTGATTTTGCTTTATCGGAAATTTTTTGGGGTTGAAACCCTAGCAGGAGACCACAATATTAAAAGATATGTCACTCCAAAGAATGCACATGGAGATCTTCACGGAAACCCACCCACATTCAAATGCCAAACTACAGCTTACACCATTTGTGCTGCCCAGAATCGTGTCAGAAAAAGTACAATACATCATAAAAAAATTACGATATAACGTTTGTTTCAACAGGTAAATATAAATTTCTACCATAGAGCTGTGACTCATGTCTTTTCTTTTTCTTAGTATATCTGCAAAGTGGCTCTGCACACTGCTTTTTGCTTGGTCGATCGGTCATGTGTAGTGTGTGTGTGTGTGTGTGCGTGCGTGCGTGCGTGCGTGTGTGTGTGCGCGCGCGCGCGTGTGTGTGTGAGCGATCTGTCGCGTTATCGCTGCATCCCAGTCACGAAGTTTCGGTTTTGTGTCGCGATCAGTTTATTGCAGATCTTCATTTGTAAAGTAACACTGGTTACATATCTCTACAGAATAGAATTATATATTAGGCCCAATTATATAAATGGCAAAACCCAGGGAAAGCATGACAGTGTTTATGGTCCCCTTTATCACGAGAAAGACCAAAATTTGCAGAAGAACCAGTGAAATAGACTTGGCATATAATTAACACTCCTGACAACCTTATATACCAGCACCCAAGCCAAAGCCACGAAGACCGAACTCTGCCTTAATTGCCCCATCCCTTTTCCAATTCCGTTTTGAGGGAATTGGAAACTTTCTTGTCTGTAAAACAGACTTACTGTGCGTTATTGTTAAATGGCGATTGAAGTGCGTGTCGCACTGTCAGATCAATTATGTAAGCAAACACAGTTCGCAACTAGGAAAGATGATTTGCTGCACAGCAAATCAGTGTGTGTGTCTTCAAAGCATATTGGTATGGCTGTGTACAACTCTTCCATAACACAGGAGTAGAAGTTGGAATGGCATCTCTATCTATTATAGTGTTGAAGATATTCAAGATTGAAAATTTTCGATTACTGGTAATTAGCATAATTTAAATTGCTACAACTGTTGTTTTCGATTCATTACATGTGCAAAGGTCAACAACCCCCTAGTAGAAGTTGAAATGGCATCTCTATCTATAATAGTTTTGAAAATATTCAAGTTTTAAAATTTCAAATGCTGCTAATTAGCATAATTTAAATGGCTGCAACTTTTGCTTTAGATTCATTAGATGCGCAATGGTCAATAACCCCATAGTAGAACTTGGAATGACATCTCTATCTATTATACTTTTGAAGATATTCAAGATTTAAAATTTCAAATGCCCCTAATTTGCATAATTTTAGACATCTTCATTCCTCTGTATAAAACGGTCAAACTCCCTGTATGGAGGTACAATCATGCCAAGTTTGGAGTTTCTACATATAATAGTGTCCGAAAAAAGTGTCGGACAAATTTGCTAGTAAAGAAGAAAGAAAGAAAGAAAGAAAGAAAGAATTCGAGGAAAAACAGAAAAGTGTGTTTTGATACACATACTTTAATTACCCATGCGTCCAAACTGTACAATCATCACCTCGGTCATGGTGTACTATAAACCTCTGTGTCTAATCTAGGAAACGGATAGACTTACTTATTCATATGTGACAATGCACAATATTATCATTGATGCAACGTTGAAACTAATGGATTTTCAACATATATAAGGTGTTCTGTGTGTGTGTGTGCTTTCACTTTTTAAAATTCTAGCATATGCTGGGATTGATGTTTGTTTATCATTAACAGGACACTTGTCTCAGTCGTCACCTCGTCATGATCACTCAGTAGATTAATTCCGTTAGCTTACATATGGGAAGGTGTTAAACGGAAGTGAAACAAGCCAAAGCACGATATTGCGAAAATAAGAAAACAAGAAAACGCTAATGCGAAAACACGACAATGCGAGTGCGAAAACACGACATAATTTCTGTTGTGTTTTCGCGGTTGTGTTTTCGCATTTTCGCCTTCGTGTTTTATATTTTAGTGTTTTTGCCTTCGTGTTTTCTTGTTTTCGCCTAAGGCAGAAAAAATATAAAACAAGAAAACGAGAAAACGCTAACACGAAAACACGAAAATGCGAGTGCGAAAACACGACATATTTTCTGTCGTGTTGTCGCGGTTGTGTTTTCGCATTTTCGCTTTCGTGTTTTCTTTTTTTTTCGCATTTTTGCCTTCGTGTTTTCTTGTTTTCGCTGTTCTGTTTTCTTATTTTCTTGTTTTCACCTTCGCATTTTAATGGAGAGAGAAAAATATTTTAGTTGGCACTGTTGTGCCACCATACATCCATGCCCATTGCAAAAAAAGCCGGAAACACGTGGCTGCTATTCCCTTTGATATCCAGATCAAACGTACTTTTTTACGACTATCAACAATGCATTGCAATATGTTCAAAATGGCGCTCACCAAATTATGCATGGTTCGCCAATATATGGTGTTGCATTTGGATTGGTAACTAACTACGGTAATTGCTTCCGACACAAACGAGCGGGCAGATTAAAGCTAAGATAGTAATTCATGTTTTAAAAGTACTTTTACGACCGTTTGGCCTGGTAACAAGGAAAACGGATACCTAGAACCTGGCCCAATATTACGATAACGATCACCGAACAACCATGGTTATGCAACTATGCTGTTTCCCCGGCCCAAGTTTACCCTCCAGGCAAGTTGACATCAAATGCTATGTTTGAGTTGACTTTACTGAAAAATAACGGCACAAGACGGCCCTTTGTCGATACAATTTTTCAGGGTCGATCAATATTAATCAGGAAAGGCAGCTTGAAACTTTTTTGATGTGTCATAAAATTTATTTAGGGTCGGGCCTTTTCAGTTGGGTCCGTGTAAAAATGTGTAAAATCACACCAACCATTCTAAGTTCTATACATATTGCTTTTTCTCAGGAAAATTTTGGACAAAACTACTTGACCTTTAGAGATAACATGTAAATTACAAAATATGTAATGTTGCAATACCTACAATTGGAGTCCAACATGTTTAAAATTCGATGGAAATTGACGGAGTGATGGTTAGAAGAAAATTTCAAAAGGTCTAAATGACCTAGACCTGTGGTCTTTAGACGTCATATGTAGATTACAAAATTTACAGTGTTAAAATATCTACAATTTGAACCCAGCATGATCAAAATTGGATAAAAATTGACCGGGTTATGCCTAGAAGAAAATTTCAAATGGCAAAATGACTTTGATTTTCAAATTTTAGAGGTCACATGTAAATTACAAAAATGTGCAATGTCACAAACATATTAATTGAGGTTGGATTGGTTACCTACACGTATAATAGTTTTGGAGATTTTAAATGTTCCTAATTTGCATTATTTTTAAAATCATCAACCCTCTTCATAAAAGACATGGCTTCATGTCTGGACCTAAATCATGGCACGTTTGGAGTTTCCAAATGTAATAGTTTCCGAGAAAATTGTCGGACAAAATTGCTTGTAAAGAAGGAAAAAGAAATAAGGAAAGAAATAAAGAAACCCGACAAAAAAGAATGTCTGTGTTGGCACACATTTAAAAGAAAGTCACCCGCCTTGTCAGCGCTGGTCGCTGTATCATCTTCGTCTGACGTGCATAACCGCGGTTGAGCGAATGGTTGGTGTCGCTGCAACTCAGATAGTATAATGACTAGACTTGGGTAGTTTAACTCTTGTTTGATTGTGATAAATAGAAACTGATACTTAAGGTACACAAGCTAAAATTACGATAATGTTAAGCCAGTCTTAGGGATCATGAAAAATCGTTTGTTCTTTTTGTACAAGAGAGATACTGACGAACTCCGCCCATTGTTAGCATAAGTTTAAGCAAAGTTCCATCTTGCGGATGTAATGAAATCAGGAACATTTTATTCGCCATTTTACAGTTTGGTGATGATTTAAGCTTCCAATTTCCCAAGCAGAGGCTTCTCATCCATGTATCATTATGCATAGATCAAATTGGACGGAAAGTTGACATAGACCATCTACTTTCTCTAGTCTAAATTGCATCAGAAAAAGTTCTTGGGTTATTACCGTGAGGGGTAATACGCTAATATCAGCATTTCTTTCACAGCCACACGGAACAGATATTTGAGTATTAAATATGCATTTTGTGAATTTGATAGTTTACCTACAACTGTTCATAAATTATACATAGTACATGAGTAAATAGAGGTCCATTGCAAATGGCTTTAGCAAGCTTGGTACTTGTATATGGTGATATATAACAGAGGTATGAAGCAAAGTATTAATTTTTGAACCTAGCGATGCTCGTAGCTAAACCTCCATATTCCGGTAAACATATCAAGATGCAATATATCCTGTTGCTGAAAATATTCTGCAGGTTCTACCAACTTCTGTTAACTTCAAAATCTAGGGGTGACCCCTGAACCCTGGGTAGTTTCTCATACTGGGTAGAAATAGGTTGCTACTGATTGCCGCAGAATCTTGAATCATTATGTGTTAGTACTGCTGGAAGCAGCGTCAAGCTGATCCAATGCCGCTCCATACACCAAAATAATATTAAAAAACCAACGATAATCCTGGAAAATACGAAAACGATATATGACAGCTGGGTTAAAGTGTCCATCATCATCATCATCATCATCATCATCATCATCATCATCATCATCATCATCATCATCATCATCATCATCATCATCATCATCATCATCACCACCATCATCATCATCATCACCATCATCATCATCATCATTATCATCATCATCATCATCATCATCATCATCATCATCATCATCATCATCAAGCCGTTCTATTCTCCTGTCTCCGTCAGTATTCAAAGTGATGACAGAAAAAGGATGAAATTTTTTATTCAGAATTAGATTTTGCCAAATACATCCAGAGGTATCGTAACATACGTAGTTTTGACATGAAAACATCAGGAATCATTTTGGTGTCTTAAACAAGAATTTGTTCTTATTTCTGGCACTTTGACAAATTTTTAAGAGACTTAGCTGTGTTCAAACTATGTAGCTAAATATTCCTGAGAATTGTGTTATGTTCCCTGGAATCGAAATTAAGATCTCCGAGAAACTATTCATATTGTCAGGAACTAAATACTGTCTTCTCAAGAGCCTACTTAAGCGCCCAGTCCAGGAACATGGTCTTATGCATTTAAGCATACAATTAAATTTTAATGAACACCAGTAGAGTCTAGAGAACCGCGCTAAATTCCCCCCCCCCCAAAAGAAGCTAAAATATCGCAAATGGTTTACATCAACAATGCCGCGAGTGAATTACGAGTACCACAACATTAACAAAATGTCACGAGCGAAAGCCATAGCGCTATCTGATATACCATGTACAAATATGCCACAATCAGGATCCTGGCCTAGTGTACATCGAGCCAACTTAAACAGTTTTACGAGTATCATTCGCAGAGCTAAACATAGGGCTCTGTGATTCGAATGAGGTGGACAAAATATTGTTGAACAGCATAGAAATAAATATATTTAATTATTAATGTGATTTCGCAAATTCTGTTCTCTTAACGTAAGCCGGTCACCCTTGTTTTGATATTGATTTGATCACATTAAACATGCTATCACTGGAAAGGAGACTGCAGATAACTAAAACATTTATGAAACATTGATACCCTGAACATGGTCATGAAATTTTGGCATCGTATCAACATACACAATATAACAAAAGAAGTGCTAAGAGTCATTTCCCATGCCTGGCCCACTCCAAGAGCTGGCAAAATATTGACAAGATCATGTAGAAAGCATTAAAGGAATCAATCATAAAAAGGAAATGCATGTATGTTTAAATAATATATATATATATATATGTATAACACAATAATGATACAAATATCGATCTTCGTCAAACAGGAAATAAAAATGATTATTTCCCCGGAAACGCTACAGATCATTTTTAGTTGCATGAACAAGTTTTTCGTCTTTCTGGTGACATCACACACTGCAATTAAGGACATATTTTATGTGGCTGGTATCGGGGAGGAATTTCTTGAAAATTGTAATGATATTATTAAAGCAACCTACTTGGATACACAGTTTTTGAAGTATTTACTTCAATGAGATTTTCATCGATATTTCAAAATCTTAATGCTAAACATAGCATCTGTTTTGACTTGTCTAATTATATACAAAGTTACCAATCAAAAATGAAAAAAAGGTCTGAGAGAAAGCAGTTATCAATACCTTTAATTAAGATAATCATGCATATGTTACTATTAAAGCATACACAAGTCCATTTTTGGTCTATGAAATATTTTGTAAAAAACAACTTATACTTCGTACACCCTTTGAATTTTGGAAAGTGCTTGTGCTTTCAATTTTTTTTCAGTTTGAACCATAAATTTTACACTAATTAAAGGTATCGCTAAACATCTTCCATACCGTGCCGAATTGTACAGTTTACACAGGGCATTATACCCCTTGAAGTATAACCTGTAACGCAGTAAAATTTCAAGTCTTAAATATACTAATTTCTTGAGAAATTTGCAATTACGCTGTCTATTGCCTTCAATAACCCGAAACCGGGTCAATCACTGCAATGATGAGGCCTCAACCCGCTTGCCATCGGGTAAAAGCTTCACTCGATCAACAAGGACATCATGTAGATACATACGAGAGGATGTTAAAGTGCTAACTCTCCTTAAGTTCGGAGCTTTTGTAGCCTTCGCCAAGAAAGCAAATATAACTGGGAGGATTGATGGAGAGTCTCTCAAAATGATACAGCATATAAAGTATCTGGCCGTAATCAGAGATGAGTTTATGGACCGGAATACACCTGTGAAAATGATTTTTTCCCGCTCAGGTCAACCTATTGTATTTGCACAAAATCTCAAGCGCGATCAGACATTGATGATGGGTGATTCTCAGTAGTATCATTGCATGATGTCAATTTAGATCAAATTAATGCATATTCAAGGTCAGGTAACGCAATTTATTATAAACTGGTGCTTAAAATAATTGAATGATACTTTTGTTGCTCAATATACAGATAAATGTATCAACTTAAATCTGGTAGCCCCATAAGGTTTTAGCTTGTGAATGACTTTTTACATATTTTTGTGTTCAACTATGTAAATTATATATCCTTACATGTGAATAAATTTACTTTTTTAATCCAATTTAAACATCCAATATTCTCTGATCAAGGCCAGGAGCAACAGTGGAATGGGAAGTTTGTATAAAGTTGTAAGAGTTATGATTCCACACTAGACTCAGTGAATGTTTTGAACACTTAAATTGAGTTTGTGTTGCTAATGTAAAAAAATGCAACAATAAACACAAGTTCCGGTCAGCGCATCCCCAGCATGTGAAATATACTGTGGTTATACTCTTGTAACTTGTACAGGTTGTGGATCACTGGGGCAGCTGGAAACACAACGACGAACCAGGATAAGGTTTAGGGACATGACTACAGATAAATGGCATGATGGGCTTTCAAAATTATGTTTAAAATCTAATACAATCATGAACAGTGAGATAAACAATGAAAACGGTTCAGCGTTAGCCTCGAGCGCTGATTTTGGAATATGTTTTGATGGAAATTGTAACTGTCTATTCTGCAAGTCAAATTTCACAAAGAACAAAGAGTTTCACAATAACGTTACTCACAAAAAATTCAAATTAAGGAACCCCCGATTGGAAAATTTGGTATTATCTTGTGAATCTACCAATATCATTTATTTGTTATCCTGCATCAAATGTAAAGCACAATATGTGGGCCTAACTACTCAATCAGTTAAAAAGAGATTCAGTGGTCATAAAACTACAATTAAAAATCACAAGTTAAACACTTTTTTGTGTAACCATTTCAATTCTGCAGAACATTCACATTTGGATTGCCGGATACAAATTATTGATTACATAGAGCCAAATTTGTTAGACCAAGACAGTTATGTTAACACAAGGAAATTATTACAAATGGAAGATTTTTGGATCAAAACGCTTAATTCAGCTTTTCCTTATGGACCCAATGACAGAATTTTAGGCTTCGGTGATGTTAGGAATTTGGATTTTACAACTCTTGACAGAAGTCACACACCTTTTCATAACAATCAGGCTGGTATTCAGAGAAGAAGAAGAAGTTATGGACAAAGAAAATCACGGAAAAACAGGAAATGCAGGAGCATGGATACAAAAGACCTTGTCCAAAATTTACTACAGGCTTTCTCCAATGGTATTGATCAATTACATACAGCTCTTAAAGCACTATCATTTCGAGACATAACAGGAATTAAAGAATATTTGGGTCTTACTGATTCAGAACACACATTTCCGCAAATTTTTTGTGAAATTGTGTATGCTTACACAACAACTATTCGGAAACCACATTATAATAAGAAAAAATTAGATCAAATGTTTTGCAGCATTCCTTTCAAACACAAAATCATTGACTCACTTAACATTCAGTCTCTTTTCAAATTGAAATTTGTTCGTAACATGATTCCCAAGGAATGCAAAATAAAAGATCCCCCCATCATTTCCTATAAATATGGCAACATTTTTGTGAAATTGTGTATGCTTACACAACAACTATTCGGAAACCACATTATAATAAGAAAAAATTAGATCAAATGTTTTGCAGCATTCCTTTCAAACACAAAATCATTGACTCACTTAACATTCAGTCCCTTTTCAAATTGAAATTTGTTCGTAACATGATTCCCAAGGAATGCAAAATAAAAGATCCCCCCATCATTTCCTATAAATATGGCAACAATATTGGACAAAGTATCATGAATTACAAAAAATTTCTGGCTTCAATTACTCTTGAGGATATCGCAGCTAATCAAAATTGTGACTGTATGTCTAATAGTAAATATTCTAATTTTGTTGATGCACACCACAAACATGTATTTACAGGTAACTTGGATATAATACAAAATTCAGGCTTAAAAGAAATTATGAAAAAAGGTACAAAATTTCGGATATGTCCCAAGTTGAATATTGACAGTATTTTTCAGGATACATGTGATGCACTCGACTCCTACTGTATGAAATGGACAAAGAAAGAAAAAATGGAATTTCAGAAATTTGAAGGATGGTTATTAAACTTGAAAAGAGTCTTTAGAAATGGAATTTATCTTTACAAATCCCACATTAAGAATTTCAATACGGTTAATCTAAAAGAGCCTGAAGTTTCTAAAGCAGTCAAAGAACTACAAGATAGATTTGTAGTCACTAACATAGATAAGGCAGGTAACAATTTTGGGATCATCTGCAAAAAATATTATCTGGATGTTTTGAAAAAGGAACTTGGTATAAACAATATTTCAGACATAAGAGGAAATGACGTTTATAAATTACACAAACAATCCATTGATAATTTGATAGATGCACATAAAGATGAGATGAAAAGGAATTTTAAGATCAAAATTTCTGAAGAGGACTCCTCTATTCCACTTTTGTTCTGGATACCCAAATTACATAAAAACCCTTTTAAATCTAGATTCATAGCTGGTGCTTCAAAATGTACTACAAAGCAATTATCAAAAGAAGTAACATTGTGTTTGACTGCAATTAGGAATCATTTTCGTAAATACTGTCATGCAATTTCTAGAAACTGTGAAATAAATTGTTTTTGGAGTATTAACAATTCTTCCGAGTTTGTATCTAAAATCAAAGATGTAAAGGCAAAAAAAATCAAATGTTTTGATTTTTCTACACTGTACACAAATCTACCCATAGATGAAGTCAAAAGTTCACTTTCAGAATTAATTAGCAAAATGTTTCAACATAATGGTAAACCATACATAAATATTAATTCATATACAAAGAAAGCATATTGGTCACACAATAAATATTCAAAAAGTAACGTTAAATCTTACACTGTTGAAACTTTGATAGATGCTATAAAATTTCTCTTGGATAATACTTTTGTTCAATGCGGACCACTGGTTTTTCAACAAATAAAAGGCATTCCAATGGGTAGCAACTGCTCCCCTTTACTGGCAGATTTATATTTAACCTGGCTTGAATTTAAGTATATGAATAAATTGATAAAAAAGGACTTTCAAATGGCTACAAAATTATCAAACAACGCAAGATATATTGATGACATTGCTTGTGTAAATGTTCAAAATTTCAGTGAAATTGCAAAAGAAATTTACCCAAAAGATATCAATTTGTAGGGTAACAATTCAGATGGTTTCAGAGATGTGTTTTTGGACTTGGATATTCAGTTCACTAATGACAGGTTTTGTATGAAAGTCTATCACAAAATGGATGAGTTTGACTTTGAAGTAGTTAATTATCCCTTCCCGGACAGTATTATTTCGGATACTATTGGATATAATACATTTTTGTCACAAATTTTGAGATTTGGTCGTATTTGTTCTAAATTTCAAGACTTTGCATCAAGAACCAAATTTATTTACAATAAACTTGAGTCAAGAAGATTCAAAGGTGTACTTTTGATCAAATATTTCTACAAATTTTGCTGTAAATATCCCGAGATGGTTAAAAAGTTTGGCTTCAATAATTTTAGAGATTTTAGACTTGCCTGTTTTGCTACTTAATTTTATCTTTTGACACCATCATGTTTAAACGTTCACCTTTCGGACATTTTAGGCTGGCTTGTTTTCTGTTAGGTAAACCCCCAGGGGCTACAGGTAGCAAGAAGCGGCCTACAACAGTTACAAGCTTGCCTAATTGTACTTAATATCTGGTTAATATTTTCATTGCATTCTGTTGACATAAATACAAAAGACTTCCATTCTTTTCTGAATTGCCCTATAATTCTACTGTTAACATCCAAAGATTATTAGAAAGTTTGGCCGCAATAATCTACGGTTTTTAGACTTGTCTGTTTTGCTACTTAACTTTATCTTTTGGCATCTTTCTGTTTTAATATTCACTATCAGACATTTTAGGCTTACATGATTTCTGTTAGGAAAACCCCCAGGGGCTACAGGTAGCAAGAAGCGGCCTACGACAGTTGCATGTTTGCCTAATTGTACTTAAAATCCTGTTAAGAAAAATTGTTTTGATAGCATGTTTTTGGCATAAATGCTAATGACTGCCATTCTTTTCTGACATGCCTAAATGCACATTTACTTACTATTAAAAAATTACTCAAAATTGACAGTATTTTCTCAAGTGTCACAAACCTGACACATTAAGTTGACACATTGACTCAGGGTTGGCAGTTAAATAGAGCTTAATTGTTTGAGGAGTAGGTGTCATCATGGAGTTTGTTTTACATCTCTGGTACAGGATGTACATTGTTGCAGTCCTTGTTAGGATTTTCCTTGGTTTGTACAGGTGGTCTAGCTGCAACTGTTTATTTTACAATCACTGGACTGAATATAACGCCCCAGCTTGTTTCCACTTCAGTTAAACATAGGCGGATGGTTTAACTAGGAAAAGCTGTCCAGCTAGAAAGGGTACATTTTGGTTCAGGGGTAAGTCAAATTGTTCTTATCTGAACCTGTACTATGAAAATTTGGTAATTATGGTTTGTTTGACAGGTATTCTTCTTTGATATGAAGCTCTGCATTTACAAGCAAAACTTCACATATTTAGCTAATTCATCAATTGCCACGTTCATATTTATTCATTATTATGTGGGTTGTCTTTGCTGAATATTTAGCTTAGGCAAGGAGCCGCTACTCAGAGAGACATGTACAGGTAAAAGGCTCCGAAACATGTTGAGTAGTTACCCGCTGAAGACCCTTTAATTTATTTGGGCTGATACAGCCTATGTCAAAATTTTACAGAGGAACGTGTGCAATATAGACAATAGTAATTCCATATATATACAGGTTAGACAGGGACAGGTTAGCTTACGGAGAGTAAAGAGTTCGAACTGCGGAATAGGATATTGACTACTAGGAAGTGGTTCTGGGCAAGAAGACACAAAGACAGCTGTATCAATGTTCAGTATCCCACCATTCACTTAACTGCTAGTACAGTGGTACATTCAAATGTATATGCACAGATATAATCACACTTTTTTTAAAACCAGAGCTTGTAGTTAGCAATGGACACTCCGACAGCTTCAAACAATTTAACAATATAATACACTGCTTTTTGCAATACTGCTAGGCAGTTCTGACACAACAACTGGACCTACCACTCAAGTATTTTATAAGTACTATCTGTCAATTTCACGGAATGCTAGTCCTATGCTTAGAAAAGAAAATGGCAGTCAAATAAACTGAGGCTGAAGACTGAGCCATTGCAATTTCCACGATGGGTGGGGTTACACCTCGGTATTTCGTAAATCTAGTGTTCCGAACACTCAATGTTACGGAAAAACACTATACTATATTATTTGTATATGTGGGGGGGGGGGGGGGGGCAAAGAGGACACATGTTTATCTACGGACTCCAACACTTTTACTCTGCAAGCTGGTGCAATTTAGAGTTCGAATGTTTGTTTACTTTTGATGAGCATATAAGTTTAATATGTTTACGAAAGAATGTCTTTTCACTCAATATGTATATAATGAAAATTTTAAGAGAAATGTTACATCCTGTACAGGATATGGTTATTCATTTGCAGACAGGTTTTACTTCTCCTTGATTTTTAACAATTATCACCAAAAATGGTCATCTATACATTCAGGACGATTTTACATCTGCTTTTATTCTTTGACATTTAAAAACAGATCTAAAATGAGACTTAATATATCCAGCCCACGCACGATTGCTTTCTTGGCGCCCTTTGCCCCACCCAAGGGAGGCATAGAGCACCACCGCCAAGCCTTTTTCATCTTTTTATCTCATAAGGTAGATACATGGAACACATTGTCATCATAATAGCATCTAAACAATATTTAAGGCTATCATATAATTTGAACATAGAGCTTAATCAGGTAGCGTGAATTATGATGGGGATACAATATTCTAAAAATCATAATATATAACATGAAAAAACGTGGGAGGCAGAATGGTAAATTTTTTAATGGAATCCAGGAACACAAAGATGTAATGAAAAATTTGAAACAAATTCTACATTCTGTACAAGAAATTTTCATTTATTTGCAGAAAGGTTTTACTTGTCTTTGATCTTGAACATTTATAAACAGATCTAAAATCAGTCTTACCTGCGCAGCTACATGGATGGGGGGGGGGGGGGGGGACAAAGAGCGCCCCTCTAACTTCAAACGATGCCGCATGTCTTTAAGCGATGAGGGAATATGATAGCAGTGTGTGCTATAGCAAAGCACGATACTGTAGGATAGAAAATAGTGACGTAAGGCAATAGAGGGTTAATAAGGCTAGGATATGTTCCCTGCACTAAATCAGGGTGGTAAAGACTTCTGTTGACAGGGATATGGTATTGAAAGTCAATCAGGTCAGAGTACTTAGACACACAGCTGAGTTCGAGGATCAATATGGTATAATGTAGCAGAGTAGGATAACAGTAAATGATTTAGTAACTGTTATGAGTCGAATAGGCTTAACTGGTAGAAAATATATGAAGTAATACCAATTTCGCATGGCTTGATAGCCTCACCTTACAGCTGTAGCTAAAGCTCTACCTTGGTTTAAAGCAGCAGGTCGAAACAACCACTTCCAATAAACGCCTGTCTATCTTGCTGAAATGAATAGTTTCAGGCCAGAACATCCTGATTCATACAGAGACCTTCAAGAAGGAGGTTTTGTTATCAGAAGGTTACAGGAGCGACAATTCAATAGTTTTCCCCACTGACCAGGCTCTGGAACATACTGTGAACAGAGATTGCAACAGGTTTACCAGAAAGAAAAATGCTTTGAATTGATGATAAATCATGAGACATGTTCTTGGTGAATATGCCATGGTCTTCAAAGAGTCCTGTAATGTGAGAAGAAAAACAAACGTACAGATGTTGCAGCGCACAGTCAGATGAGGTAGATGCGAGTAAGATAATGGACCTTGTTGATGATTATAATATAGTAGACTGTAAAAAAACGAGGCTGCTGTGATATAACGATTTCTTTGCCGTGATATAACATCTGATGTATCACGATGACCCTTCTTTTTGTTCTACATACACCCACTGAATTGCCACACCATATGAGGTTTCTATTTCACCATATTTAATACAGTACATGCAAGCATATAGTTGTTTAGTTCATTTTATCAAGTTATTACAGCAAACGTTCACAAAATATCTTTCACGGAGATCCAATGTTTACTTTTTGTTCCACGCTCCTATGCTAGCTGCCGTGGTTGATAATAAATAGCGCGAAAAGTCAAGTACATGATGTGCTCCCTATCTGCACGTGCCGCCAATGCTGCGACAACCAAATGTAACAAAGTTGCAAACCTTATGATGCCGTTACTCCACAATTATTATCCCAATGATCCTCACACATACAATAACAAGTCGATGCAAGTACATTCATTGATAAACTTGGTGAATAATTCTCTGGATGACTTCAACCAATGCACCAGTGTGAAGAGACTGTGTCAGTGAGGCTCTACACGCAAAATGACCTTTGCTAAGTACTGAACAATTGTTGTATGGGCCTTGTACTTAAGAAACATTTGCTTCGTAACAATAATCCAAACAGAACACGAACTATTTAGAACATTGCCCAAAACACGGCAAATTTGCCTGCTTGCCATAGCCGTTCACGTTCAACCGTGATATATTGATTTGTCACATAAACTCATTTAGCCAATTACACATGTTTGACACAGCTCGTCTTGGGGTGGCCTATAAGATTTTTTCAGGTTCCAAAAAGCTTCCAAAAAGCTTTATCTACAGGATACCCAACCTAAACCAACGACATAATTAAGATATACTCCGGTCTCTGTTTTTCCGATCAAAATTTCGACCCTAGGCCTATTTGGAAGGTTGAAACTTACAGCAGTAAAGTCTTCACACCTGCACCCCCCCCCCCCCCCCTTCAAATATGGCTCCGCTTATCTCCAAAGCGGTAATGGCATCAACAAGAGCGATGATAACTGGCGAAAATAGGCCAGTTAATCCCTTTTTTTAGTCCAATTTGAGGCATTTTCAACTGAAACAATATGATGATAGGAATTAGGTATGGTTTGGCATCGATTGTTGCCAATATAATACTCAGGAGGTGATGAGACTCCGTCAAATCAATCGCTTGCAATCTGATTTGATCTGACTGCCTCCTTCATGATGCACTAATCAATGCCACGTCATACTCAATTCCTTAAACAATGGAGCTATCCATTTCAAATTGAGTCTGTACCGCAAGGTCTTATCCATATTGGAACTGGTCGTATGGCAACTACAGTTGTCCAGCCTACATAAGTGCAGTGTGCTGAGACTGGAAGGCAAAAAACACAGAAGTATATTGAAGAAAGGATGCCTGAGGCAACAAAATGTGAAAATGTTTGTTAACCTATCTTTCCTGAGAAAACGGTCACATTTTCAAGCATGATGAAGTCTATGAACTGTAAACTGCTGACAGTTCACTTCATATGTTACATTGATCTAAATCAACAAAGGAAGTCTCCTAAATTGGTTTCAAAGTTATCTTTCTGCTGGAACTAAATTTGTCGATTATGATGGTATATGCTCTACAACATTACCTATTACTACCAGAGTACCGCTAGGGACCATCCTTGGACCTCTTTTGTTTTTCATCTACATGAATGATATGCACTCAGCTTTTGATACCTTTGAGTCAATTCTCTATGCAGGTGACACAACATTACTGAAGTCATTCTCTCCTGTCAACTTCTCTACTGGATCAACGGACCAACATATTTCCAAAAATATAAATTCCGAATTACAGAGGGTACATCAGTGGTTAGCAGCAAATGGACTATCTTTAAATATCTCAAAAACCAAATATACGATCATCAATTTTCCTCAAGGAAAAGTATTGCTAGATTTAGACCTCAAAATCAAGTATATTAAGATTGAAAGGATGGATGAATTTAATTTTTTAGGCCTGCAGATTCATCAACATCTTTGATGGACACCGCATATAAATAAAATTGGCAATAAACTCTCCCAAGTCATTGGTACTCTAAGGACACTATGTTCATATGTCCCTACTTGGGTGCTTCTTCTCATATATAATTATCTCTTCATGCCTCTTCTCAATTGCTCTATTTTAGTTTGGGGTCATTCATCTGACAGAATTTTTATATTACAGAATGAGGCAATAAGATGTATATGCAACACCAATTTTCTTTAACAAACGAAACCTCTGTTCAAAATCCTGAATACCCTTAAACTCAAAGACCATATTACGAATGAAAGCCTTTAAATTTTACTATAGGTATCTTTACTATAAGTTGACACATTTATGCAAGCTGTAAATGTCTGTGGGTCCACTAACAGATTTACTGCATTCCACCAAATTGCTGAAAAGCTTGGTCCTACAGTTTGCCAGCGTTAACCAGCAGTTCCTGCACTGTCTAGCTGTACTATTGCAAGTGCATTATACAAGTTCGGAAAAACGCACTGTGTTCAATGTTTTAGTGAAAAACCTTGACACACTTGAACCTCTGGCAAGGTTTGGTTCATCAGAGTCCTGTGAGAGCATAATGTCTGTTGTCCAACGTTTTAGCTATTCTCCCATATGGAAAACACAAGAATGAGTCAAATGCAGTTTTTACTACATTTGACTATTGTGCGGTGGTTGTACCAAACTAGAATTTTGTGTCACAGCCATATCCCAGAGCCAGTTTTAGTGCAACCCACTGACAATGTTCGGCAACTAAGTAGTAGTGAAGAACAAGACTTAGTTATGATTACCAAAATCCAGTTCCAGAGGATGTGAGAGGCTATGCTAATCTCTATTGCACTGATACTATATGTACCTCAGGAGCACACTGTCAGTGCACAGTGGCAGGGTTAGCCTGTATTAATATGTGCCATTGCGAGTGTACTTTTGACAATGTTGTACAGAATAATGATGAAGATAACACAAATAGTGGCTAAATCTTGTGCTTCACACTCTTGTATGCTCTAAAAACTGCCCTTAAATGGAAAATTTATGTTTTCTCTGAGTCTTAATTTACAATGGCATTAGTCCATTCCAAATGAAGATACAGAATAGCTGCTAAAATGATAAATTTGTGTCAATATATTTTCATTTCGAGCCCATTTATTTCATCTGGATCACCTGATAATATGCAATAATAAACAAGAATATCTCCAGTAAAAAGAGGATCTCCAGTAAAAAAGAGGATCTTCAGTACCAGTGGTGTCAGTGACATCCAACTCCCCCCCCCCCCCAAGTCCGCCACTCTCACCGCACCCCGGTGTCTGAATGTAAATTTCTTTTAACTACAATTGATTCAGGAGTTCTTGGTATTTGAGGGCCCATTCACGAATTTCTGGACCGTCTCAGTGTGGGAGTCAATGTTACTCCTGACCATCCTCATGAAAGACTTTCATACAAGATTTCCACATATAAAGTTTCATAGTTCCATAGAGTAGACCATACAGTGTTTGTGTGCATATAGTGCTTCGAGTTTGTAAGCTACTTATCTAATGACACGTTTCCTTCTTATTGTACGTCTAAACCGCATATATAGACACACAAACAGACAGGTTGATTTAAGAACAAAGTCCTCTTTGTTAGAGACATGGGAATAATACGCTTTTCATTCATATTAGTTAAATAAAAAGTCTGCTTATTTTAATTGTGCGAAAGTAGATTTTTTTGTGCTTTCTACGCCATGTGACCTTGAATGCAGGGGTCAAAGTGTATGTATATGATGCGTAAAATGAAAAAATAGTATTTTACACAATTAAATAGCTAGAAGCACTTTAGAGTACGTATAGGAATGACAGTAGAGGCCTACTTCTTCTTCAGTTTGATATCGTTTACAAGAGAGATAATATTAAAAAAACAGGCATAAAAAAAAACAAAAACGAAATAAAACACACACACACACACACACACACGCACACACACACACACACACACACACACAAAAGAATATGATGGCAGGCAATTCCCCCAACTCAAACATCACTTTTCTGAATACCGACGGAATATGCTACAAAGGTATGCTGGTTTTAACTTTGCCTACGTCAGGTAGGGGTATCTCGAAAGCTAAGTCCCTTGTGAAATTTTGCTACTGCTTCATTGGACACGTGGGCTGTAGATGGAATGAGTGGACCCGTTGTTGATGTCCATTCAATGACATTCTTATCCCCTTCACGCAAACAATCCCCTATTGAATATTAACAGGAAAATTTGCAGTGACCATCGATTAAATCTTTTGGCATGCAGTTTTACTATGCAGAGGCCAATTCATTTTCACAAATTAAAGATATCTTTTATTCAATGGATATAGCTTGGATTGACCTTTCCTTTCTAACAAATCCATACAATGTTACAAGTAATAGAAAGGTAAAACTAGACCGTTTCTTGGTGTATTTGCAGGCCTATATAATTAACATGTGTGTATTATAGGCATAGAATGTATTTTCGGAGCTGCAGTGAGTGCACTAACCAAAGGCCCTTTTATGGTAAGCGTAATAACTTGAAATAGGAAAACCCTTACGAAAGGTCATTCAATAAATTTGAAAACACACAAGATGCTTTAAATATTTAGAAACGTCCATTAGTTTGGTAGAAAAATGTCATTTCTTGATGGTTAAGTGACATAACTGGTACATGTGCCTTGATCATGGCGGAGAAGTACCTCCATTGTCTAGCAACTGAGGGGACCATAGCAGGTCTACAGATGGCGCAGCTAAATATAAATACTTCCTATTGGTGTTTTACTTAAGTGGGCTGTCTTTAATACCTATACTGTAAGTCAAACCTTAGCGTCACCAAGCAAGAACACTCACGATCACCTGCCCAAGGCTGATCTGTTCACAGGATAGTTTGGGTCTCCTATCAGATGCAAGAACAAATCACACTTGAAGGAAAAAGGAACTGCTATTGCCATCAGGTGGGTAATTATATATATATATATATATATATATATATATATACATATGGACAGGCCAATGCATAGAAGTTTTATCGGCCCAGGAAGTGGAAAAATCCTTAGCCAATCCTACCCTGCCATGCTTGAGGCACACAGATTAAAAGAGAGCCAATTAATTATTACTGACCACCATAGAATGCCAGCACACGCAAGAAATACGTCCACAGAAGCAATGACTTTACCGTGAATTATTATAAGCCTGTTTAAAATACATCTAAGCATCTTTGATCTTAATCTTACTAAAAATACCTCGTATGTACATAAATGTGCTACCCCCTGACACTATGAGAAGATTAACCGTTGTACAAGGTGACAAACTACAATTTGGCAGCTTCACAGCTACTTGTTAGATCGATTACTGAAACAGTCCAACACCTCTAAAAGGCTCTCTCTCATTTGTCAGGCATCCTTTATCATACCTTTTGGTAATCTGTCCATTTTTTATTCAAATTTGTTGACCATTTAAAGTATACAATCGACACATGATAAAAAACTGCAGTCAATGGCAATACCTTTAAAACTGCTCCGGTCCAAGCTAGGGGCCCAAGGGGCCAAATGGGACAGGGATTTGAAACAACAGCAACGGAAGGGGGCAGGCAGCATCAGAGTGAAGTTGTTGCCCAAGGATAAATTGTTCTCACTTGCATATCTGAGAACTAATTTTGCACTTGGGTTGAGACGATATTACATAAAGGTTCTGTGAAAAGGCACCACAGATTACCATCGAGCCTAATTTTGGGCATGACTGATGACTTGAGCAAGTTATCAACATGACACTAAGTGCTTGATGTTTTCAGGAAGTGAAGTGTTCTCGATTTCTAATGTCTTACGCTCGGTAGTCTTTGCTGCTGGTTGCTTTACTAAGTCAAGACAATAAGAGAGAGGAGACAGTTTCACACAACAACTCTTACTGTTTTCAAATGTACACAGGTTCTTGCACCTGGTTACTTGTGTGATCAGGTAATTTTAGAAAGGATATCAGTACTTATCCCACTCGATGTTTAATAAACAGTAATGTACATGTTCTCTTGTTTAGAAAACAGACTTTCAGCGATCATTGTGTATGATAGTACTGTGTTTTTCATAAGAGGCTTCCCAATTTTAAAGGATTGTATTAGGCTACTTCAGTTGAAGAAAAAGAACATATCATTTTTCTTCACATCATCATTTTAGTATCTTCAATGTCTTAATTATATTTTACAATTTATTTTAGCTCATCCATACTATTTAACCTTATATTTATGGAGATCAAGGTTGCTGACAGCGTGGAAATAACGGAATTTTCCAAGTGCTCGAAAGAACTGTTTTCTCAGAGTTTTGAAAGTATGTTGGGAGACATTATTATTTGTGGTTGTGAGTACAAGATGTTAGGATCGGGGAATGGAGGAAAAGTGACTAGTAAAAATCCAAATCTATCAGAGGGTGGAAGAAGTCCTGGTGGTGGAGGTGGAGCTGGGCCCAGTCAACGTGGCCATAATACTTCACGTGGTAGGGGTGCAGGTCCGATAATACCGAAAGTGGTTGTGGATCCCAATGCGGGGGAAGAAAAGCAAGCCATCACCATCGATTATTACAACCAGCCTGTGGGAACGGTCTTGAGACTTCGAGATGGACAGTTTTCCTGATATGGATACAGACGACAAGTTATGTACCATTATGGTTAAACTGTGTGACATGGATGCTATAAAAAAACTCAGCACAAGTGAAATTACTGAGAAAGTGAAACAAGTCAACACTCGAATTACTTATCTGGAGTACAAGGCTGTAGATCAGGATGCACGTAGTAGACGCCAAAGTTTGGCGTTTACTACGTGCGACCCATAGTCGCGTGCTTCTGACATTCCATTGGTATGGAAAGAATATTCGAAGTGGAAGGAGGTAGGCTATAGGGTACGCGCAGGGGCGTCGACAGAGATTACACTGACCAGATCCGTGCAGCTAAAAGCAGTTCTTGTCGAAAAAGAAACAGTATGTTTGAGAAGGAAAGCTCATAACAATTGCTATTCCAGCTGAGCTCATAGTGGACTGTAAATTCATACAGTATGAATGGATAGTCATAATGGTGTGGATGTCAAAGCTTTAATTTTTTGTGTGTGGAATATTCAAGAATTAGTGACAAAATGGGTGGATAAACGGGGTTCTGTTGACTTCAAGCAGCTGTTACACGGTGCAGATATATTTTCATGTGACACGCGGGCATCACAAATGGTGGATCTTGATATGAGCGGTAACGAAAACACATTCCTGAATAGAACTTTGCGGGAACCGAAAGGTAAACGGCATTCAGGTTGGTTAGTAATACATTACAGATCCCATTTACGTGATGAAATTCAGTTGTTGGAGAAAAACAGTGATGATTCTTTATGCAGTACCCGAGGCTTCGACGTGAATAAATGTAAACGAAATGCATCGTTTTCAATGAGTCCAAAATGTAATCACAAAATACGATGAAGTACAGTAATACCTGTCTTTATGGACAGCTGTATAATGCGGACACCTGTACAATGTGGACAGTTATGTCCAGGACCGAAAGGTCAATTTTCCTGTTAAAACACCTGTCTATTGTGGACACCTGTCAACTGAGGATACTTTTTGCCAGTCCCAGAGGTGTCCACAATAGACGGGTTTCACTGTCGTTGAAAGTGTAACTCTTTGCAGCGATTTTAACAAATGTGTTACCTGATTACGTTGTTTATGACAGTGTTGAATATTAACCAGTATCATATAATTATGTTGTTGATCAGGTAAATGAAGCGCTTGCATCTGAGGACATGAAACCGTCAATGGTTATCGTGTTAAATTGCTGGAATTATGTGAATCATGTGGGTTAAGGATAGTCAAAGGTAGATTTTGAACCAATAAAGGGGAAGGTCAGTTTAAATGTCATACAGCCAGGTTTGATAGTGCTGTTGATTATATAATTCACTGTAACTGCAACCAATCTGATAGGGCGTGTGATAGATTTTGGTATCTCAGAGTCAGCTATCCTGTGCGATCATAGTGTTCTTTATATGCCATTGAAACATGTCTCTAAGCATAATTTTGAGAGTTTTTCACCAAGTAATGCCGATAATAAAAGGTTAGTTTGGAACGCTGCTCATCAAGATGAATTTGTTAATAATTTGGGAGAAAACGTAAATAATTTTGATACCATGGTTAATGTGTTGAATGGCCCTGTTGTAAATCAAAAGTGTATGCAGCAAGCAGTGGATGGGGTGCACAAATACGACACTTTCTGCAGCAGAACCATGGTTTAATAAAGTAACGAGTGTTAGGAATGTGATAATTAATTGTGTTAGTTTTAGTAAAACAAAATGGGGAAACGATGATTATATGGACAGGCGTGCTAATTATTTTATGGCTTTAAATGAACCTAGGCAGGAAAATACAGATGTGACAATGCACAATATGGTGGGCGCCACAAAAGTGTATAAAAGTTGTGCTCGCAGGTGTCGCTTTCTGTATGATAAATCTGAAACTGACAGGCTCCGTTCGCTAAGTTTTGAAAATATTAAGTACTGGCAGATGATTATAGGTAACTCCTCGTATACCAAGCCAAATTTAAACGCACAAGAATTTACAAAATGTTTCAAAAAGGTAAATAATCCAGATGGCGTTTTTCGTACCCCTGATGAGGACATTTCTTATTTTTTTAAGATACAGAAGCTGCTTTAGATAATGATATGCAAATTATATTTAATGACTTAAATAATGATATAAGTCTTATAGAAGTGAAATATGTAATTACGCTGTTAAAATATGGTAAATCTTCAGTTTAAGATTTTTTATTGAATCATTTTTTTTTAACTGTGGTGAATCCTTTTTTCTCTCCCTATGTACTGGTATTGTTTAATGCTGTTTAGAGTAATGGTATTTTCCAGATATGTAAACTCTGGTGTTCTGTTGCCTTCACAGAATAAGGGAAATGATAATTTAGTCGATAACTATAGATGAATTACATTGTTAAGTTCACTTAGATTGTTACACGGATATTGAATAATTGTCTTATGTAGTGTGCTGAGTCATATCAAATTTATATTGAAGCACAAGGCGGATTTCGATCTGGATGTGGCACCACGGATAATACTTTCATTTTTCAAAGTATAATATTGTCGTTTGTAAATGATAAGAAAAAGTTATTTTGCGCATTTACAGACTTCCAAAAAGCTTTTGATGACATGGTTTCAAATACTTTGAGGTATAAGTTGATAAAAATAAGCGAAAAGGATTGATATATTTCGCATTATGTATTCATCGGTAAAATCCGATGTACAAGATGAAAATGACTGTTAAGAGGCATTTGAATACTTACTGGGTATGAGACAAGAGGAGTATCTTTCTCCGTTTTTTTTTTGTTTGTTTTTTTTGGCCATGTACGTAAAGGATATGGAACCCTATATAAAGAGTAACAGTCAGTGTGGAATTACTATAAGTCTTCTAAAATTGTTTAGATTATTATTGGCAGATGATGCTGTACTATTGTCTGAAACAAGAGAGGAGTTACAGGATTTTCTCGATAATGTAAAGGTTTGTTGTAATAAAGGTAAAATAATTTAAGAAGTAGAAAAAACAAAGATAGTGGTATTTAGAGAAGGGGGATCGCGTTATGATAAATGGTTTTATGGGGGTATAGAGATTAAAATTTCTTCAAAATTTCAATATTTAGGATTGACTTTTACAGCCTCTTGTAGTTTCACTCTTACTCAGAACCAAGCAAGGAGAGTCATTTTTAGTTTTCAGAAAAAGTTATACTCTTAAGTGAATGTTGAACCAGATATTTGGCTAGACTTGTTTGATACAATGAGTTTGCTAATTTTAAATTATGGATGTGAAATTTGGGGATTCCATGAAGGTAGTGATATTAAAAAAGTTCACATGGATTTTTGTAAGAATGTATTATCAGTTCGTCAAAATGTAGTTACTGAAATTGTGTATGGTTAATTGGGGCGTAACCCTCTTTATATCTCAAGGTATTGCCGAATAATTAAATTTTGACTCAGAATTTTTAGGGATGATAATTCAAAGTTGATAAAGTTGCTACATAAATGTTCATTTCAGGAATATTTAGCTGATGACTCTTGAAAGAATTGGGTGACACGAGTGAAAGATTTGTTGTGTTCAACCAGGTTTGGCCATGTTTGCTTTGCACAATGTTTAGCAAATGAGCAAGAGGTTTTTTTTTTTGGGTTGTTTTTTTACTTAATTTTTAAACTTCGGTTGCGAGATGTGTATTTACAGGAATTCAATACTAAATTGGCGGCAAAGAGTAAAGCTAAAGCTCGAATCATCGTTTTTTTTTTTTTGGTCATTGATATAAATTTCAAATGTATTTTGCGCGAAGCTAAGTTATCTTAGTATAGAGTTGCATTTAATTGACTACGTACGAGCTTTCATAGTTTGTGTATTCAGACTGGGAGATGGGATCCCCAACCCCGTCACTGCTCTTGTGGATCTTAAGAGTCCTTATGGTAACGAGTTAGGGGACGAATATCATCTGGTGTTAGAATGCCGCATGTATGAGACTCTAAGAATAAAGTATATTCCACTAGTATATCGACATAAGAGTATGTATAATTTCATTCATTTTTTACTCTTGTTAATGTCATGGTATTGCATAAATTGGCTACTTTTGTATAGAAAGATATGGACAGGAGGAAGGGAATTTAAAATTGAAGTATGTATTCTGTGGGTAGCACGTAAACCCTATGTGCTGCTTCCCATGTCGCTCACTGTTACGGTGATCGACATGGGGGGGGGGGGGTCGCAGGGAATGGCTGTATCAAAATGTTGGGTTTTTCCTGGATGTTGAATTATTGCTCAAAACTCTGTTATTGGCTGATGCTGAAGTTGTTAATAAACTTCCTCCATCTCATTATTTGTTTTTATTGTCAATTGATCATGTGCTCAGGTGTATTGATGTAGAGTGTTTATTTTTGATATCGTGGATATGTTGGATATACTACTCTTAATGGGTTGTGTATTTGTTATATCGATAATTATGGACATTGATTTTTACGTTATGTACACGTTTGTATACTTTGCACGTGGGCCATGGAGCCGATTACTGTATAACCAATTTCCATTTATGATTTGAGTTTTTATTCGTATTTATTCTAATTGCACAGGGCCCTGTGGGAGAACAATCTTAGACAGAACAGGCCACCCTGAATAAATATTTTCAAATAAAAAAATGAAATAAAGAAAAGTGACTAATTTGTTAAGTTAAGCACTGGTGACTTAAGAGAAAGTTAGAACGACGAGTGATTTTGGGCAGCACTGATGACTTGAAGAGGCCATATTGATGGCAGCTTGGAGAAAGAAGTAGATGCGCACCAACCGCGGTGTATTCAAAGCTAAGGCTTTACCTTTACCTCCTTAGTAACACTATTGTCACATGAAAATGTCCAAACCTTTATGAATCTCCGTCCCAAATTGTTCACGTTCATTTTGAACGGAGATGGAAACAAAAAAAAGGCCATGTTATATGATTTTCGCGAAAGCATAACATTGTATTCGACCATGTCAGATGTACGAAGCAGTCACTGTTATCTTTGGCAAAGAATAGATACAAGTGTGTGAAGTTAACGTCATCATATACCTTCGAATAGATGTCAGACATTTTGCTCAGCTGTATCTTTTTTGAGACATCCTCTGTACCTATCCACTTAGTATTTGAGTCTCAGTGAAATTTACGTTGAAAATATATCTGCATTTTATGTACAGGAATAAATTCTTCCAATGTAGTTCAGACTCAAACGAACGACGATCGCTCCCGCCGTCTGGTAGGTGGGGGGGGGGGCAGGGTAGGGACTCTGTGATCCATGATGAGCTTGTTCTTCTGTTGTGTGCCGAACTTGTTCCCAAGAGGTCCCTCTTGCTTTCAGCGAACCGTTTGAACATGTATGTTACATGATGTGTAACAAATATCGGATGACGAAGTGAACGTCGTTAAACTCTTTGCAGATCATAAAAGTATTCATGAGCTGCGCGCGAGCACGCAGGTACGCAAACACACACACACACACAGACACCCACCGACACACAGACACAGACATTTATACATATATATGTATATATTTGTATATATATATATATATATATATATATATATATATATATATATATATATATATATATATAATAATTTAAGTGATCCTAAAATGAAGTGATAAATTCAAACGGTCGGGAAATATCAACTATTTTGGCGATCCAGCCTATGAGTTCCCCGAGTCAAAACCATATCAATTGCTATGTGATAAAGAGTCTAAATAAATAACCACTCTGCCGAAATTAATCAAGTTGTACCACATACCCCCCCCCCCCACACCCACACCCACTCAAACAATGATCAACCACTCACATTCATATGAAGCAAAAATAAACATGAAAATGTAAAGGTGTGTCAGTGGGGCATGAAAATAAGGAAGCCAATCCAGATAAGACTTAAAACAGGTTGAACTCAAGAATCAGGTACAAACTCGCGACATTAACTGAATTTGGATCCCCAGGAAGAGGCAAATTGAAGGTAGTGTTTACATTATCATCGGCTTCTCTCCTTAAGGGTCTTAACTGTTTAATCATGTTTAAATCACAATACAGTACCTTTTTGGCGAATTTGACGTCCTACTGCAAGTGACCGCATGGATCCAGCCATCTGCTTTGTAAGAAATATAGTTCTGGTAATCTGGTGTGCAGCCGCATCCTTCTCGAGAAAACTATATGGGCCCTGGTGAGGCCTCTGGTCGTTGTCGTGGTACCACGAACTTTAATATGGACACGGACGTGCCACGTACGCTGCCACTCTTAAATACACATATATAATTTAGGTTTGGTTGAAGCATAAAATACTGCCGTCGTGGGAGATAACAGTCGGACGCGAACAATAACTTAGTTCATATCCTCGTATACATGAGCGATAAAAGTGAATCAATGTCATGGGTAGTTTCCTGGAAACTCTTATCCGTAACCATGAATAAATAATTTTCCTGTATAAAAAACCGTAATTATGATCACTAACGCATACCATCAATTTCTCCTGCTTTTTAGATCGAAGTTGGGCAAAAAAGTCGGTATTAAATGTCTAATTATAATGTGTTGATCTCGATATATTGGTGATGTTGCGGGTACTATTCTCGTTCAGATATTGTCAAAATCGGTTTTTTGAATTTTTTTGTTTTTTGTTTTTGCGATTTTGAAATATTTTGTAGACATATATATTGTCTGTCATATGCCCAAGTTTGCTGTAATTAAATCTGCAGAAATCAACAAAATACGTGTATCGCTAACATAGTGGTTGATGGACCGTGTATACTTCCAGTGCTTGATTTAAGTCAGAAGATACCTGCACCAAAATGGCCATTTCGCACAGACATACCTTTAATGCGAATTATCGTGATTTTAAGCAGACAAAAAACTTATGTACTCAACAAACCTACAGGGGAAATTATTATCAGGGATTTTCTAAGAAATGAATGTTCTTTGATTGCCTATAAAACAAATAAAGAGTTCCGTACGCTTTACCATTTTCATAAAACAAAATGTCGTACGGTTGTATCACCTTTGTGAAAAATTATTTGTTTGAAAAATCCCTGACATATTTTTGCAGATTAATGTACTGAGATCATTACAGCAAAAGATTGGTTACTTAAACAATATTTGAAGGTGTGCAGCTGGGGTTTTGTTTGTCTCTTGAACAAATTATCCTTTGATAATTCATCATTAATTAGTGCAAATCTTGATTCAACGTTGGACTTGTCAGATTTCAGATTTGTGTCGTGCATATCTCAAGAATGTTTTTTTTTATATAAGGCTATCAAGCCTAATAGAGTAACTTATCAAAATATGAATATGCACATCTAGGGTTTTGTTTGTCTGTTGGGTTAATTAACTTCTGTTCACATTTCATTAATGAACTTAGTGAAAATATCTATTTAGTGAAAATGTTGGTTCATGTCAAACTTGTGTCGTGTGTATTTCACAAAGAGTTTAAAGTACAGCTATGAAACTTGATAGAAACATTAATCAATATGTGAAGATGTACCCCGGGATTTCTGTTTGTTTCTTGGGTTAATTACCCTCTTTTGATAGTCATTATTTAACTTAGTGAAAATGAAAAAAATGCAGGAAAATGAGTATTTGTTTTTGTGAAACTTGTGCCATGTGAAGCACATGAAGTATTTCAGGTATAGCCATGGAATTTGATAGCAATATCAATCAGTACACGAAAAGTTATGTATATATGATTATTATCCATGTAACGGTTTCACAATATGTTTGAAGTCTTGCATCAATTACATGCTACTCTTACCAATGCTTGTGGGGGCAATGACAGGTAGGGGCATCCGTGTCCTTTGGACACTTGTCTAGCCTTCTGCTTTTTTCTCTCTCTTTTGTTTTCAATAGAACAAGGAGGTACGTATTTGGTAATATGAGGGGACAATTACGATGTGGTCTATTGGGTAAGTGGCATACCTTTTCAACGTTTCCAAAAGCAAAAGTCAAGTAATATCCATCCTAGCATTTCTGCAGCTCAATATAAAAAAAACTGATCATCTACCTGTAATAAGTTATAACAATAAAAAGATGGAAATAACAAGATTTTTTTACTTGTTATAACAAGAAAAAAATTGATTTTTTTCTGGTCATAACAAGAAAAAAAAGTTGAAATAACATGATTTTTCTTGTTATAACAAGAAAAAAGTGTGTTTATAACAAGAAAGAAAAAAAGAGGGATAAAGTTGACACTAATGAGCTTCCGTAGGTTACGGCCATGACATCACAAGCTTCAAAGAGTGATGTCCCAAGCTTAAGAGTGATGTTTCACCCCTTTCTTAAAAAGTGGTCTGCTTTGAACAATCTTTTATTGGTGATCTGCTTTACATTTGACGATAGGAGGCACCTGTCTATTGCTTTCATGGAGACTTGCCCCAGACTCTACACCTGCGGTTCCTCGGACACTGCCACTCCTGATAGATTGGTGGAATCACTCAACCTTTCAATTCACCCCGACAACTTTTTTTAACCCTGGTCTGCGGAGCACTTTCTCACCAGCCCTGTCACCAGAACATTTTAATTTGAGGTCATGTGCCTGGTTCTGTTTCCACATACACTCAAACACCCAGAAATGCCGAATTTGCCATGGTAATTGATCAAGCGGTGAAATTGTACATATTGTATTGTATAGTCAAGATGTTCAAAATTGTGTACGTTAGGGACATTTAAATATTTAAAGCTTTTATACCTGTAAAAAAATTATAGATAGAGACACGATTTGCAATGCTGGCTATAGGTTTATGAAGATGGGTTCTCTAATCTAGATGTTTTCAGATTTGTCGCAATTGAAAGTATCAAAATTAGGGACATTTGGTAATTTAAATCTTGAATATCTCCAAAACCATATGATAGAGACACGATCCCAAATGTTACCTCTAAGTGTGTGGGCACGGGCCATCTAATGGATATGTTTTCAGATCTATATCAATTGAAATTATGCAAATTAACGGCATTTAAAAGGTTAAATCTTTGATATCTTCAAAACTAATATAGATAGAAACATGATTCTAAATGCCAGCTATAGGTTTGTGAGAATGGGCGATCTTATGGACAAGCAGAAGAATGAGAAGGCGCTGCCACCTAGTAGAAAAGGCGATAGCTAAACATTCAACTTCTTGGGTTTCTAAGTGATTACCTATATATCTCTGCATAACTTGCACATTCTCAAGTTTTGTGTTTTAGAAACATTTAAAACTTGCATTTTTTTGTAGCACATAGACAGATTTGCTGTGAACCAAACTTAATTTTCTTGTTTTGTGATGTGTCCTCACTGCCCTATTGTTACACTTTTTTTAGTACGCCTGTATCTTATGTCTACAAAGACGGATATCACTTGCACCTATGCACACTGCAACTATCTTGTTAATAGGAGGTATTCATATTGAACTTCCTATTGATTAAAAGCAGACCTGTTCTGGCCCCCTGGAGGCACAGAACTATGCCTCCGCCATTATGAGAGTATCTTTATCAGTTATGTTGGCATGCATACCATCCACAAATAATACTTTTCGACTGAACAAATGGAGTTTTATAAATATATTTAGTTCGCATCTTGTATGTTTTAAAACTTACTGAATGACTTTACTTAAGCCTTTTGCTTTTTTGAGTTGTTAATCTAATCATATAAACTCTTTTGACCCTACTTGATTCATGAATCTGCCCTCCTTCCTGTCAAGTTTCTTGCTGTAGCCTGCGGGCAGCACAAGTTCGCAGTTAATACGAATACATCCTATTGACGCAGAGTCAAAACTGATATGTTTCATAAACCTGAACATTATTTGTTATTGTAGTGGTATGCCTTACCGGTTGGGACGCATGGCTGGATATTGTTCTCTGAACAAGCAAGCATTGAATGTCTCTTTCACTTGCCAACACAAATGTATTATGTATTGTTGCAACCATTTTATCTTTCTTTGCACACACCTGTGCTCAGATTACAAAAAGTAATTGATTTAAAATGTATTTGTCTTGCTCTTGATACCTCGGAGTAGCATACACCGATACCATTCCTACATGTACAGCGCATAATCTTGACATATAATATGATATATGTTTTTATCTATCGCGTAAACGGAGAAATATTAATACATGAAATATGGCACAAAATACAAAATACGTACAAAACGCAAGATAATGCACATACAACCAGTCGCCACGAAAACGGTAAAGGTAAAATACAGGATAATGCACCTGTCACAGAATCACAAAATGTACTGTGGTTGGCTAGAAAATTTTGGCTAGGCGATGCTCCAAACTGTTGTAATTTTGAAATTCTTGTGAAAGACCAACTGTTTTAAAGTGTCCGTTATTCCGCAAGATTTTATTTATTTATTTATTTATGAATATATTTACCCTGGGTAGCCCTTGCAGAGCAAAGCTCTGTTCTTACAAGGGGCCAGCATACATCAAGATAATAAATACACATACAAGGAAGACACATTGAACAATATATACACAAAAATATATAAAATACTACATGGTAGCAGGGGTACCAAAATGATATTAAAAGAGCATCCAATTCAGAAATAGAAGCGTTTATATAATACTTTAAAAGTGGGCAGGTCTTCTGCTCTCCGGATAAAATCTGGTATTGCATTCCAGGTGATATCACCATTGTAAGCGAATGACTTTTTAAACGTTGCGATTTACGGTTTGTACTAAAACATTTAATGTTGTGGTACTTCTTGTGTTGTAAATATTTACATCTGACACACGAGTCACTTGATCTGACAGATAATGCGGTGCTAAACCATATATACATTTATACATTAAGACTGCAGTGTGAAAACACCTGCGTTCACAGAGTGTTTGCCAACCTAGAACTTTTACCAACTCCTCACCTCTGATGTCTCCATAATTAAAATTTCCTGTAACTATCCTGGCTGCCGTATTTTGCAAACTTTGCGCCTTCCGTGATCCCTCTTAGCCACAAACATCCCAAACCGTATCACAATAGTCCAATAGAGGTTGAATACAGGCTATATAAATTGGTGTCTGTTGGGAAAAGCGACCACTCTGAATATCTAATTGTTTTTCTATGCTCTTTTGCTGTTTTGAGTCGTCTATGATTGGTCATGTTCTGTTCAGTATGATATGATATCATGTACGCTCACACTATAGCCGTTTTTTAAACCATGTAGTTATCCCTTAAAGCGCTGATTTAAGACTGAGTCAGCAGCTTTTCTGTCGACACTTTTCGCGCATTGTGCGCAGTGTTCCGAGCAAAGCTTTTGACTAAGACTACTTTTTGTTTCAAACTAGGCTTGCTGGTATTTGAATGAAAGGTAACTTAATGGGGGATTTTTATCTTTTAACCATTTGATGTTTAACGCTAATGAGAAAATGACTATAGCAGTGATTAGCACTTTAAGGGTCAAGTGAATCTAACATATGGAGTATAACAGTATTTTGCAAAATCTAAACTGAGTGTGACTATTATGTAAGTTGTACATTACTGAGGGACCAGTTGGTAGTGTTCACTTGTTTTGTACAAACTGCTATTTGCTAGCGCTTCAAGTATGTTATATTCTCGTTCCATGCGATATTTCTAGTTATACTACTAATTCCGTTTATTGTACATGTATCGTACTTACATTGCTATTGTGCTCTTATTTTGAGAATCATTACGTTACATACACCCAAGTAAGCAACGTTTTAACTTAGGCTAAAAACATGTTTCTCATGTGTACGCTTTTGAAAACATTCCACGGTAAGGTACCTGCATGTGGGTTGTTATGTGCGTCTCACTGTATGGAAACTAACTTTGGCAATACTATTTGTCTGTAGAAATACATCGCTTTATTATCAGATGACGCACGCATAATGGCATGTCTTTGCTTAAAGCTCAGTCGTTATTGTTTCACTGCGAAACGTAATACAGGAAAACATATATTCAAGTGTTTTCTGAGCGGCATGGATATACTTCTTTCTTTTTCTCGCTTCTTTGGTATATTATCGTCGTGGTGTCAATGTTTTATACAGTCACTTAGCACTCATTTCCGGGGCTGCGTTTAGATTAACTGATGTGTCACTTGGTTTCGGAAAGTGACTTGACTTATAGTTTGCTATAACACGCCAAAGGTTTTTTGATGCGTTAGATCTCTGGTGTGCTTTGTATTCGTCGGTCATCACTTCCTTGATTGGTCACCTTGATGCATTGATTTCTAACGTGCTCGGTATTTGTTTCTCATTATTTGCGTAATTGGTTGATATCACATGCTGCTGTCTCATGTCTTCATGCAGGTACCTGTCATTGGCAAACATTACTGCAATTCTAGCAGTCATGTCTATTGGTAAGCTCCCATAATTCCCAGAATTATGGTCAACTACATTCTATTGCAGTCATGTGCATTGTGTCGCCTACTGTTTGCTTTGCTATGTGTTTACCTTACTTTGATTTTTATGTCGTTTTTGTTGCTATGTTACCAGAATTAATGCTTTGTGTTTTCGTGACACTTTCTAGACATGGGTCACTGGAATTACTGGTTCATGCTTTCAAGACAAATGTGGAATATGGGAAGCCTGTACGCAACATTTCGCCTTTTTTATGCCTCTCAAACGGAAAAATATAGCCGCCCAGAGACTTTAACACTAATGCCGGGAATACGCTTTATTTACTTTTAGTCGATGGGCAACACAGAACAGGTATTGCTACACATAATTGAGATGTACTACCCATATGAAATTTTCATTTTGTACTTGTCCAACTGCTGCAATTGAAATTAACGATATTCCTTGCTTTACTGTTTGTCTTATTACTCCTGAAAGTAATTTTATACTTTGGTCATTGATTATTACACTTTATTGAATTCTTCTTAGTATTTGCTGATGTTCACATGAATCCTGGCTGAACTAACACTTCTCCAAACTCTATTCTAAAATTATGCTATTCACATGTCCAAAGTATTTAAGGTGCAGGCAAACTGGCAGTAATACAATTCTTACCGCAATCTGAAAATTTCAAATAATACCTATTTTAAACTTGAGGAGACGCCAATTGTCCTGACTAACTTCTGTTTATTGATTCCTTTCAACCCCCTTCTAGACGACAGCGTCAGTCACCTGGGGGTGGAGGGGTCTTGACCTATGTCCATTCGTCCCTGCCTTCTGTAAGGCGACCAGATCTTGAGGGCCAAAACTGTGACTGGATAGAGATTAAAATATCCACTCGCATTGGTACTTTATTGGTTGGAAATCATTATCGCCCTCCTGGACAGCATGTTGATATATGCGACTCTTTTCTAGAATTTTTATCTACCTTCATCTCAACAGCACTTGAAAGCAGTACATATATACTACTGGTTACTGGTGACTCTTATGTTAATATTTACAATAGGTCCTTCCACTTCAAACGTTTTTTTTTTTTTTTCGGGTATTCTTAGAATTAGTTTCCTGCACGTTACATCCCCGCACGCAATTTAAACATTTAATCGTTGTCCGGCCAACTTATGTGGAAAATAACCATTTCTATCACCACAGCTACCTTTGATACGCTCTAAATTTAAAAGTTATAATTATATATTGCCTACAGCACAAAACTCCTGCTTACAAATGTTTTATATATGCTGCATAAGCATAAGCCATACGCAAACGTAAAGGGTGATAAATTTATAATTGAAACAAACATAACTGCAATAAATCCATATTGCATCCTTGTGCCTTTTGTCTAAAAGTTGTCCACAATGATCACTGAAAACATGTTGAATTCCGGGCAATTTTATGGGAATATTCTGTCTCGACTTACCTCTCTGATTTTTATGGAAGTAGACAAGTGGACAGGACGTCCTTAAGGCCAAACGCAGAGAGACAACGCAACTAGTTCTACCTTTTCCGACTTGCCCATCGCGGCAGCAAGTTCAGGAATGATTTTGGCTTGTGGCCAGTAAAAGTGAGTAATTCATGTGCCGTACCTATTTTGGGGTTGCTGAGTTTACACCAAGTGAACTGTTATTTTAAAATTATGTCAGCCAGATATTTGGGGAGTATACACTTCAGGTGTGTGGTATTAGACAGAAACCGCTAGCAATTAATTTATAAGAACAAAAGCGGTTGGAACCAAGTTGAGAAGTAAGGCGCACAACAAGCTCTGGATGCAGCTAAAAAGTAAATGCTAGTTGATAGCCCCATCTAGTGACGATGACTGTTACTACCATATGGAAAGGACATAGGATCTCACCGAGTTACTTGACGATTCTGTTCTAAAACTCCTGAGCAATCCATCGCAACCAAGTGCAATAAAATAGAAAAATGACATTTAAAGTAAAAATTGAATAATTATCGTAAGCAGAATGTTCCCAACAATTTCACCACGTTTCTTATGAATCTGTAAATCTATGTGAATAAACACATGTAGAATGTTAATTTCATTTTGTATATATGTTTTGTGACCACGGAGCGGAAGGTTCGAACCAGCAACTTTCGGCACCAACCACCTGGTCGAAAATGGGAAACGCACATACCAACTGTACCAAATCCCAATTCCTAAAAAGAATGGCTCAATGGAGGCAGGTATGCGTGAATGTTATAATCGACACGGCCCAGTTCATTATATTTATTCCAGCACAAGTACTGTGTTTGGAGTTGTCCTAAATCGGGGACTGTGCATAAGTAAGTCCTTCAGCATCAAAGGAGCGCGGAAAATACATATGTTTTGTGGCCACAGAACGGCCTGGTCTCGAACCAGCAACCTTTGGCACCAACAACGTGGCCGAAAATGGGATACGCACATACCAAATGTACCAAATCCCCAAAAAAGAATGGTTCAGTCGAGGTGGGTTTGCGTGAATGTCGTAATCTGAATATAAAGTTATGTCTGCTTGACATTGTTTCATTTAAGTTTCTGTGTAAAGTACTGTATGTAATAGCTCATTGAGTAGGAACGTCTATTGCGTAATATTGTGAACCCATCACACTTATTTTATGACACTGTGATAATTCTTGTTAGCCACAATTTTGGCATAGAAAAAATCCAGAGAAGAGAATATCACTATTTCAGAGAAAAAAAATTCCATCGAAAACAGTAATTAAAGAGTAATAAAATTAGACTCGTTCACTTCAATATCTAGTCACTTCTCATTAATGTATGTATTCATTTTAATACAAAAGTATAAATGAGAAAGAATCCGTGGCGTCTGATTACAAGTGGTTTATTGTTATATACATAATATACACATAAATGGTGGTTTCTTTAACGGATACTCCTTGCGGTACGAAATTGACAACCATTTCGGCCAAAATATAACAGAGTACATATAAGCCAGTAACAATGTTCAAATGTTATACCTATTCAGCATGCGCCCAATAATCACCCTTTTGTATGATGAAATATATTATGTCATGTTTTCAGCGTATAAGACAATACATGAACAATATTGTACGTGGAGCGACTGTCCATTTTATGCTTTCGTGCGATTCATTACGTCTTTTCTCTTATTTTTTTCCAATTTTTCAGGCAAGAAATAATGAGCAGGTACTTACATCAAGTGGCTCAACATACTGTGCCTTTTTTTAACAACACTTTCTCATATTTTATCCAATTTCTCAGACAAGACATAATGACCAGGTATCTACATCAAGCGGCTACTTATACCTTCTCTTTCACAATGCAGCTCAATTGCAAATGGAAAAAAAATGGCAAACAAATTTTGTTTTTGCCACCAAACTGCCTACGGTATGCTACAGCTAGAGACATCAGAAATAAATAATAGACACTGACCAGAATACTTGGCAAATAGCCTTGCAGGCTACAGTTACACTCACTATGACCTACTGGCATGGTATATTGTACATTGTATATGCAGTTGACACGAATGTTGAAAAATGCATCAGTGACTCCTCATGGACTGATTGCAGCGCTTCAGAATGGAAAAATGCTAACACGTGTATTTATGGCTCGTCCCTGACTCATTATTCTGAATAGAGAAATGCTGAAACGTATTGATGACTCTTTATTAACACATTGCTCTCGAATGGAAAAACTGAAACGATCTATTTGTGACTCATTATTGGCTCATTGCTTCTAGATGGAGAAATACTGAAACCATATAGTTATGGCCGTCATTGGCTCCTTACTTCTAGATGGAGAAATGCTGAAAAACCATGTATTTATGGCCGTCATTGGCTCCCTGCTTTTAGATGGAGAAACACTGAAACATAAAGTTATGACTCGTCATTTGACCATTGCCTCAGAATGAAAAAAATACTGAAACGTGTAATTATAGCTCGTCACTGGCTCACTATTTCTAAATGGAAAAATGATGAAACGTGTTTTATGGCTAACCATTGCTATTGAATTGCAAAATGCTTTCCAAGATCAGTCATGCTTTGTTGGTACCTATGAATGGAAATGTTCATGTTTAAGTTAAATTGTATTTTGCAGCAAGTCATTGATTCTGATTAGAGAGCTGCTGGACATATTCGCAGGAGTCGATATTGCTTTTGAATACAGGAACCTGATAAGTAATGCTACTTATTATTAATAAGTTATTCACAAATCATTTAAGAATCAGACACAGGGAACTGCTTATCCATTTTAAAATGTAAACCATATGGTCGTACAGTGTGTGTGTATGCGTGTGTGTGTAAAAATTACCCAGCAAAAATGGCTATGTTGATATGAACGGCCTAATCCCTTGTTAAATTATGTAAATTATATTGTCTCTTCACAGAAGTGTTTCTCTTTAAAAAAAATAACCGCGCCCTACCAATATTGAAATAAATCCTCAAAATATACTAACTCAGTTACAATTGAAAATGACATGTCGCCGTTGTCCTTGGAAAACTGAGAATTACAGTTATATTGGCATGAATTGCGTAATGGTTGCTCCCTTTGCATTAACCCTATGATGGCTCTATATTGGAAGTGACACTGCAACCACATGTTTATTTAATTAAGCATGCAAAGCCACTGTAGAAAAGGGTTCTTACTTTGTATAAGTAATCAATATATCTAAGACTGAAAAACAAATCAAGCTTTAACATTAACAGTCATTTCCAGTCACACACCAATTATATTGGGAGTTCCCCTGCATTATGTCTCCTATTAAGACATCACGTTAACGCCAGCGCCAAGCCAAGCTAAACAATTCATTTAAGTTCAATAGCTATTGTGCTCACAGTTTCGTATATATTTAAATTGTTAGCCTCTTAAAGTTTACTTTTCAATAATTACAATTTTTTACATTCTGGTTTTATCACAAAGACCTTAAATACATATTCCTTGATTATTTTTTCCCAAACTGTCGTTACTTTAACAAATGTGACATTCAGCTGTCTTTATTGCAACCTTTATGTAATCATAAAAATCTAGGCTGGCAACTGTCCAAGGCGGTTTGAGTATTAAGCACCGTCAAATATCCAATGAAAGCAACTGACTGAGGTATATAAATTACCTTATGAAGTCTTCTGCACAACTTAAATACAACAACTCTTGATACGAAGGACCAACATGTTAATCACTTAAACGCCATATAAAATTAACGATCATCCCGCATGGTTTGAGAAAGAATACGTTTATCCAGCAGATTTTTTCAGTTACTTTGCGCTTCGACTCTCCAGTCTTTGGTGTCAATATAAAGTGCAGTTTGTCCCAACAAGTCTTTGTCTGCACCCACAAAATACATATAAAATCTGTGAAAATGAGATATATAAATATAAATATTCCCTTATTTGCTTTATGTTAAGATTCTTACTTGATTCTTAAACTAAGATCCCCATATAAATTGTATTAGGACCGATTAGTGTCATCAGATACACCTGATGAGAAACCGTATCATAACCAAAATGTGTGAAGACCTTTTTTAAAAGATAAATTCACATGGTAATTTTACGACAAGATTAGGTGAATGGAATTATTTTAAAACATTTCAAAATGATATATTGTTTAAGAATTATTCATGGAAAGGTAGACTCAAGAAATATAATACTTAGGAAATAATTATATTACTAGTATATTTTGACACAAAACATGAGGACATAATCATTTGTTAATGTGTGTTCGCTTGTTTGATTTGTAAACTTTTATGTGTATAAGTCGTGTCATCAAAAGATCCTTTATCATACATCAGGCGAGGACACAAATTTACCAAATTATACGAAGATCTCGGTTTTCACAGCAAACTTCATACATTTATGAGCAGAGTGTTCAACACTCAGGGCAATTTGTTAAACATACCTAAATGGCGTCATTTGTAAGAATGTGGTATTCATGTACAAAACTTAAACCAGACAATACATCCAATATATATGTAGCTGTACTATCAGAACACAAACTAATATGATGCACTCCATTTGATAGTGCTTCGATCCTTGCTTGAAGCATCCATTTAAGAGGCTTGAAATGTTGCTTTAGGATCTTTAAGACCCGTAAAATATTTTGCATCATTTGCACCTAATGACAAAATGTAGATTCATGAAATTGTATAAAGGCTTCAGCTTTTTGAAAGCAGATTCCATGGACAATTATGAAGGCATTATTCGACACGTGGAATTATTTTGGCATGTCACAGTGGCTTGTTTAAATATACTGATTCAACTATACGTTTAAAGGGGCTTATGTCAGCAGGGTTTCCTTTATTGAAGCCACATGAGTAAGTACATAGGTCAACCGTCACGGTCGTCATCTCTCTCCGACAGAGAAGTGAGAGGAAAGTCGCGTTCTTATCGGCTCGCAAGGTTTCATTTCAGACTTAAAAAGGCGTAAAAGCAGACGACCTCATCTGCTAATTTTTGTTGGCTGGTTTATAAGGGGAAAGCTAAATCTCCTGTCTTGCAACAGTACAACCAGAATTTATCAGTCTAATCCTACAGACTATTGCTGTTCACTTCACAGTCCTCTTGTATATCTGCACCTCACTAGGGGCAACGCTAATAAGCATGCTCACGCGGAAATAATGATCATATTCCACTTGAATATACATGTAATTCAAAACATAAAAACTAATGATAATGACAATAATAATAATGATGATGATAATAATAATAATAACTATAATTTGACGTATATGTCATTTGAAATGACCACTCTTTGTCGTGCAGAAAATGTTTCATGTAGTATCGTACTTTGAAGTTCATCGGTTTCTTGTATAATTGGACTGTGTCACTTTGGTATTTTATTGGCTCAATATAAAACTGTTGCATTCAGCCAAAACTACCAAAATGAGTCTATTTGAACGACTCAATTTAAATCAAATAGAAACATTAATAAAGGTAAGCTAAAAACCCATTTAATTTCATTTATAATAAAAATTGTATAGTTAATAGTTTCACATTGACAAATCAACATAAAGATATATACTTAAGCATCTTGTATATCAGGTTGAGGCGTTAGGTAGAATTGAAGGATACCTTACTCCTGTGACAATGCTGCATCTAAAATGCGGTCTTAATATATCCTGCATGTAATCATATCATTATGGAGTTCTAACATTTGATTATAAATTTATCCAGGTGTGCATTAAAGAAATATCGGTCTCATAGAAATTTGGCTGTACTCATACAAGTATATTGCGTCCCCTAGATTCACTGTCGGATTCGTAAAAGTCTGTATCGTTAACACAGTTTGCTAGAAAAGGAACTCCTTTATCTGAAGTAGAGTTTGTTTTCGGTGGTCTCACTTGTGTCTGTCCATCTGGCCCCGCTCTATTAGATAGGTCTATACGGGCCTCGGAAGACCCGCTGTCACTGTCCAGTTCAATGTCATACTGTCGGCCACTTGGAATCCCGATCTCTGATTCCTGACACTCGGGGGCGTTCTGTGTTTGAAGTCCGCTAAGGGAGCTCTCCTCCCCCAGCTCGTCATCTGACTGTTTTTCTCCGTTTCTCTGAGGATGCACAAGTGCTATACGATTGGCTCCAGAGGGACCCGCAGGACTGTCATCCCTGCTGGCCCGCTGGGCGGCATTTTGTATTTCCGAATCTGGAGAACTAAGCGATTCTGCTTTTACTCTCCTGGTATCAGTTTTCTTTGAAGAACCTCGGTTTCTGCCATGACCTCCCTTGTTTTTTGAATTTAACGTGGAATGATCTGAAAAGAAGGATAATACATGAAAATTACATGTAGATAACTTTTTGCTGTAATATACAGACCATATTCTATCATTTTAGACACATGTTTTTAATTAAGTTGTCTGCATTTATTTACATAAAAGCTCCGCTGCTACCAGGTGAACCGAGACGATGGAGCTGACAACGTTCCGTAGTGCACAGCTGAACTTTTTTTTGCGGGTTGGTGGTGGTGTGTGAACATGCTTTGTTTCCACCCCTGGATCCCACGAGCACCTGTCCTAGCTGTAACTAATAATAATAATAATAATAATAATAATAATAATAATAATAATAATAATAATAATAATAATAATAATAATAATAATAATAATAATAATAATAATAATAATAATAATAATAATAATAATAATAATAATAATAATAATAATAATAACAATAATAATAATAATAATAATAATAATAATAATAATAATAATAATAATAATAATTAAGGAGGCATTAAGTCCTTTTTCTATTTGCCATACTGGTTAATTTTTCATAGATTCTAATAATTTAGAATGTCTGGATTTCTTCCCAGGCCCGACGCACTGTTTGATCAGGCAGCCCTGGGTGGAGTCCAGCTGAGCGACCTCTCGATTGGACAAAGGGGGCAGTCTATACCGTTCATAAGCGTAGCCTGACATATAGTTTTCCATATGCAACCTTTTCAATCGGACGACAGTTAAGCATATTTCATTCTCCGCTTAGTAAGTTTAAAAAAAAAAACCTTGTGCAGTTATTAATGCGTTTTTCAATATTTTCCTTATGAGAACAATTATTTGAAAAAAACAAGTAAATTCTCCAACGTATTTCCGTTTTTAGGTGGACCATTGTACAGGTTTGCCTGCGAAGCAGACTCAAATGTTCTTGTTTATGTATGTTGTGTGGCACAAGGGCGTTTTGCAGGCAACCCCAGCTAGAAATTTGGCTCTTTTAACAGAAGATGTTCTCCACAGGCCAAACATTTAGTGTTATTGGGGTTGGATTTGAAGCTCCATATTTGGGAATATCTGTGACACATATCAATGATGCACTGTAATCCCTTAGCCGTAGTACTAAAAACCGTAATATCATCAGCGTATGTAGAAGAGTTTGGCTTGGTGTTTCTGACCATGGCTTCATAATCACAGCTTGAAATTTCCTGAAGTAAATCATCAATATGTATATATATATATATGTATATATATATATATATATATATATATATATATATATATATATATATATATATATATATATATATATATATATATATATATATATATATATGTATACATATATTAAAAATTGTCGGGGAAAGAATTCTTCCCTGGCGAATACCTCTGCTTACTAGAGATAAGTGTGAGAAGGAACCTTTCCACTTTCCCAAAGCACACATATAATTATACCATACGTAGAGGTACCTCCAATGAGAGATAGGAAACACTTCTTTAAATTTATGAAAAAGAGCAGGGTGCAAAATTTTATCAAAAAGTTTTCTGCATCTAGGCTTGCAACATGTAAAGGAAAGTTTCGAGCATCAAAATAAGCTATAATATGGTTTATAAAAGAGCAGACCATAGTCCTACCTCTGCCTTCCTTAAAACCAAACTGAGTATTAATAACATTATCGTCGAGAAAAAGGAGACATTCAAACAATTAAGCATATGGGGACGAGAGGGTAATTGGTCTGTAGTTACAAACATAGTCAGGGTTCAATGGAACCTTCTTGAGGAGCGGCGCTATTATTCCTATTGTGAAAATAAACGGAACAACACTTTGAAATTTATAATTACATGTGTACAAAACAATTGCAATGGAATGCCTGAATTTCAATTTTGTTATACAATCTTTGATTTGTATATGTGAGCTTGAAACTGATCACTCTCCTCGATTTAGAATTATTCAACAGTCAATATGACCAGACTACACACATTAGCCAAGTGTTTGGCATGCCAGGACACTCGGGGGTATTTTCTTTTTCCACAAAAGAACATTTACAAACACACAAAATTGTCTATATAACCCATGGTTAACATTGTAACCAATCTATAACCCATGGTTAACATTGTAACCAATCTATAACCCATGATTAACATTGTAACCAATCTCATGGGTCTACTGTAGTCAGAGTCATACATTTCACATACGTCCAACTGCAATGTAAAACAAAATGTTTGAAATGAATTAAGCTTTGTAACATCTTAATTAGTGCTGCTAAAAGTAAAAAACTGTATTTTTATACACAGATCTATTTTCTCGTGTAAGCTGCACTTCTTCCTGATGACAAAACTTAAAACTTCAGCAGAAACGCATCTCATGATAACCACAGTGTAATTCTATTCCTCCTTCATCACACAGCTTGATTTTAAATAAGCCGGTTGAAGTCAACTGGGGCTACCTGGTCAAAGGGCAGGAGAAAAAAAAACAGACATTGAAGTGTGTATTATGTAGAATTGACCCACCAAGTTCTTCTTAAGGTATAACTATACTAATGCCAGAAAGTTATTTTTGAGTAGTTTTATATATCAACCGATAGTATCATAATCAGCTTAATCGTCAACCTACAAACCTGTCCCTCATCAAATCGACGTTTGTTTTGCGTATTTAACTCGTTCCAAAGCATCTGTCCAGGAATTACAGGTACATGAATTCGGGCAGTATGTTTCCCTACATAGGCAAGAACCGTACATGACAATAATTACGAACATGGTAGTGCCTCAGAACGTTATAGATTCAGGGGCTATTCTAGGAGATAAGTGCCAATGCAGTGACATATGGCTTTATGCTACAGTGTACAATATAATTATTTAAAGAAAATATCATAAGGTAATTATTCATTGCCGATGCATTATTGCATGAGGTTTTGACTTGCTTCCAACCATCAATTACGGCTCTTTTTCGGCGTCTAATGAAAGTGGAAATGCGTGTCCGTCCATAAAGGGAATTGAAAGTAAACACAGCTTGGCCTCCATGATGCATTTATCATAAGATCGTCAACATATCTATAGATTAGATTGACAAATTATAAAAAGTTATTTATATTTCCGAAATGTAAACAAACCTTACAATATTTGGTCATTTTTCTACTCATTTGCACAATGTATCAAGAATTAAACACTGTGTCGCGAAATAAACTCACATTATACCCGGTTTCATATCAAAAGATGGTTTTTTATACTTGGATGGCCTTTTTATGTTGAGACTTGGAACTGATACATGCTACCTAATGCCATGACAGCAAATAACCTGGAATATCTGACGTCCTGTTTAGGTGTCTGAGACTTTTCCTGTAAAGCCAGTTATGAAACTAAATGTTTCTGGCAACATTGATTTGAAACAGTGATCAAGGTGGCAGCAGTGGTGGCACTGAATCCGGTGTTTTCGCTTTTGTGTTTTAACTTTCTAGTTTAATGTGTTCCATGCAAAATTTATTTGTGTTTAAAAATACTGTTTGGTCCATGCTAAAGTGGATCTGCAGGCAAAATCTATTAAAACATGTTTTCAATCTCGTGAATTTCTCTGGGTCTATGGATGATTTGTTAGTTGTAGTTAGGAAACATCTATATGTAAGAACAATAACCTTTCTTGTTTCGCTGCTTAGAAGCTGTGTTTATACTGCGTGGCCTTCTTGGGAGATAAGAATTATGATGAGTGGTGGTCCAAAAGTTACTTATTATTAGTTATTCATATAATCACTAGTCACACCTTACGTCACTACAACAGGACCTTCGGTGATTACGACAGGAACAGTAATTTTCTTGACGAAGCGACATTCTAAAGAACTTACAAAACTGCTCCATTTTGGTTTGTATCCCCTTGAAAACCAGAGTGAAGGAACTGACGGGTCTCATGTAATACATGTATATGTCCCGTAATATCAACTGTGTTAACACATGATCGAGAATAACAAAACTATAACAAATTAAGGTTACAAGGGACATTCCAAAAGTTGTGATGATGGTAGTAGCAGTGGCTTATTGAAATTGTAAGATTTCTGTCTGGGTCACCCATACTTCTACCTTTTTTTCCGATTTTCGAGACCCTTGTGTCCTAAAGCTATCAGTCGGTAAAGATTCGTTTCCTCTCACTCTGTTTTTTTGGAGTGCTTAGTCTTGTAAATGCTAACGAAGAAAGACTGCTGGGCCCTCCAAGATGACATTCAATGACAAAAATGTATCCATAATAAAGCTGATCGCCTCATTTATTATCACTGTTCGTGATCTGTTAATACATACCAACTGAATGAATAATGCACTTTAAAAATCACTAGAAAATTTGTTCAGATAAATTTATCGAGGCTGAGTTGAATGGAAATCTTGTGGATATGTGTATTTATTCTTCTTTCATAATTTATCTGTATATATTAAAAAACAAAGTAATATGCCCGCCAAAACTAAAGCATATCATCATTTTAGCTAAATTTGTGTTTGATTGTGGGAACGAGGGGTCAGAAAGACCATTAAGTGCCTTCCTTCTCGATACATATGCATTAGAATATTCTGTCCATACTGAAGTTAGAAAGTTGATGTTGTGTTTCCGTTTATGACCCATGTTTTCGTGTCATAGCCTGCGTTCCCGCAAACATTCTGGTGTCTAACTCGACAAAGTTTCTATCGTAAAAAACGGAACTCTATGGAATGCTGGTAAAAAGAACTTTATTTTCCTGGTACATTTTATCTTTAATGTTTGCAAATCAAAGTCATAAAGCCATTAAAAATGAGTTTTGTAATTTTCATATAATTGTTAAATGTGGAATATCAAAGGCCACCGATCCCCCAATATATACTTTGCATGATAACAATGCACCCAAACTGACAATGAGCACCTGCTATTTGTAAGTGTTTTGCGTACTTTTGAGAAATTCTGACTTATGCTAAAAATGTTTCTTTATAATTGAAAAAAAGTTTAATCATATGTTTAGAAAATTAACTTTCGCAGATAGTTTGTCAACACTGTAGCTTTTATTGAAGGTCAAAGTCGTATGGGAAACCTTGAAAACGAAATTACATCAATTCTGCCTAACATCGCTCCGCATATTATCTTATCGCTCACAACAAAATTTACACTATTTTTATTTCCAGCAATGGGTGGGTGTGAAAGCAGATACATCGGTGCCAGTTAAGTTTGCTTGTTTGTTTCCTTGTTTCTCTGTTTTTGTTTCTACAAATGCTTGCTATCGAGGGCATCTGGTTACCTTTATTATATGTTTGGCTCAGTGATTCCTGACAAGCTGAGGTAAAGTAAGGTTGGCATATTTTCCAATCCCATTTTGTGGAGAATAACGTATACTTCACTGTCCAAATGTAACTGTTTGATATAAAATGAACGCATGAAATACATCAACCTAATTGTGTTTGTCATTTTAAGCATCAACCTGTCCTTCATTTTTGGAAAAAGAATCAGGTAGCTTTGGTTCTCCATTCACCAACAACATTTATCCCGATCTGGTAAGGCGTATCGTTGTTTCTCTATTACAGCTTTGCTTGTGAAATTAGCTCATGTACACCGGGACTGCCTGCTGCAAAGAGCTAAAAGGTGCTGGATTGTCATGTGAAAAGAATGCAACAGTGGTAGCTTTTAATGGACATTAGAAGTACATGCATGAAGATGTAGTGTGATAGAAATATGCACATACTACTATGCAAAGCTTGATATGCCCTCTTTGTGCTCAATAATATTTCAAATAAGCAGGACAACGTACCACGTGATCTATGTCCATCCGGATCATCGCTAGCACAGTTACCACTGTCTGAGTTGGACACATCTGCCGAGCACGCGCTGTCTGAATCTTTCATTCGTCTTTGTCGACGTAATGAGTGAACAACATGTCCATCCTGTAATAAGAACAGTTCTTTTTAATGTAGCTCGAAACAACATGTTCAAATTTGAACCAAAGCGCTCCAGCAGACTTTGTTGGTTTGATGACGACGCATACGGCAGACAAATACGAAGTCTGCGATATATCGTAGATATCACTAAAACCGAGACACACAGACCCTTGTCAAATCTAGTAAATCGTGCTTGTCTCCATAATAATGGAGACAAACACGCTCAGTAAAGGCTCTAAATGTAAAGCCTGTCGAGTCCTTAATTAGAGAACGAGCCATATCATTGTTTAACAGTAGTTTTAAGGTTGACACATGTGTACGTGACTTGAATTTGCATTTACTCTCAGAATATTTTAAACTGGTTCAGCTGTACCAGGTACACTTTGAGATTACGTAACTCGAACTGGGATCTGTCCAGTGTCTCTAGCGTTTGGAAGTCTGCCTAACTGCAGACCCTAGCATTTTTACAGCCAAGACGGCATCCTCGACCCCTTAAGATTTTTATTGCACCATGAAAATTTCATTAAACCGTATGAAAGAAAACATATGCCGGTATCTGTCCAGACGAAAGGTTTTTTTATGGTACATCCTGTTTTATCCTGTATTAACGTTTGTGTATTGTACTTGTATAATCTTATTGTGTTTATCTGCATGTACTTTGTAGGTTTTTCCTCGAATTCGGGTTTTTTTATAAAATCATCATCATCATCCATTAAATGTCCATCAATATCCATTTAATTAGTTATGAGCAATGTATTAAGTCAGCAGGAACCTTTGGTGCAGAAGCAAAAATGTTCAATGACATCATTCAATGCACTAGGTGGCACCACCACACACGGATTCTTACTCCCACCACCAAACTTAAATGACAAACCAATTGATCCACTGCAGGTAACAATAGATGACATTGTTTACTTGAAACTCATTGAGTATGTGAGATTTCGGAATAAGTGTAACGTGCACTCACTGGCTGGATTATAGTTTCGCATTTCAACATCACAAAACATGCGGAACTTCCTCCGCCGGTCCGCATTCGTAAAGCTTTTAAATGACATTTCTATGAATGTTTGTTTGGTGAAATCAGGGACCAACAGCATATGTCTGAGCAAATAATTCCACTCGGTGCTTGTGAACAGCATGGCACAGATGATCTATGTTAAGCATACATCTGTATTTTGAGAAAGACAAAATCATATCCTTCAGTAGCCGCTCTTGAAGGCCAGGCCGCTTTGGTTAAAAACGTGTATCTTTAACCAAATATTACAAAGGACAAGGCCAAAACAACACTTCATAATTACGTCATTTCCAACATGACTTCATACTTCGAATTGATTTTTACCAAACGTCTTACCATGTTGGCACCAGCCACTATCGTTATGAGGAAAATGATTTTGTTCAGACAAATCTGAGATCAAGTCGTCTGTAACATGTTATGTGATGCGAGTCAGGTGCGGGGGATCACTTTATTAAACCGCCTATCTACACGCAACAGTACAGGTATCAAGTCAAATCCGTCTCTGTGGGACGTCCATTGTATATTGCGGGGGCTGCCCATAAACTTGCTTGCTACAGCAGACTCATTTATGTGGGGCGATAGTCTCGTGACCCTTCCACAAGTGCAGAGGCCAACAAACAATCGTCGTAACTGAGTATCTTTGAAGGCAAGCTATAAACACACTAATGGAAATGAAAATGTATATATTACATTTCCGTTAACCTCTATAACCTAATAAATTGTACGCTGTATGAGATGAGACAATATACCCTGGTATCATATTTTGTGCCAACTGTCAACGCCGTCTTTGGTTTTGATGTCTATTCAGTCTTCATATAACAATAACAATACAACAATCTCAACATGAGCTGTCAAATCATTAAAGTACAGCCCGCTTTGACATTCTTGTCGTGTTAATTGCCGTCTGGTTGGATTTTCAAATGTGTACTATCTAATTATGATATTTGCATGATAATCGCAAACTATACTTCTTCAAATGCAGGTGATAAGAGTGATGCCCCGATAGCAAATGTTTATTTGAATTCTGAGGGTTTATTCAACAATTGGTTGCCCTTACTTTTATTTTTTTTCCGAGTTTGCCGATACCCTGGACCGCAGATCCAGCATCAACATGTTTGTTTCTTTATTTTGCCATGTGCACGTTCAGCATTATCGAACATCGACATAATAGGATGTATTCATATGAATTCACAGGTAAAAGGCTCCGAAACATGTTGAGTAGTTTCCCGCTGAAGACCCTTTAATTTGTTTGGGCTAATACAGCCTATGTCCAAATTTTACAGAGGAACGTATGCAATATGGACAATAGAATTTCTATGTATATAAGTTAGACAGGGACAGGTTAGCTTATGGAGAGTAAAGAGTTCGGACTACGGAATAGGGTAATGACTACTAGGAAGTGGTTTTGGACAAAAAGACACAAATACAATATTTAAATGCTATCCTACACTAACACCTATTGAGCAAAGGAGGGAGCCACCTGTATCAGGGCAGATCTATGTATTTAGCATGGTTAAAAGTACTTTCTCAATAAGATAAACGACACGAACACAGAATAATCTTAAGAAAAATGTCTCAACATATATTTGAAACATAAAGGATGCTTAAATTGATTAGAAATTAGCTCTTTTTTTGGTTGAAAAGGTGCTATTTGTGGATGTTTATGTAGCATATATTTCAAATCTGCCCTGATCATGGTGGAAGCATTAGTCTGTTGCCCTGGCAGCACAGGAAGTGAACAGGATCACAGTTGAAAATGAATGTCTCCTATTACAACGTTTTTGGGCCCCCAGACGCATTTTTTTTTCTCAAGGGTGAAAATATCACACTACTGTAACTTGTGACTTACATTTTAAGGAACCTCTCACATGTTTAAATCTGACACAAGAGGACAATTCCTTTTTATGTATAAATTTAGAAAATAGTAAGCGATTTGTACACAAAGACCACCTAAAGCAGCCATTGCGAAAGCAAAGCTCGCAAAAACGGATTTTTAGTTTTTATGGCAACTTAACTCATGGTGCAATTTTATTTAATTATCTTTGCAAGATGTGTCATTTGTTTGTCCTACTTTTCCATGTTGATTGCATATGAATGAAGAAACACGTTTGCACATAACCAAAAAGCTATACGACTTTTTGCGTGATGTTGAGCAGCCTCTGGATAACAGAGTTCAGGCCAAAGCACCTTATTTCCCAATGTCCGATTTATTAAAAACATCTAAATGCCACAATGATGCATCTGTTTGAGAAAGAAATGCATTGCTTTTCTCAGCTGTGACTTCCTGTATTATGAGCTATATCTCATCGCTATAGGAACAGCTGTAGATTACTATAAAATTTAGCAAGTGAAATTTTGTCAAAAGTTGTTGCACGGGCGCGACGGAGGTTTTTCTCTTTGCGATCACATGCAATCGCAAACATTTGTACTTATAATTTGAGATACGTTTTGAGATATCTTGAACATAAGGTAAAATCGATATGCCGCCATACACTGTGGTACAAGATATATGGCCTTCCTCAGCAAGCTGTCCTATTCGTCGTGGTTCACAACTTAACTTGATGGCTAAATATCGTGTGCCCGGTCCACAGCCGCGCATGGTATCAAGGCCCATGCGGTACGAGACTGCACAGGAAGTATGTCTAACAGCAACAGAGAGAGAGAGAGAGAGAGAGAGAGAGAGAGAGAGAGAGAGAGAGAGAGAGAGAGAGAGAGATTTTCGTGGTCCTGTTAGGCTTCCGTAACGTAACGGTGTTTGCAGTGGAAATTCAAATCTTAATGAATTTTTCGTCTCACCAGAATGATGATCCGATACATGCGTATCGGATATCAGATTTTATTAACTTTACCGGATCGCATTGAAAAATTATTTGAGACTTGATATAGAATAGGATATCCTTCTCGCATGAAAACTTGAGCAAAAATTATGCAAAAACAAGAGATTATATGACCCAGCCAACACCCTAATCAACAAACATCATGCACAGCCAGTTCTTCACACAGATATTAATAACTTGTACCAAGCACGTGGCTGAGAATCACATGAGCTCTGGTATTTATAGTTGTATGCATGTAGTTCGCTTTTGACTGTAGTTTCATAATCGATATAGATATTAGATGCCGGATGAAATGTCAAGGATCCTATGTACTTCTCCTTAATTGATGAAACCCCCTGTTTTTTTGCAAGAGTTGTGAAGAACACAAATCTTGTCATATGTTCAACACACATACACACATACATACATGCATACCTTTCTCTCTCGGTCGCTCGATAGGCGGGACCGAGAGCCATGCGTTCTATTGTAGGGCACTCGGGTGTCGCTGGCTCCATCTGCAGCTTTGCGCCGGCTATCATTATTCCTGCCACGCCCGTCTCCCGCTTTGCTGGCCTGGTTAGCTCTACGCTTGTCTCCCCTTGACTGACGTGGGCTTCCTCCAGGTGTTGACAGCGCACCACTTGATTCCACTCGGGGGCTGTTCAGTGCCTGCAATGAAGGAATATCAAGTTGTATGAACTGGTCACTATTCATACCTTTACCCTGCAGAATTAATAAAGGCGCAGCCTGATATCAAAACTCTGTGGTAGGGGGGCCCTGGAGATATGCATTCGTACTTATTTGCATCAAATAAAATATTCAACAATCAAGCTGCCGGTAGATATATGAATTTTACTCGGACAGTGAGGAACTGAAATGTTTAACTCTGGGATAAAATATGGCAACATGGGTCAAGTGACATGATGCGGCTCAACTGAATCCTCTGTGCGTACCTTGGATCTCTACCACACACTCTGGGTCTAGCTGTTCCTGCTGTCACTCCGACCATCTGACATATTCTGACTAATTTAAACTTCCATACACACACCCAAATTCCAGCAGGTCCTCTGATATTGTCTGGTCGGTTTTAATCCCCTTAATCCTGCATTACCGTTATACCGGCCACTTAAGTACTTTTGTGACATATTAACACTTCTAAGGATTCTACTGTACGCCTCTAAGGTGGCGAGACCTCAGGTCTTTTCATCTTAAATTAAGTTGTGAATCTGCAACCATGCAGTCCCCACTAACAAAACTTTACTTAGGTCGCCTGAGTTTTTATTCTCTAATTAACTTTAGTAAATCAATTTCTCAGCTGTGATCTGCATAGCTCAAGTACAAAGATTGTACCTCTTGTTCTCAATTCATCCGCTGTATGTTAGGTTGTCTGGCTTTTCTTGGAGAATTCTTACACTAATACACGACCTCTCCAGCAGTTTACTTTCTTCAGACCGTCTTCTATGACCTGAAGAATTGCTTGTACCTTACTCTCTCAGTACATTGATCGTAAACAATGTTTTGTTTAGAATTGAACTCCCAAATTTCGAGGCACATGAAAGAAATGACTGACGGGGCTGTTGGGGTCATTTACTGCGTAAGTCACGTCAGTGGTTCACGCAGAATGGCCTCAACAGCCCCGTCAGTCATTTCGTCCATTTGAATCGAAATGTGGGCGTTCAATACTTTTATGTACATTTGTCTGAACAAATATCAGTTTAGAATCGGCTAAAAAACTGTTAAAATCTAAACTCACTCGCAACAACTTTATGGTGGTAGGAGTAAACATGTTAGACCGAATAACAATAACAATGATGACTTCTAACGATAATCAAAGACACTAACACATAAAATATAGTTCTTGTAAGAAATATGTTGTTCAATGTTTGAGCAGGGAGATGTGATGTGTAAATGTAGTAATTTTTGTTTAAAATCATGTTTATGTTGTCGTTTACCATTATTGTATTTGTGTCTTTTTGCCCAGAACCACTTCCTAGTGGTCATTACCCTATTTCGCAGTCCGAACTCTTTATTCTCCATAAGCTAACCTGTCCCTGTCTAACCTATATACATATGGAATTACTATTGTCCATATTGCACACATTCTTCTGTTAAATTTTGACATAGGCTGCATCAGTCTAAATAAATTGAAGGGTCTTCAGCGGGTAACTACTCAACATGTTCCGGAGCCTATTATCCGTTCAATTTGAATTTTTTGTTAGTAACGTTCCTGTGAAACTCTTTGTTCTTCATGAAATTTGACTTGCAGAATAGACAGTTACAATTTCCGTCAAAACATATTCCAAAATCAGCATTCGAGGGTAACGCTGAACCGTTTTCACCGTTTTTCTCACTGTTCATGATGTTTTAGGTTTTAAAAGTAATTTTGAAAGGCCATCTTGCCATTTATCTACAATCATGTCCCTAAACATTATCCTGGATCGTCGTTGTTAAGTCCACCGAGTAACAAAATTAACAATAACAATAACAATAACTAAAACAAGTCCAAATGGGTGCAAGACTAAAGACGCTACATGAAGACATTATGTTCTTCCGGGGCTATGTCACGTTGACAAAAGTAGTGCCGTATTGATGGATATATCAGAGCGCAATGTGATTCGGCGTAGTAGTTCATGACCTTGCGTTCATGAGCGAATGACACGCAGGAAAAATCCTATCTCTCTAATGTTAAAACTTTGGACCGAATGTAAATATTCTAGCATGAATCGTTATATTTGAAAAATGATGAACAGCAGGCTTTGGTTACTCAGATCATCTGGCTTAATCTTTGGTTGCTCAGATAATCTGGCTTAATCTTTGGTTACTCAGATCATCTGGCTTAATCTTTGGTTACTCAGATCATCTGGCTTAATCTGAATATTGAGTAAAGAGCTGACCGACCTGCCCTAGAATCAAAGCAGGTACCTCTGCATGGTATCCTTGCCTGACCTAATGAAGAAAGAAACTTCAACCCAGGACTCGATCAATATGTTTGTGGTATGCAGCAAAAACTTAACTGTTCCCCAGCCATATGGTATGCTTGCGGCAGTTATATATATATATATATATATATATATATATATATATATATATATATATATATATATATATATATATATATATATATATATATATATATATATATATATATATATATATATATATACATATATATAAAACACGTTTGGGTCGATTTTAATGCTTTAAAGGATATGTATAAGTATCACAGAGGCCAGACCACGATAGACCGTACTATAACGTATATAGAAAGTGCTATAATATAGATTATAACATGCTAGTTGACGATATGAAGAATATATCACGAGCACTGGACGCCATATGGCAGAACGACTGAGCGAAGCGAACGAGTTCTGTTATATGGTATCCAGTGCGAGCTGATTACTTCATATCGTCTACAAAGTATGCAATAAAATTTTTATCCCATGTTTGGGTCGATTTTAATATTTCAACACACCAAGCAAAAATAAGAACGACATTTGCAGAAAGTTTTACTCCTCATCAACACAATTAAATATACAATATTTAAAGCTAACAAATTGATTAATATTATGAAGAGTTTAAAATTTACTTTGGACCGTCCAACACTAGAGATTATATATTTTTCCTTCATTCGCCCCATCCTTGAATATGCTAGCCCAGTGTGGAGTGGCTGTACTGAATCTGATGCTAAAAGACTCGAAAGCGTTCAAATTGATGCCGCTTGCATTGTGACCGGCGCAATGCACGGAACCAACATAGACAATTATACGAAGAACTTGGCTGGCAATTATTATCTCAACGGAGAGAGGCAGCTAAGTTAAGTCTTATGTATAAGATAGTGAACAAGTTTGTGCCTGAACCCTTATGTTCTGTAGTTACTTCTAATGATGTGCCTTCTTTCAATACGCGCCGCCCTTTCAATCTTGGCCATTTTCAGGATCGCACCGACTTGCTAGACAACTCTTTTTTCCCATCGACTGTAAGACTATGGAACCAGCTCCCAATTGAAATTCGAAATTTGCCTTCGGTCCAAGTATTTGAACGTAAAATTTTTAAAATCAGTACCTCGGTCAACTGATTTCCCTGAGTTGTTTAACTTTGGAAATAGGTGTACTGCTATTCAACATACGAGTCTCCGTCTGGGAGCTAGTCCGCTTAATTCTCACCTATTTAAAATTGGGGTCAAAGAATCACCTGCTTGCACATGTGGCTCACACATCGAAGATACATTTTATTATTTTTTCTCTGTCCGAAATACAGAAACTCAAGATCAACACTTCATAATTAAATAATTTCTCTTGCTCCTTTCACTCTTAGAACATTGTTATATGGTTCAACACAATGTTCTTTTACAGACAATTGTAATATTTTTACTGCAGTGCACGAATATATATCTGCTACAAATCATTTTAAACCTACTGGTATTGGCTAAATAATTTTGCTCTCTTATCTCAGGTTCAGTTTCCAGGCTTCATCTCACTTGTGTGATTATTCAAATCCATATTATAATCTGGAAAGATTCTGCACGGTTATAAATGCCCCTCTATCTGTCTCGTCCTTATTGGCGTCTTCTCCACTCGTACTCGTGTGTCTAGTCAGCCCTGTGCTCTGTCCTTTCCTTGCAAGAGGGATTCACATAGGGCAATGCCCTTTTCCCCAATTGCCAATAATCTGTGCAAAATATGTATGGAAGTTAATCCAATAAATATGTTTATACCAACACAATTACTGATGGAATAGGAAGAGTACTGATACCACCGGAAGAGTACCGATACATCATATCGTGGCACTGTAGCTTTTAGGCCTATGACGCGGTATTTATACAAGCCTGTTATAGTACTAAAATCGACCCAAACATGAGATAATAGGCATTCTGTTCGGCAGATTACCTATAACCTGAATTATGAATATACAATTTACGTTTGTGGGCTATGCTACTTCCCGGCTACTTTTCGTTTGCTGTCCGCGAGACTGTTGATTTTCTTGCTGGAGCATTTGGCATCTGGTGTGGCACAACTTATTGAAGTAGCCTTTAACAAACACAAGATAAACATATCATAGAATAGCGTGTTGTCAATACGAAGAATATCAAGTCGCACTGGGTTCCATATAGCAGAACTCGTGCGCTTCGCTCACTCGTTCTGCATACATTGCACCCAATGCTCGTTGACATTCCTCGTACTCACAAAAAACCATGCTATAATCTCTCTCTCTCTCTCTCTCTCTCTCTCTCTCTCTCTCTCTCTCTCTCTCTCTCTCTCTCTCTATATATATATATATATATATATATATATATATATATATATATATAGAAAGAGAGAGAGAGAGAGAGAGAGAGAGAGAGAGAGAGAGAGAGAGAGAGAGAGAGAGAGAGAGAGAGACTAAAGCATAATTTGTTGGCAATATGAAGTATATGGACGAGTTGTGCTACTTGGTATCCTGTGCGAGTCTATTTACTTCATTTTCCAACAAAGCAAGGCCTAGCAGACGCTGCGTTTTGAACTAGGCCTATATGATTTCGGATCTTGTCATAGAACTTTCCGTTTATCGGTACTCCTAGACAAGTACTATAACATTGTGTACATTGCATCTTTCCTGTGTTTTGCCTGTGCCGAGGCCTATATGACGTATATCAAAGCCTTTTATGGTACTAAAATTGACACAAATATGAAATGAAATATATATGTGCTCTTTACTTATGACCTGTGATAAGCCAGATACTCTTGTTTGGGCCGGAAAATTCTAAGTAAATGGCTGCTAACGTATCCATACGCACTCAGTTTGCATGGATTGTGGTAGAAACCACGCGTAAAGCTGTGCCTCGGATTTCCTTTAAGATTTGGACAATATCAAAGCGTTAGTGCCCTAATCTGGGCAATATCCTGGAGCATATAAACTCTTTTAGTCTGACCGGAACAGTTAAGAATTGGTTATTTAGCAGTACAAGCAACAAATCTTGGTAAATCAGTACGCTTGTATCAGTTCAATAACCATGCAGTTTCTACGCTGTATCCTCAAACAAAAGTGTGACCATAATTTACAAACACACGTTTCTTTCTAAATTCAGTTCATGTAAAAATTCCAATTTATAGCAACCTGGTCAAATAATCATTGACATTTCTGTCTTTAACATAGTTGACTTCTCATCTGAAGACTTTGTCATACTGGTCAGCAGGTAGTCTTGGTCAGAAGTTTATGTATAATTAATGTCGAAGTCTGACTTATGGATCAATTAATAGGAGCAAGAAACCACTCTCTGTAAGTATAATTACATCCGCTATGTGTCAGGTAGCTTTTACGTGACCATAAATGTGAGTTATACGTTAATGTTTCATGAACTACTATAGACAGTTTCCTCAGCCTATTTTGACTAAGTGGTAATTTCTGGTGCACAATTAATTTGTGTCAGACAACGCAACATTAAATTTGAAACAAAGAGCTCTCTCTCTCTCTCTCTCTCTCTCTCTCTCTCTCTCCCTCCCTCCCTCCCTCCCTCCCCTCTCTCTCTCTCTCTCTCTCTCTCTCTCTCTCTCATTGTGTCTGGCTAAGGCGGACCACAAAGGTGACCCAATAACAGACTGTAACAATGTTTTGATAAAATATAGACATTGCGTGTGTGTATCCGCCTTTTATTAGAGTCTCATGGGACATTTGAAGACACCCATTCAGTTGACAGTGTCCTTAAACAAAATTGACATTTGGTTACAGTACTTACACCTTCATCAATATCTATAATATTGTGTAGGTACTTTTACATCGGCATCCTTGCCAGGCGTTACTGTACCACTTTCAATTTGTGGTTAAAATCTCTCTCACGAGGATCAAGAGGACATAGCGAAGTGACCTTTAATTGAATAATAATTCCATTCACAGCCCTGTAATTTATGCACATGAAAGCGATACCCGGTACAAATATCGGCTGCAACCTCTTTAGAGCATTTGAAAATTCTGTATAACGAGGCCGCATGTTATTTATGCTTGCATTCCACATAACCAGTTGTACAGCTTTCTTAAAAAATGAACTAAAAGGTATCTCATGGGCCCATCAAATACCTTTATTTCTACCTTTCAGTTCAGCACAAAAAGACATAACTGACTATTGGCCTTAGAAAATGGACAAAAATACTCCACTGGCAAATTTCGTTTTATTATTCAAAGTCGTATCAACTTCCCACGCATGAAATTCTTTATCCTGTCAAGGCTTAATGGCCTAGAATCCATTGTTATTGTCATAAACTTTCTCTTCGTACTCTCGTCCGTTCCGTGCGCCATTGTGGCGACTCTGTCTCTCCCCAACCTTCTTCATATTTTTGATACAGTACACTAGACATTATTAATTTTGCAGATCAGAGTAGGGGTTGTCTTCCTTCTGCGCCATGTCTGTGTGGTACATCCTTACTCTTATCATTGACAGAGAGTCTCCTTCATCATACACACTGTTTCATACATCACCACCTTTGCCATTCTCGACAGGTGACTGCGTTCATTCTCGACCTTCCAAGCCTAGTACATCATACAGACAACTCTATCTTCAGCTGACATTAGATCACTGCATTCTAACCGGGGGGGGGGGGTATTTTTCAAATTTAATATTTTGCGTCCCACAAGCAAATTTATCAGCATTTGACAATGGAAAGATGTGATATACACAGAAGTTTATATTATTATTATTATTATTATTATTATTATTATTATTATTATTATTATCATCATCATCATCATCATCATAATCATCATCATCATCATCATCATCATCATCATCATCATTGTTCATTTTGCGTTGCCATCTGTAGCTGGCTGCAATGGAAATTTACATTATGCACGGAGTTTATATTGTTTAGTTTTATAGTTTTTTTTTTTCAAATTCTTAGCAAAATTTCAAACGTTGAAGATATATTGCAGTGTTACAGTTGTATGTGTAAAGCTGTTACATTGCAGCAACCATCATGACGTGGATATCCACCCAAGCGAATACCACATGAACATCTATTCTGTGCTAGCCATGATTTTGCTTCACTGCCAATACTTTAACAATTAATCTTTAAAGTTTGGTCTCCGCGCTGGCATAACAACAGACTGGACGGGGTTGGATTCTGGACGTGGGCCTTAGAATGACATCGCCTGCGCCAGGCAGCAAAGATGGACTGCTGGTGAAGAGAAAAACATTAATATCTAGAATTACATCGCAGAACATGGTTTAATCTTCGGTATCAGGAACGCCTTTCAGTCAGCTAAATTTGCCTATACATGTGTGGTCTGTGTGCCACCATCCAAGTCTTATTTCTGTTTTGCGCATGATATACAATGTATACATTGTGTGAGACCGCTCATTTAGACAAGAGGAAGCCTGCATGCAACGATCTGTTAACGAGCCATTAGTTGCAGCCGTATACCTTTGTGGGACTTCCACGTCACCGGTGATTTATCTAACAAGCGTGTCTTCACAAGATTTGTGGAAGCTACATTTTTGCTATTTACCATTTCGATTGCGATACGAGTTTGGGGTAACACGTTACATGCATAGGAGGAGTTTGTCACTTCCTGAAGCATTCTGGGCACATTGTTGCAATTGTCAAGCAAAATATCATATTAGACGCATGCGCATTCTGAGAATGTGTTTTGCAATTTCATATCTCTACAATTGTTTTCAATGTTACGAAGCAGGTTCAAAATGGGCAAGCACTCAAATGCAGCCTGTATCGATATAAAGGTCTTAGGGCACCAACACACAGTCTCTGTGGAAAGAAATCCGCCCCACATAAAGAAACGGGACAGATTGAAAATGAAAAATGTTAGATACCTTCACATATAACTCCTATGTCAATTCAACATTCAAGGGAAGCTTAGGTTGTAGGTACATGTAGCTCTATCACACTGGGATTATATACAGTGCATTGTCACTGTGTTAACAGTTCATGCTTTTGACTGTTCTTCATCAGTCGGTGGCAGATCTGCGCCAGTGCCGGTCTTATTTTAAAATGATTAAACTATTCACCCAGATTCTTTTATATGTTTGACCGTAATGGAGCATAATTCTCTCGTTTGTCAAGATGGGTAGCTGGCGCAAAGACACAGTGTAGTCGGTGTGTAAATAAAGAGGAAACAAAACGGAGAAAAACAACACAAAGAAAAATGAAATATCCATTTATATGGAACAATTGAATACAATACTGTTACATTTTGACTGTGGATCAGAACTGATTGACAAGTGTAATGTGCAAGCCGTAAATATGACAAAGTACAACCACCAGATGCTTTACTGTTTTGTTCTCTATGCATGCCTCCTCTCTTGCCCCAGCACATACTACGCTTGATGGTAATAGGAGAGTGGGAGGTTTCCGACTGCGAGAGACAGTTCCCTTTAAATCGGTTTTATTTGATTCTGACTCAGAAAATGACAGAGTAATGTGATTTACCTGGATCATCTTCAGTTTCCATGTAGGGGATAGCAACTGGAAATTTGTGAAATGGTACATTAAAAGAAAAACGGAAATATTTTAAGTTTTTATTTCTTCACAAAATCAGGCCGAAGCACCAGAAAATGTGAACTGCCTCTGTCTATTTTTGTGTGCGTTCTACAATGAAGTTTGGCGTTTACGTGTCCACTCTCCAGGTGACCAAATATATGTTCGTATCGACAGGTGTGCCGCGCTTACGTTGATACTGCAATCATATTTTGCAAATGAATATTAAATTAACGAACATATTTCATTTTGATAAAATCCTTCACACTGCGTATGTACAGACGGTCACCGCTGCAACTAATATGGACCTAAATAGGGAAGCTTTATGAGACGCTTTACAATGACCAGGTTGTTCCTGTATCATATCCATTCAAAGTCTTGCAGCAACTGCCAGTATATGATCTCTTTGTGTACAGTGTAACCGGCAACGTGGCAACATGATTTAAAATGATACACGGCAGAACCATGAACTTTCCGGAACGATACACTGTACACACATTCTGTTCTACTTGAGCATTGTCTCACATGAATCTCACATGACTGCATCAGGTTTACTTATCGACCTGCCCCTGTACCCGCCTGAGGCACGCTCTCTGTGGTTTTCCTGTTTTAACCAATCAGGGAACTTAATAAACATCATTCGTGCTGTCTGCTACGGCTCTCATGTTATTTGCCTTAATTGTCCTCCCCGACACACATGTAGGACAGTGAGCCAAACCAGACCCGTCGCCCAAGCATATATTAGTTTCGTATCTCTTTTGACCTCTATGTGGATATGTGCAAAATGGAACAACCTTTCACAGCTGCAAAAAATGTGTTTTAGTTCAAGTACCACTAAATGAGTGAAAATCCATTAAAACACGATATATCTGGAAGTTTAACATTCCTCTGTCGATCGATTACGGAATCTGCCGCCATGCTTTCCATGGTTTCTGTGGAAAGACCAAAGTAAACACTAACGTGTAGAAGAGCCGTTTGTATACTCTCGTGACAGCACCGAGCCCAGGTCAACACATTGAACAGGTGTCCGGTAACTAACAACAGCACCAAGTCCAGGTCAATACATTGCAGCTGTGTGGTAACTCTCACCACAGCAACAATCCCAGGTCGACACACTGGACAGCTGCCTGGTAACTCACACCAAAGCACCAAGTTGAGGTCAACACATTGAACAGCACTCTGACAACTGCAACTACAGACCCAACCCCAGGTCAACATATTGAACAGCTCTCTGATAACTGCAACTACAGACCCAACCCCAGGTCAACATATTGAACAGCTCTCTGATAACTGCAACTACAGACCCAACCCCAGGTCAACATATTGAACAGTTCTCTGATAACTGCAACTACAAAACCAAGCCTAGGTCAGCACATTGGACAGCTGTCTGATAGCTGCATCTACAGACCCAAGCCTAGGTCAAAATATTGGACCCCTGCCTGCTCTCATCACAGCACCACGCTCAGGTCAAGGTCAACAGATTGGATAGGTATCTGGTAGCTCTCACTACAGCACCAGGCTCAGGCCAACGTCTGGGAGAGCTGTCTGCTGTGACTACAGCAGCATGTTCAAGTCAACATATTGGTCAACCACTGGCCTCTAGCTCTCGCTACAGCACTAACCCCAAGCCATCACGTGGAACAGTTACCTGATAACCAAGTTCAGGTCGACACGGTACACAGTTCTCTGGTAACTGTTACTAAGCCAGTAAACTAAAGTCACTATTGCTACTGAAAACCACTTCCTTGTCAACATTTTGCACCACTGTTTAAGCAACGCACAACCTTTGGTTCTATTGGAATTTAGCGACTAAGCACCATAGTGAATTTGCACATTAAGGACATCTGTTCTCATTTAATTCTCAGTTTTGTAACGTCCTTTCGTCAATAGTATAGTCGTAGATCAGAATACTAGGCTGTGCTATGTCGACACATGTTTGTTTGGTTTTTGTCTTTTTCAAAAGAATTGTACCTCTCTATTTAAATGGTGGTATATAACATAAAACGGGATAATTTGGTGATCGGATATGATGTTGATTAACTTTTAAAAATGTTTTATATCTGTGTTTTGTTGGTATCGTGTAACGCAATTTGGATATATTTCCACTTAACATTATTGCACTTTTTGTGTTTTGGAAGTTATACATTTGTATTTCATTTGTGATACATAGAACACATTATATATTTTTTGTTATCAGATTTTTTTTCTTGTTGGCATCCTTTTAACGTTGATGCCCATGAGACTTGTGACTTTTAATATTGCTTTGTTGTAAGCTTGATACAATACCAGGTACTGTGCTGAAACTTGCTGTCAAAAGTACAATATATTTCCTCATAGCCCACTTATGGTAGTAAATTTGCTGGTACATCGTTGTGAGTGAGTTGCAGTATGCCATGCCTGAAATTACCCTCTATGATGCTGACGGATCTAACACCTATAAACTGACAAACAACTTCTTCCCATTAGAATTTGCCAAAGACAGACCAGTGCCATAACTGCTGCGTGGTTTTAATTTTGGCAAAATATACCATTTTTGTTATCAAGAATGATATACTAACAGTTGTTTTCGACATAATCTTTACGCACATTGCGTAGAATTTGACTACTAGAAATGAAAAACAAATGGTGTAAAAGCTCAAATGTAAATTTGTATTTGATTATTTTCTGCTGAAAGTGTTGTTTCATAATTTTCTTTTCTTTTCCCTCAGAAGTACCTTATTTTAGTGCCGCATGCCACTCAAATCAGTCACCTGTTACAAATATAGAATAAAATACATAAACAAAATCAATTTGTATTTAGATCTTTTGAAAAAAAAAACACATGTTGGAACTTTGCGGACAGCTTTCATTTTGACTATATACAAGCATGCACGCAATGGTATATACCCTTTCATTTGAGTTGACATGCCTCAGCGTTGCGGTTCTGTCACATGATATAAGAAGCTATCAGCAAAGGTGCGTGCTGTTGTGCATACATGTGTTAGTATAAATGGTCAAAGTAAACATTTCGGAAGGTTCTAAGGTCACTTTCAGTAATAGTATACTTTCGAAATGACTACGTTTTGTACATTGTTAGAAAGTATTTCCTATTACGGCATGTCTGACAATGTTGTGAAGTATGTTATATACATATAGCATACCTGACGGTGCCAAGACAATACAACCCTGCAAGCAAAACAGTGTGACATGTCTAACGTCATACCTGACAATAGCACCCATATGTACAACGATAGCTTATGTGCACCCCGTTTTCAAATATGGCAGCCTTCGTCACAATGTTAAAAATACACTGTCATTGTTTGTCAACCCACGTGCATGTGCCGCTGGCACCGCATGTCGATCCACGCATATATATATATATATATATATATATATATATATATATATATATATATATATATATATATATATATATATATATATATATATATATATATATATATATATATACACATATATATAAGTATATATATATGTATATATATTACAGTTGGAATTTAAGTGTAGTTTTGAAAATATCCACATGAATAAAGCAAGTTCAAATCCCAAATCAATGTTTGTTTTATGGACCCATTGCCCATTGTCATGAAAAAAAGAAAGTTGTTAAGAAGTTATAGGTTGTATTGCTGTTTCACTGACTTTACCAAATAATATGATCGACAATGTAACGTACAAACGTGCAGTCACCTGATTGCACACAAACGGTGCCGACGCCATTACTCCATGCAACACCTCGGTATCATTTTACTGTCAACCTATTCCAAAATTGTTTACATTTTTGCAGTTTGTCCAATTAAGCATGTCATAATAAATACAAATTGCAATACAATGTATGTTTGAGATATTTTTATTTTATCTTTACACAATAGCTCAGTCTTCATATAGTGATGTGCAAATAGGTCCAACTGGTAAAACCGCAAAATATGAACAACGCAAAATGTAGACATTTACATTTTCTGTTAACGCAAAATGTAGATACTGCAGCAAATCAGAATTGAAAACCATTAATATAAACTAAACGCAAAGTGTAAACCTCTAAATTTTGCCTCAATTTCAAATTTAGTCATCGAGAAAAAGTTTGAAAAACAGTTTTTTGGGGGTGATACAAAAAGTAGACTGACGCAAAATGTAAACACCTTACACGTTTCAAAATTGTCCACATGGGGACCAAATGATAAATTCAGGCTCGTTGCGCAAGTGCGTCCCTGAAATAAATTAACTGTATTGTGAAATCTGGATCTTTGAGGGTATCATTATTAATAGAAGATTGATCTCCTGAAGTTACACAGTAACATAGCTTATATGAATATATATATATATATATATATATATATATATTATATGAGTGTGTGTGTGTGTGTGTGTTTTCACATGAGTTTTTCTATTACAAAACACACACTTTCATCCTTCTACTTAGTTATTGTCGCTAAATTTGTTGCCATTAAGAGTGAATAAACAAGCCTGTCAGCATGGGTGAGAGGCCTGTATAAGAGCATTTTGAGAAAAAAATATTTAAAAATAAAAAATATATATTTGATGTTCATGATATTTCCAATCCATACAGATCAAAGATCAAACCTTCCAATTCCTTCAAAACAAAAGCTTATAAAGTCTCGGCCTTCGACATTATTGCGCCAACATTGAAATGACAGGCCTAGTGCATGAACTGGAAACGTTTTAACGAAGGGTAGTTAGGGTGACATTTTTTTTAACAAATTAATATATTGCTGGGGAAAGTGGAATACATCGTTAATAATAATGTGATTTGGATAGAAGTTTTATATTTTTCAGTCTTTAATACAGAGACTATGCTTGTTGTAGGATCAAATTAAATTCTTGTTTCTTCTGCATGAGGTGGTAGGAATATTAGAAATTTTACAGTTAAAACTCTTTATCAATGGAGACAGAAAATCAAAATTAATAGAAGGGACAAGTTTCAGCCTTCACTCTACTCACCCCGTGTTTTATCTGGTCTGGTGTTTACATTTTGCGTCTTTCTACGTATTGAATCACAAAACAAATTGTTTTGCAGAATTTTTTCGACGACTACATTTTCAGTTGATGCGAAATGTAGAGTTCAGTTTATATCATGGGGTTTCAACTCTGATTTTGAGTCAGTAGCTACATTTTGCGTTTACAGAATATGTAAATGTCACCATTTTGCGTTGTTAATATTTTGCGGCTCTACACAACTGCCACAACCGTTCTCATTTTCATGCATAATGTAAATCCATAATGGTTCTTGTCACGCAAATTTAAAACTATTTTCCACACAAATCTCACTATTTAAAGTTTAAACATGACAAAACGCAATGTGTGATAGTTTATGGGCATTTTATCCATACAATCCATACAAGTGGTGGCATAAATAAGACAGCTTACATTTACAATGTACCGAGACTGATATTGATAAATGCTTAATTGGATTCTGTGTGCGTGACTGGGCAACAGCAGTAAAAAGAATTGCATAAACTATTTATCTCTGCTTTTGCAAACAAATATATTATTTTTTCTCCATGGTAATTTAATGTCTTGGTATATGCTATGAAAGTTAAATCCTTTCCATTGACATGAGATAATAAATACACTCTGTTCATTGTTTATGTTGTCGTATTACTTTTAATGATTTGCTACCGACGATCGAGTCAGGTTTCAAGCAAGCCGCCATTATTTAATCTGTGAAAAATACAAGTTATGAGACAAGCACGATTATGAGGTTGTTCACCAACAACAAATAAAACTATTGGTGAAGCTCAACTCCCCAGTGAATCATGCCCACGTGCCTGTCATAAACAGTAGTCCATATATCAGAATAAACTTGTTTGCTTTGTAGCTGAAACGGTAGCAATGCCATTAAGCATGGCCGCCAGAGTTTTTGAAACAAGAACATATCAAATGGATGTTCATCTCATCAAAAGTAAAGCTAGATTGTGGAAGAGACACTTTGTATGACTTTCCAGTCAAGCATATATAGATTTACAGACAAGTTAATGATGAAGTACCCCATCTTCTATGACACGTTTCCATGGAACTAAACCTTAGCGATTTTAGATAAAAGAGATGAAGCACGTGATGTATTGAGTGTTCTGATATCAGATACTGCAATCATTTCCACTTCATGTGTACACTGCAGCAATATTGTAACGGTGAGAGTTTTTAATCGCACAGTTTGTGACCAGCATAAAAATTGCAAAAGAATAACCGAGCAAAACAGTACAGAGGTCAACGTTTCGACTACATCGGTCAACAGCAGAGACAGTGCACATTATTTCGCCCCTTCTGTATCCTGTCTTCAACAGAGAGGCTTTATCATCCATGTATCCCCGACATCCGGGATGGAATTCTTGCAGAATTCTTTCATTTGTATGTGTTCTGTACATATCAACAGCACTCAGGTTTGGTCGTTCGGACATCTGACAACTAAGTGTGCCCATGAAAGCTGTTGATCGGCTCTAATTATAATCAATGAATAATTCAATAGGTGATCCAAGAGATCGTGTAATTTTACGGCATCTGCTGATGACCACCTGATAGGCAGAAAACGTAGCAGTTGTTTGGAAGATGACAATGGGTAGCGATGCCATTTTAAGAGGTCAGCATTAACTGTGCACTGATCCGGGGTTCCGAGGCAAAGAAGGAACATTGGTGTTTGCTTTACATGATTGATCATATGCAATTCACATGGTGGGCAGTTTATATTTCAAACTGAGCTACTACAGGTAATGACACAGGCTGTCTGGTCTATCCGCTAAGCCACGGCTGTGGTCGCACTGTCTCCAGCAATAATCAATGTTTATTAGTGAGACTAGGCAAAAGATGAGCGGCTAACAACTCAATATACTTCATTGAACCTGCCATAGAAGCTGATCAAACATCTGTATTTTATTCCCCAAAATGCACAATGCACGTCATTTCTTTACTTGAACAAACCAAACAAAGTTAGAAATTAATACACTTGTTAACTGTCGATTCTCTGCTAAATTACATTTTATTTAGGAAAATGCAGGAAAGTCACGTAACTTTTCAGTTAGAACTTTGATCCATGTTGACAAAACTTTAAACGGACCTTTGTTTGCCTGCGTTATACATTGTTAATCTTTGATTATTGAATGGAAAGTTTAATCTCACAGTTATGAAGAAAATTTACGCAAGAGATTATGATACGTTGCAAGCAATTTTACTTGTGCAATGGATATCTTTTCGTGAATTTCTGAAATAAAAGGCTTGTGAATGAAACTGCAAAAAAAACACCATGTCCAAGATGGTAATATACCGTCGTCTCTTTTCCAGCAGAACCAGTACACTTTATTACAGACATTATTTATAAGCATTGCAAATATATTACCACTAATAACTATCAAAATGCCAAATTAAATAAAACCGCAAACACTGTCTGCTAAAATAACTTTACATTTATTAATTAGGTACTTTAAATTCTATTAGATGTAGTGAGAACTCACGAGAGCAAGCAGATTCGTTGGCACAGGAGATGAGCAGTTTACGATGTCAGAGCGGTGAGTCGAGATGTCTCGGGTAGCACGGGTATGCTCTAATGACTTTAACGGTCCCACAAGCTTTGTTACTGCGCTTGCTCTGAGAACACTCATCTTATTTGACGAGCACAAATTCTTGGTACTGATTAAAAAAACAGGGTTTATAAGGTTTAATTCAAAATGTGAATATTTTATGTATAACTGTTCGACATGGCGTATCTTCAGATCTCCCACAGGCTGGAGTAGTAGGTAAAACTTATGTTAAGGCTTTGGAGTTAGGATAACGCCATAGCTGTATCTTTGGGGCATTTCCCCAGAGCCATTAAAACTAAAGACATCAAAAACTGGTATGCTTTTTATACACTGGAGAACATTTGTACCATTCACAGCAAACGCTAGTGTCAGCAGTATCAGGTGTATAATTTTATTTAACTACATTCAATCACGTGCAATATCTATTTTCTTTTGTCACGTGCGCAGCGAAATGCTGAGCCCTACCATTCCTAGATATGGTATGCTCAGGAGACAAAATATGACAATATTGACTTTCGCATTCTACCTACTGTATACCATAACGTCGATTGAGGATATTCATCACCGTGAACGCTATGGAGGCATACTATAGCTAGACAATATGCTGAAATGCTGAGATAACGATGAATACTGGATGGGATTTAAGAACATTTTATTTTAGGCTTATTGTTGATTGGTGAACAATAAAACAGAATTTATTCTCTGCTTATCTACCATCGACTATTTCATTACCATTTCTTTAATGCATGTAATTATCCATGATATATAAGAATAACGCGTTCATTCTATTTTGTTCATTCTTGGTCCTACCTCTCAGTAACTGGAAAAATACATAAGGTAATGATATAAATCTGTCCCGTTGCTGAAAAAAAGTTCATAACGACGGAGCGAGGAAGCCATCATCAGGTAACTTTATGCAAATTTACCAGTCCGGTGAACAGGAACTCACTTCCATAACCCGAACAACAATCACTCATACAAATATGAAAAGTCATAATTTTTACCGTTCACGTACCGTGCGCATAGCACAGGTAATATAAAAGGTACTCATATGCTGCAACCAATATCAAAATGTGTGGAAATGTTTTGTCTATGATACAAAGCGATATTACGATGAAGACACTTCTTATTAGGTATGGAACTTGAATTGGGCTAGCCAACATTAGTCCCAGCCAACATTAGTCCCAGCCAACATTAATCCTACCTTGCCGTCTCCATCTCATACAAGTGACACCAGTACACATGGGGTCATTATATCATAGTCCTTTTGCATTGACTGGTATGGACTAAGGTTGGAGTTATGGTTGAACATTGTCATTAATTTTGGCGAAGGCGAAGTGCATACATTGCTTTCAAAGAAACGGAGCTCATCAACGTTAATTATACCACTTGGTCTCAGATCCCCTTATATCAAACTACTTTACAATAGATTGTGCTTTTTAGCTTTGGATTTGCATTAAAATGGAGTCACGGAAACGAGTTACACTTACAATCCTAAGATATTTGCGAAATGTCGGGCATTGACGTCGTACAATTACAAATCTTCCTTGTGGGCATTATAGCTGCGAAGTAAAATGCTAATCCAAAACCTAATCCCTCGAACATATGGTCTCACTTAGGCACTGCCATTATGAACACAATACATTGAGTATATACGATAATACATTTATGAGAACTCTGTAGTATTACCATACATCATATGTTTACAAATAAATCAGAATACTGACAGATACATTCAAGTAAGTTTCCAATTTCTGAGTCTGGGTCGACGACTGCTCTCCTCCTCCTTCTCCTAAAAATCTGCCAAGTAATTGAGACGATGTTTTTGGCTCCATTTGCAACACCTGATTGAGCCAAATTTGATTTTACCCTGTCATAGCTGCTTCAGAATATATATACATATATATATATATATATATATATATATATATATGTGTGTGTGTGTGTGTGTGTGTGTGTGTGTAACATACTTTATGTGGCTTTAAGTGTTGTTGTGTATTTATGAAAGAATGTCAAATCACAATCAAAGGTCCAAATCTGTCCTTAAAAGTGGTCGGGTTGTCATAATCGTTGTGGCGTCGCTTGACACAATACGTAGGACTGTATCTATCAAATTACTGACACATATTAATAATTGTTTTGACAATTTAAATTATCTAACATGATTTATCAGCGTCTCTTGCCGGATAGCCAATTGCTTTTAGGACTGACCAGTTGGAGTGTTCAGTATGTGGTCATTTTTAATGTAAGTGGAACTTTAGCTAAATGTTGTGTCGATTTTCGAGACACACTGGTGAGATATGTTATTAAACTTTGTCTTAAAATATACAAACATGTTTTAGGGGTAATATACGTAGCAATTTTGCCTTGAACTAAGCTACATCTATCGGTCGATATATACAGAAAGTAAAACGTAAAATACTTGTTTTGCTCTGCATGGTTTACTGACATAATTAAGAGTGCAAGACGTCGCCTGCCGCGTCTTAGCATTGGCCTACTGGGAAACAGACTGTGGTTACAAATGAGGCTGCGATAAGACAAATGTACCTTACTGGCCTGTCGTGGCGCAATTTACCTCCTAACACCTGTCTCTGCAATTATTTCTTAATTTATCACAATGATACATTTTTGCCGTAAGGCACCTGCTAGATGTGGTCTCATAGCGTCCCATTAGTCACATAAGTGTCAGTCTTAATTGTAGCATGTCGCACTGCCATGAAGCATCTAATCCTGCTCAATGGACGAGGCTTGTCAAAATTTAAGACAGAATTGCTAAAATTTGAATAAATTGATGTGGTGGCGAAAACATTGAAGGCAAAGTTGCAGAAATGCTCGCCCAATAACGAGGCAAACCATCTCCGGTTTCCCATTATGCATACATCATGTCGATGTGTGTTCATTATCTTAAATACCTTGTATTAAAAATATCAGAACATTTGGCAAGACAGACCAGGCGTGCCGTTTCCTCTTTGTACTCCTACATATGAGAGTAACAAACAAGATCTACGTGCCCATGATAATAGCCAGAAAAGGATAATTCGTGCTGGCTTAAGTTCATTACAAGTGTTTTCTGTCTCTCAAGGCAGGTGATATTTATGTTGCCTTTTTAGTCTGCTTCCTGCTTTTTGGTGATTTTTTCTCAAGGAACACATCTTAGCGACATATGTTGTCTTACATAAAGTATATTTTGAAGTTTTTAAAAAGGAAATAAAGCAATTACTTTACTTGAATTTTGTTAACTTTTCAAAGATTTTCTTTTGCCATGTTGCAGAAATACTCTAGTCTTGGACTTCTAATTTTAGGTGCCCTTTAACTGCCTGTTTCACGTTCACATTTGCCTTTCTTACAATATTTGCCATACCTTCTTGAAAAGCTGCTGACCACTGAATACGCTATAGGCGTGTAGGTTGTAATGTAATGGTAGATTAAGTTTTCATGTGTCACATCCTGTGGTTTATTATGGTCCTCACCCGATCAACTTGGTCAAATACAGCTAATGCAATATCTCTTCTTCTTGCGTTATTAACTTTTTATTGTAATTGTAATTTTGCTAAATGCATATAAAAATAGTGTAGTGGTCTGAACGTGGTAATTTGCCAGGGCTTTAAAATATTGAGGGAGACGCCATTTGCCCACTTTCAGAAGTAAACTTTGAACCCATGAAGCACGTTCAAACATCCCGAATATGATATCCATGCTATCTTAAGGATCTTAACCCAAACGATGAACAGTGCGTGGTCTATTGCGTACGGATACTTTTGAATTGAAACCAGGGTACAGAATGTGTGGGTAGCATCTGAATACAACAATTCAGAAAATGAAATGGCTTGAACAGCACTAACAGAAAAGCTAAATGGGAGAAGATTATGACTGAATTGAAATTATCATGTAACATAGGGGGATTATAATTTGAGTATTTTATCTCGTTTGGCTGCAGATTTTTGAAGCAACATTCAGCTAGGCACCTTATATTTACGCAACACAACAACCCACAAGTTATGTTCAGCTGACAATGGGGACACAGAGAATATCAAGGCTGTCTATGCCTACCTGGTGAGGTATTCCGTCATTTGAATGTTGAAGCTGTAACACCTGGGTCATGAAGTCACTTTTCTCGAATGAGGGGTAAGTGGACGATGTGATGTCATATAGTTTATCAATAGATTCCTCATTTGCATTGCACACTAAATCGCCTTTTAGTCTGATGACGTCTGCATCATGCCTGGTCACCCGAACTAGGTTTCCAGATATGTATCCCCTGTTAGTTACGTTCCTTCGACCGCGTCTTCTGTACACAATTATTACGACCAAAATCAGAATACACAACATGAAAATCAGTGCCCCAGAGAGACCCAGTATGACAAACAGGTTTTCCATGGGCATTGAAGGGTTTTCTGGGTAATGAATGCCGTCACTTCCCGCCTTGTCTACTAAGTACACTGACACATTGGCTTTACTGGTGGACCATGGTGCTTCGATCTCTCTGGCAACAACTACGAAATGATAATGGGTCCCATTATTCCTATAAAAGACCCTGGCAGTCCTGATACCGCCATCTTGGGCATCGATTGTAAAAGCAGACGATATTTCATCAACACCATCCACAGAAAATGTAAACTTATTGTAAGGGTCGGTGTCGGCGTCCGTAGCGTACACTCTGCCAACACGTGTCCCTGCGGGCTGACCCTCCTGCACGTGGAAATCATAATTTGGTACAGAAAATTTAGGTGACTCGTCGTTTTCATCGAGTATGGTCAGGAAAAGGGTTGCAGAAGCTGTAAATGCTGGTGCCCCTTGATCTGTTGCTAGTAAAGTAAACTCCATGGTTTGTACTTTTTCGTGGTTAAACCGTACGCGGGTTGTTATGGTTCCAGATTTTTTGTCAATGTGTAACATACCATTATTATGATTTGCAAAGCTGTATACGATCTCAGCATTTTTACCAGAATCCCTATCTGTCGCATTCACCTTTGCTACAAGTTTCCCTACTTTACCATTTTCCAGAATTTTTGCGAAGTAAGTCTGACGGGAAAACACTGGAGCGTTATCGTTAACGTCCAGTACCACCACGGTGAAAGGTCGGGATGAGGAAAGAGGCCGTTGCCCATGATCACTGCATGCTATTCTAAAGGAATGAGTTGCTTGTGTTTCTCTGTCCAGTGTATTTTCTGTGACAATTTTGTAGCCCTTTCCCTGTAGCTCATGCAGCCTGAAATTCCTGGTATTGAGCGAGCATGTGAATCTAGCATTCTTCCCTCCATCCTGGTCTATCACAGATATATGCGCTATAAAGGTGCCCTGTGCTGAATTTTCAGTCACCTCCAGAGCTCCAGAGTCAGTAAGAGAATGTAAATTTATCTCTGGTGCATGGTCATTGACGTCCACTAAGAATATGGTCACTTTTGTTTTAACAGAAACAGCTTCAGGACCATTATCTCGTGCTTGTACCCATAGTTCATACACGGATGCCCGCTGATAATTCAATTTACCGATAACATATATTATTCCCGTATCTTTCTCCAAGTCAAATAATCTTCCGTATTCACTTTTAGTTTCACGGGAGAATCTATAGGTAACCTGTCCATTCACCCCAGCATCTGCATCCTGTGCCCGCACCTGCAGTATCGATGAATGCACCGTGACGTTCTCTAAAACCCACGCCTTGTAGGTAGCATTTTGAAACTTTGGGAAATTGTCATTGATATCAGTAACTGTAATATGGATTGTAAGTGAGGAAGACTTACTATGGATTCCGCCATCGTACGCAACAATAGTCAGCTTATGATTCGTACTTTTCTCCCTGTCCAGCGGTCTCGTTAAGACCAACTTAAGTCCTCCACCGATTGTGTTGATTTTAAAGACGACTGACGCAGACGATAGTTTGTATCCCTGTATCTTGTTCTCGCCACTGTCCGGATCATATGCTTCAGGCAAATTAGCAATTATTCCTGTAGGTTTGCCCTCGGAAATTGTTAAACGAATGCTTTCTTGTGGAAACTTTGGCCGATTGTCATTGATATCTGTAATATGCACAAGTACTTTTAAAATTTCAAAAAATTCCTGAGGTCCAACTGCAATGTCAACGTCAAAGTGACATACTATTTTCCCTGGGCACAGAGTATCCCTGTCTATTCTCCGTATAGTCTTCAGTTGACCAGTTTTGCTCCCCAAATCCAGATAGCGTGTATGTCTTCCCGTTTTGTCCAGAAAGGAAAAAGTAAGTTTGCGGAGATTAGCAGCTGCATATTTCTCATGAAGAGAGGCGTCTACCAGAACGTTGCCGACCACTGTATTCACAGGCCGTTCTTCCCGTATGTTATACTCCAGATCCTTTAATGATGCCGTTGTTGCCAAAAGTAGAGACAAGGATAATAATATTGGTGCTGGGACAGGAAAAAGTAAGCACTCCATGTCGAAAGGAGAAGCACTGAGTTCACCTGGCCATCTGCAGTTCTTGCGCTGCCAGCGCAGGCTGCATTGAGCGCGTCCTAACTGCTTCGATGCTGTCTGTGTATGGGTGAGCCACAGCACTCGCGTAAAGATTTTTCAATGATGAGTCTCATAATCATTAATCGCCAACTGTTGGGAGGTATATAGCTGCGCTTCCCAAGTCAACTGACAATATCTTACCCACTGCAGTTAAAGTATCTATATATCTATAAGGCGCAAGGTTTGTACAGTGATGGATTTCCGATGTGGGTCTAAGAGAATCGGCTACTTCAATCCCTTTTAAACGTCAGCAATTGCAGCCAGTTGGTATATTGGCTGCAGGAAGCAACCTACGTGCTGATGTGTCGTATGCTTGGATTAACATACCTTGCGCTGGTGACACCAAAGAGCATACTGGAGGTCAGTCTACAGTAACGCGACAAATACACCAGCAAACTTACCACGAACAAAACCTTAAGCTAAAAAAACGCTCATTTAAACAAGACTGTCTTTGAACCATATTACCATGCAATTAAATTTAAAGCACATAGTTCTGTAGTTTGAAGAGCAAATTTGTTTTTTCTCCTCAGTGGAAGCAGGAAAAACTCCAAAATTTTGGATTTGCCTGTGAATACAGAATATTTTGCACTCGCACACGGTTGCTTGGCGCTGTTGCTGATCCCCGTGCTTCTTTCCCGAGGCCATTCATTATTGCAACAATGAGGCATGGCTGGTGGTAATGATCGCATCAAGGGCTGCTTATATCCCGTGAACATTTTCGATTAGCCTTCGTTCCACGTCTTTCAGGAACGACAAGTAGATGTATGGCTTGTTGTTGAGCCGTTGACAGCAGAACGCATATCACAATATGAAAGATTAATTAGTGCCAACACACTTTGCAACCCTCTCCTGGGTTATGTCAGCAAGCCGGGAAACCAATATCGTCGATGAACCCGTGACAGTGGTTATTAAAACATCACTTTATCCGCACACATATCACATCTCTCAACGGCAGTATCAAGTGGCACTTACTATTTGAAAGATATAGATACACATTAACAACTATTTTACTGCCTTCTCACTCTTTAATTAGTCCTGCTCTGTCGCTGTGTTTAGCTTCACTGCTGCTACTCCAAACTGATTCAACAACGTCTTGCCATGCCGGGCATTTATTCAAGACTTCATGAAACAAAATCAAGGAACTTGAAAATTTGTATAATGTGAGTTAAGGTGGACATGGTACGGGTCTTAGCCACACCCTTTTTATCTGTTCTACATCAATTTCTTATTTACGTTGATGTTGGATGTTAAATAATTCCATGCTATAAAATAGCGTCCCTTGCCGTGTGCCTCCACTCTCCCTTCGTGCGGACAACCAATACATTCAATAGCGTGCAAGTGACGCCTTGAATTAGGCCTATGTATGTCTGGTGATGTGTAAGCTTGCTTTGTGTTCATACAGACTTTCCAGTCAGGATTATTTTCATTTATTATTATTTTTTTTTTTTTTGTAAAATGTAATTTTTCATATGTTAGAAAAGGTTCTGAGAAAAATAAAAGAACGCAAGTTTTATTCATTCCATACAGTATATTGTTCCTTATCAAAGAATGTCGTTTTTCCGACATGCTACGTGAACATTAAGCCTGACATTTCATTTCTCAATACAGCATTTGATATGAAATATCAATGCAATATTGCCCTCCTGCTTCATGTTCTTATATTTACATTCGGAATTTTTGTTAGCATTGAAAGAATAAGGACAAATTTTGTTTTCATCAGTCGATGGTGACATCATGTACAGCACGGCCCGTGCCGGTGCCCACTTTGCTACGTAACAAGCGGCTGACCGCACCCATAGCTCCTCCCACTGATAAACAAAAGGTCCTTCGCAGTTGCTATCGAAACTTTTACGAACAAATATTCATGACAAATTTAATTCTAGTATTAATGTGAATATATTTACATTCGGAGCTATTGTTAGCATTGAAAAAATAGGGATAAATTTTGTTTTCATCAGTCGATGGTAACATCATGTACAGCACGGCACGTGCCAGTGCCTACTTTGCTACGTAACAAGCGGCTGGCCACACCCATAGCTCCTCCCACTGTTAAACAAAAGGTCCTTTGCAGTGGCTATCAAACCTTTTACGCACAAATATTCATGACAAATTTAATTCTAGTATTAATGTTAATTTGAATATAAATATAAAAATTGAATATCAATATAAAAAATGAAGTCTGTCTCTGTTGTTGTCATTGGCATGTAACAGTGCGGTTGTTGGTAGGCATTTTTTTTATATTTACATTCGGAGTTTTTGTTAGCATTGAAAGAACAGGGACAAATTTTGTTTTCACCAGTCGATGGTAACATGTACAGCACGACACGTGCCAATGTCTACTTTGCTACGTAACAAGCGGCTGGCCACACCCATAGCTCCTCCCACTGGTAAACAATTTAATGTCCTTCGCAGTGGCTATCGAAACTTTTACGCACAAATATTCATGACAAATTTAATTCTAGTATTAATGTTAATATGAATATAAATATATAAAATGAAGTCTGTCTCTGTTATCGTAATGGAATGTAATAGCGCGGTTGTAGGCCGTAATGCCTACCAATAACCGCGCTGTTACATGCCAATGAAAACCACAGAGACAGACTTCATTTTATAATGACGTCGCTGTCGCGACGTCATGAAAAATGCCTACCAACCACCGCGCGGTTATATGCCAATGACAACAACAGCGACAGACTTCATTTTTACAGTGAAGTACAATGCAATGGGGCCGCGCTATTTTACTTTGTGCCCAGTGCAAAGTAGTGCACATTTTACCTGACATAAATACAATATACAGTGTTATTTCAATAGAAAGGGCGTCAGCTGTACAGTTATGATCTATCCCTACACATAAACGGGGTCTAGGTAATACAGACCCTATGGCAACGTTTATGTGGCTTGTTACAATACATACTTTTATATGTGTTATTTTGAAACCACTTTCAAAGAATCATTATTCAACTTTTAACAGAGTTCAATCTGTAAGACCTGCCGAGGTCCTTGTGAAGCTGCATGGATGATGGTTCAAATGGCTAGGAGCATCGTAACTTTAATGATGATGAAAGAAGTTGACTTGCACTTAATAGCCTCTTTCAGCAAGCCTTTGATGATAGTTACCCTTCAGCCTAGTTAGTGGCCAAACGTTTTTGATATATAAGAAAGTGGGTCGCTTGCTCCCGGGAAAGTACAGAGGAATTAGTATTCTGCCCGCTCTAGCAAAACTCTACGACTTAACCCTTGCCAAATGTTTTCAAACATGGTATAGACCAAGGGACGGACAGGTTGGTGCCACACCCAGCAGGGGCTGTGAAGAACGGATACTGGCAGTCAGGCTTCTGATTGATATAGCCAGAAAAACAAAACAAAACATCTACATATTGCCTTTATCGATTACGAGAAGGCCTACGACAAAGTTAATTGGACAAAGATTTTGGCCGCCTCATACAGGCTGGATGTGGCGAAAAATTCGTAAAAGCCTTAGAGGATTTCATGCAAAAAAGCAGCGGAAATATTGGTAATGTAACGTTTGAAGCATCGGTTGGAGTACGACAAAGAGGCTCTCTTAGTTGTCCACTGTTCACGTTTTACATTGACTCCACAATTGAATCCATCAATACAACACGGACAGATGACTGGCTGGAATCCCTCCATTGTCACCTACTTCTTGACGACACTGTTGTGTTTGCTTCCATTAGAGAGCGTTTGATACAAAATCTTCGCAGCTTAAAGCAGTCAAGTGATCTATTAGATATGGCCTTACATCCTACCATATCCAAATTCTCACTCACAAATGACAATTGCACTGAACACATCGTTGTTGACAATACAACAATATCACACATTGATTGATATGTGTACCTAGGAACCCCCATCCTTAATGCCACAGTCACCAGGCAAGTTCAAGGACATTTGCAATTGAAATCAGCCCAAATGTTAAAATATACACCATTCCTGGTAAAACAAACAAACAAACAAACAAACAACGGTGCTCCCTTAGGAATTAAAGAAATTGTACTGCATAATGCAGTCAATTCAGGTTTATTCTATAGCAGTGAGACTTAGCTAGCAGATAACCTTAAGTGCGCTGAGACACCATACATGAGTATGTTGAAAGAAATGATTGGTGTCAGACAACAAATCCTCTTATCAATCGTCCTAGCAGAGGTCGGGATGCCAAGAGTGACAAGTTTTATCACAGACATGCAAACAGCCTTCTTTCGTAAGCTTGAACAACGAGCAAGCTTCGCTGGTAGCTATGTCCAGAAAGTGACCGACAAGGCTGGCTATCTCAGTATACAGACTCTTTTTGAACATTTTAACTCATTTCGAGCAATTCGTATATTGTTTAGCAACTAAGTTCGATTTTTGCATTTAAAAACAAAAAGCTCAAGGTTTTGCGAGTGGCACTCATAGGATTCAGAATCAGAATAAAAATGGTATAGAAACTGAAAAAAAAAGAACTTTATGCCCCGAAACTAGGTCCTGGGACGGCTAGCCTTGACTATAAATGAAATTCATTTAACCCTCATTTCTGAAGAAAATAAGAATATATATAAATCAATACAATTGATGCATCAAATAAAGACAATACTCACCCAATACGCACAGTAACACAATATCAACAACTGAAACATCACGACCGGGCTGTAAAACAAGAACACATATTGCTACACTATGTAGAGGATGGGAGAGCGCCCTCAGGCGGGAAAAGCTACTAATAATGTAGAATAAACTGGCCAGCCTGAGGAAAACACCCGGAACCACAGTCACAAACTGCTCATAATCAGAGAAACCAGTTTATATTTTAAGGAATCTCTGCTGAAATAACGATCAGAATATGTATGTTGTAGGACACTCCGTCACCAGAGCGGACTGTCGGGTCGTCCGTCAAGACATTGATGGGCACCACAAGAAGCCCTGCGCGGGCGACACTCCTGAGATAAATTATGCTGCCGGTCAATAATAGCGCCTACTGGAGCTTTTCCAGCGGTAATAAAGCGGGCTAAAAAGTGCATACAAATATTTCTTTACTTGAAAGAAACTTCACAAACTTGACGAGAAAGACAATTTCCGTCGTTATAAGTTGTTGCAGTTTGGAAATGTTATGAGCATGAAGTAAAGATGAATGATGAAACTTCTTGTTAATACCAAAAAACGTTTTAACAATAGTTCCCGTGTGCTGATTTGAGGTCAGCAATAATCCTTTTTGGTAAGGTCAAGCCTTAAGACAAAGAGGGTATTAGATTCCAAAGATAAGTTTTAACGCTTGAATGGAGACCAAGGTAAGTAATACCTGCAGAAGCATACTAATAAATAGAACGTCTGAAACAGGCTGTTGTATTTTGTACATTAATATCTTGAGAGTAGTCAGTCGCATAAGTGATACCAAGAACTTGAAGCTGATCGCCTGTATCTAATTTGAAGTTACATTAGGACCAGCTGGGCTCTTGGCCCTCCGAAAACGTATATTAACGACCAGTAATCATACATTTTGACTTATCTACTCCAAACGTAAAACTTCGTCGAATAGAATATTCATAACATGTGCCAATCAGGGCTTGTAGGTCAGACGCTGTGCCAGAGACTAGAGTAACATCGTCGGCATAAACAAAACTATGAACTTTCTCCTCTTCAATTCGAATACCATGATTTACGCTATCTATCTCGTCTAAGAGAATGTCCCTATTATTTAGAATGTCCCTATTATTCAGTTCCCAGGAAATCCCTTTTAAAAACGGTTTGTTACATTCTAGCTCCAGGTGTGAATCCTAGTCTTGTAGTCTATCTAGCAAGTGATATACTTATCCGGTATCTTATACATGGTAACAATGACCTTTCTGCAAACCTTAACATTAAATTATTTGATGCTGTCCAAAAATTCATTTCTGACTCCAGACGATTCATATTTTGATTAACATGTTGATCCTGTCAATGTACGGTTTATGGCTAAGACTGTCGTCATTTTTTCTTTTTTTTGGTTACCGAGCTAGTGACATAGTGGATTTTTCTGGATCAATAACTTGTACTCATTCTTTAATCGACATGTCTCTGCTTGTGAGTATTTACTTCATAGCATTCAGGAAAGTGTATTTTTCAATATTATTGTAACAATGAGTGGTACATACAAAGCATTTCGTGAATTGTATTGTCCTGTGTGTATTGTATATATTCTGTGTGTCTCTCTATGTCTGGAGAGCCTGTTTTTTAGTATCTCGATGTATACTATTAGGTGATCCAGAATAAATAAATATGTTTAAATTAATAAGAGATCATTAATGAATACATTAAAGAGACGTGGAAAAATGAAGCTGCCTTGCCGAGTACCCCGAGTGATATGAAACTTTTAACTATAAGAGTTATTCCATTTGACAAGACCATACAAGCTGGAAAACAATAGATATAGAAATCCCCAACTGCACAGCTCTGAAAGCCTGATAGAACAACCCAGCGTACCATATCCTGTCAAAATATATTTTCCTGAAACTAAACTGATTGTCATTGGCTACGTTTGGAGGTAATCAGCAGTGTGCTGCTGACGGTGATTGGACAATCCATTTTTGCAACGCTTGAATGAAATGTAGGTTTATTCAAAGAACGCACAATCAGTCCAATGCCAAAGTTAAAAGGAACAATCGAATGAGAAGAAATAACTGTGAAGATTATGAACAAAATTATGTAATAGTATAGGACACTACCCATATTTAAGATCTTCTTTACTAAACCCATCAAAACCAGGGCTATAATTCCCTTCTAAAGCTTTTATGTACGAGCTAATCATGTTGGGAGTGATATCAATATTATATGTGGCACCAGCACTTTCAGTTACTCGATCATTAACAAACTTAATATCAATATGATAGTCAGACTCAGTATAATAACTTGGGTCCTGTTCAGTCATACCTGACCTATAGTAGTTTGCCGTATCTCCAGCACTTAAAGAAGAACATGATAATTTGATATTTTGTCTATCAATAACATTCCAGAATTGTATTATATTATGCTGGGAGTTAACACCGTTCAATCGTCTCAGCTTCACGGTAGAGCCCATGTTAAAGCACTTTCTATAAGTTTTAGTGAATAACTTTTACTGAATTTCCAAGCTTCAAACACAGGGTCGTTATTTTTATTTTTAAACCTTTTTATTAAAACTGAATTGGCTGTGTAGTACATGCACTAATCTGGAGGGTCTTCAGAAGAGCAAAGCGCACATAATATACACATGCCACACAGGACTGAACAGTACAATTGGCATTAGTTGGAAACAGTCTAGGATACGTGCTTATAAAACAACAAAATAAATAGCTTAGAATTCAAATATCCTAGATAATGCGACATCATTTTGAACAGTATGATGTTTAAAAAAAAAAATTCACCGTGATTTAAATTGGCACTTCCTTGCTTAAAATATGTGATAATGAGAGCGCTGCACAGATGTACGATAAGTTTTGGGTTTACTCCCGGTGCCTAAGTATGACATACAGTGTTCAACGGATGATACCTTTGGTCTGAAAAGAGAGCACAGTACAAGAAAAAGTGATGGATACCTTCGCTTCGGAAAGAACTGTCACAATCTGGTGAGGGGGTTATATTAATTACATAAAGATGGAAGTTTACCGGTGAACAGCCAAGGCGCAACTGAGTGTGACAAATACTTGGGAAACGCTTTCCGTGTGAGAAATAAGGGGGTTTAATGTCAACAGATAGTAAGGTCGATTTCAATTTGGATTTGAAAGTGGCGGGTGATACAGATTCTCCATTGTCGAGGGGTAGGTTGCTCCAAAGGTTAAGACAGGTAGGGAGGAAGGAGTCGCCGTAACGTTTTGTTCTGAATTTTACCTGTCTAATATTAAGCCAGTTACGCAAGTTAAAATTAGTGGTAAGACCGATGTCACGAAATATTAGGCCATACAAGTACCAGGAGTCAATTTATTGACGGCCATCTTATATAAAAAAGTACTAGTTTGTGATATTGACTTCTATCAGATAGCGAGGTCGATCATTTTGAACCCATCGCGTCAACCAGAATCTCTTTTCATTCCGCAGATGAGCTTACTCAGGATAGCCACAATTTGGTGGTTAGAATCTGATATTGCTGACACAACCATCATGTGAAGTAGCTTTATCAATAACATTACATAACATACCTAGATATTTGTGAACAATGTTTTGTAGAGACTCCCTGCCAATAGATGCACCATCAAGCTTCAGTATATCACCACTAAGCAAATTTGTAGACAATATATTTCTATAGACGAATCTATTTGTACCATCTTTTCAGTTAACTTTCAAGAACCTTTGTCTTATAGGGGGCGTACCTCATCCAGAAGATTTATGGAGGGAGATAGTAGTAACTTTGACCTGCATTCTGTATATCAGGTGTTCACTTACATTATCAAGGTCCAAGGGCACAATTTTTACTGTCTACGACGTTATCAGCATCATGGCAGGACGTGAAACAGTGGTAAATCCAGCTATAGTTTTGTTTAGCAATAAATAATCAAGTATATTTTACAGACTGGAATAAGAAGTCGGCTACAAACAGGTCATTAGCATCTAAAATAATTATGCAATATCTGTCTGTGTGGCGTACAACCCTTTTCTTTAAATCAATTTGTATGCAGTTTCTTTTGGTAATGTAGGTTAACATTTCAATCCCCACATAGCTTCACAGGAGCACAGGCACCATATTTATCGTTTAACACCTGAAGTGCGTTTAAGGTATCCAAGAACTCACTTGTTTGAATAGGTTTACCTTTATCAAAAAAGGGCATGCACACAAAGGCAATAATTTGAATAATATTTTAATGTCCCATCACTAACAGCAATTGCAACAACACGGTCGCTAATAACAGGCAATCCATATGTACTCCAATTTTACGGTAATCTGCACACAATAGACACTCCGCCAGAAGGATGGCCAGAATCGTCTGCATTTTCATCACTCATTGCTGATTCAGAGAAAAACAGAGTAGCTTTGGGAAGCATGAACATTATTAACTCTTTCAGTGCCAAATTTTGGACTGATTCAACAGCTTTTCTCCGCGCGTATTGTTTAAATGCACCCAATGAGCGATAGGGGAAGCTGTTGACCTGGGATATTTTTGTCAAATGCGCCCTATGCGCGCCGAGAAAAGCTGTTAGGCAAATGCGCCTCACGCGCTCCAAGAAAAGCTGTTGACCTGGGATGTTCTCCCTGGAACTATGGCATACTCGTGCTTGAATGAAAGGTCTTTTTACAAGAAATACGAACCTGGGATCCTTGTGGTAATTCAGACTGGTTCGACTAAAGTAAATCGACTTTAGTCGTGTTGGCACTGAAACAGTCACTCATGGACCCTGAGTCAGCAGGTCTCATCCAGGTCTCGGCAAGACACGTTATATTACAGTCTGCCAGCCGGACAAGGCTATGTGAGCTTGACTGTGAGAAAACTTTACAATCAAATGATTCTACCCTGAACACAGTCCCATCAGAAGAGTGCGCACAATTATTGTGATCTAAGCTGGTCTAATCTGTGATACGAGGAGATCTCACTGTTTACTACCTTCCACGATGCTGGTCATAGTCCCATTTACCATCGTGGTATGCCCTTCGGTCGTACTTGTACCGAAGTTGGTTTTGAACCATTCTGTGGTCTGCTGGTGAATACAATGAATTAACAAATAACTGCACGCTACCTAATTTCGAAACCTGATATTCCGTACAATGCCACCAATTGTTTTAAAATTCAAATGACAAGGTTGGTGTTTTTGAAGATTTTGCATACCAAGTTCTGCTGCAGACAATAGTTTATTTCATACACACCGACCGTAGCTTATTAAATTGAGTTCTCGACACGTTTAATCAGTGTAAGTGTGACCGTAGCTTATTAAATTGAGTTCTCGACAGCTTTAATCAGTGTAAGTGTGAAGAAAACATGAAACAGAAATATCCAGTTTGGGAGGTAAGCTGATAAAATACTTTGAAGCGACAAACAGCACTGTCATTGTAACTTATATGAGCTGTTACATTGGCGCAACGGCCAATTTATTTTGGGCTGGTGGCATACTGTTTTGCCTGTTAATTGTGTTAATGAACCCTGGGTGTGTGGCTATGGCAGGTGAAACAACATATCTCGCTACCTTATTTTTGAAAGTGGTCAAAGTAAATTATTGGACACCTTATAATCTTTCAGTTCGAGATTATAGTTCTTGTTTCCCTAATCAGCACGATGATCAGCACACTTCTACTTGTACTCCAGCCTTGTTATTTTTCTAGGTTATATATATTAGCAATCAAGCCTGCTCAAATATGGACAAGAGTTTACCAGTTTTGTAACAGCAAGACTCCTTATCATCTGTTTAGAAGCATTTTGTTGTTCTATTCACCGTACATAATTTCACTAATTTGAATTCCAATCACGTTCTACCACAATTGCCGTTTTCCCGCTGATCATACAAAAGTTAAACATAAAGGTCAAGCTTTTTAAAGGGAAAACCGATGCATGGCAAGGAAACAACACAAATATGGTATATGATAACCAGCTGTCTTGATCTCATATTGTCTGTGTGCTGTATACAGGTGGTAGATTGATCAGCTCATTGGATGCAGAGAAGGACCGTCACCTGTGTCACTGCTCCCGGCAGGATGCAGAAACAGGAGACAGTGGAGACAGCTGGAGCTTTTAGTTGACTAAATAGAGCGAACACGAGATCAAACCGACTTCGTTAATCAGCTGTCCTAGTTATTGAATCGCGGATGGTACAAGGCAAGGTGTTGGACCTGTACATTTAGAGTTTGAGATTTACAGCCTAAATCTGAAAAAAAAAATGGGTCACGTGACGGATAACACTGAAGTCAGGGGTATCCGCAGTCCGGAGGCAACTTTTAACTCTGCCATCATTGCGTGTTCTTGCAATACAGTGACTACGCCCTTGTGCTTGTGCTTTGAATTTTGGTTTTAACTAGCTGGTAGCAGCATGTGTCTATAATATGAACACTGCTTGTTTACAAATCAGTCATGTACGCCTCTTCTACGTGTTATATAACACATGGCGCCCATGTCACGCGCAATAAAAAAAATGTCGTTTGTTGAAAATGCAATTTACCATCGAGCGTCCCTTCCTGTTGCGCCTTATTTATACCATCTAGCGGTGTCGCATGATGCTTGTACATGTACCAGCAAGGTTGATATCTACGTCAACTGCTTCACTTGCTCGTGTCTTACTGTGTTTATACTCCTCAGCGCCCAATTTCTATTGTTTTCAGCGGAGTCTAATTTTCATAGAGCTCCTCTCTTCCTAGGAGTCTAATTGAATTAGATCCGCTGAAGTGCAAGTGACCTCATGACGGGACTTTGCAATGGAACTTCGACAATTTTTGTCTACACTTTTTAATGAAAAAAATATTTTGTCCCTGGCAGGGTTCGAACCACGAATTGTGTGATCTACGGCTGAGCGTGCTGTCCATTACGCTAAACAGCTGAGACGATGCTTCACTGATTTAACATAATATTTATTCCAGCGTGTCCATTGTTGACCAGCATTGAATAGGGTCAGGGAGCGTGACAGGTCAAGTGTCAAAGGTCGTTACATTATGTACTCTTACTTGTCGCTTTTCTCTTCGAAATCAAGTCTTTTAACTTTGTTTCAAGTAGGAAATACTTTTATAATACCCATCTTTTGGAGTATAAGTATGTCAGACGCCTCGTAGAGTTTTCCAATTGAATTAGAAGACTCGCGCTGCGCGCTCGTCTTCTAATTCAATTGGAAAACTCTACACGGCGTCTAACCTATACTTAGCGCTTCTTTTGTGGGCGATACGTGTATATTCATGTAACCCCAGAATGAGTCGGGTTGCAGATTGAAGTGTTTGGACTCGTACTTGTTTACACATATTTTATTTTGGAAAGATATTACTGCATCCCCTTTCAGGAACCCGTTTATAAAGAGAATCGCCGTCTCCTGGTCGAAGAATGGTAAGCCTGTGCTTAAGGGTGCAGTGTAGATAAAATGTAGCATAATTGGATACTTTGGTAGATTAAATAAAACTCAAATAAAGACCCCCACAGAGGGTGTACATGTGCCTGTTTGCTGCACAAAATATGCACAGTGCTTCAGACTGCACGTTTTGTTTTCTTGCATATATTCAATTTAAGCAGATCAAATACACACATGAGCTTAGACTGTGACGGGGAGCTGATTAAACGCTAAAAATATCAATTATCTTCATTTCCCTGTCTCTTCACGGCACCTACTGGAGATAACAATATGTGTATACTGAAGCGACTATGGAAGGAACTCGGTGGATGTTTTGATGTCTCTTCTTCAGCATTATTAAATCTCCTTGGTGTCAACAGCGAGGGGTTAATCACAAAGATCCCTAGCAATTATCTCCATTCATTAGGCTGGATGAAGCATCCTGCCGAACACAGTGACTTGACCTGAGGAATCTCGTGTGCCAGCTAGTATATCCGCACTCGGCGTCTGGGAGCCGAATTTATTGTTACCCAGCCTGGCAAATCAACTTTAATTCAAAGGCATCTTTTGCGGAGAAATATGACTTTTTTGTATTCGCGTTACCGACCGTAGGATAAAATTTACGGCTGGTGTATATGCATGAACTTTTCTAATCATTCATCCAATACTGATGAAACCCAACGAAAGGCGTTTTATTATTATTATTATTATTATTATTATTATTATTATTATTATTATTATTATTATTATTATTATTGACATCTTTCTCGTTATTGTCAATTTTTTTAGTTTAAGTAAAGGTCGCATCACGTTGTTACAACATCTATGCTTTAGACAACAAGCACACCGTGAGGGTATGGGAAATGTATAATCTTACTTCCCCTAGCATAGACAATGGTGGTATTATACAGATAATACCTCCATGCACAGACAATAATGCAGTGAATGCACAGAGCTCACTGTTGAAATAAATATGCAACAAGACGCATGTAAATTGCGCTGTACGATAGGAGTTTCAAACTGCTCCAAACATCATTAAACTAATGTATCTCTTAGCACTGCAGTGCATGTTATTGGATTTGGGGGAACAAATTTGTGTAAGGCATCGGAATTGTCAGAAATATTGATGCGTTGCTAGCTTATAACCACAAAGATTGTCAATAAAGTACTCGCGTGTTCGTTTTTTTTTTTTTTTTTTCGTATGGTAGCAAATAAAACCCATACTGAAAACGTTAATGTTGCTGATGCTACAACTGTGAGGGTTCTTGCTCGTAATCACTCGAACCAAGGAGGGTAGAAGTCTACCCTCCTTGCTCCAACGAAAAATGTGTTTATCTGAATGAGAGCGACTTTGTGTTTATGACATTGATAGGTTCCTTTTGTACCTGAGCAGTCAATAGTGAATTAAAGGGACTAGTTCTCTTGTTTTGTTCCCTGTAATTACATTGTTCACAAACGTGTGTCTGTTTTTCATATACTGATACTCAGGTATATTAAGTTTGAACTGACATGTATGTATTAGCAGAACAAACGTTAAGACAAGACTGATTTGTCTGTCTAAGGGTTAATGTCAGTTGGGTACAGACTTGTCAAGGTTATTATTTACAACCCTTTTAATATCTCTAAAAATGTTTTTATTCCGGGTCGAACATTTTGTTTCATGACAATGCAAAAGTGTCAGAATTCGTTTCGACTTTCGGAGAGAGAGAGAGAGAGAGAGAGAGAGAGAGAGAGAGAGAGAGAGAGAGAGAGAGAGAGAGAGAGAGAGAGAGAGAGAGAGAGAGAGAGGAGAGAGAGAGAGAGAGAGAGAGAGAGAGAGAGAGAGAGAGAGAGAGAGAGAGAGAGAGAGAGAGAGAGAGAGAGAGAGAGAGAGAGAGAGATTCTTCAGGCCTCCACATTTCGAAACCTGTAACAACATCAGGCAGCCAAGCAGCTTTGATTGATGTCATGATGAAGCCCAAATATGAAGCATGATGTGTTCACAATGCACCAATAATGGATTAGGATAAGTTCCTTTATTACACAATTCACACCACTTGGATGGTTAGGTCGTGGAAAAGCCCGGAGTCACTTGCTCTCATGCTCGCCCCTCCCAGCCATTATTCTGCTGGGGAGGTCCGGGAGTCTACTTACTTTCCCCCAAGTAACAATCATAATAAAGTGATCAGGTTTAAATTAATACAAAAGGCAGTGCCGTGATGCATGGTGCAGCTTATTGCGGTCGTCTATTAAGCTAAAAGGTTGCCCCAGTAGGACTTCAATGGGTGTTGGTAATAAGCACTACCTCGCTTCCGACATTGTGGGAGAGATCCGAGAAACACAGACAAATTTGCCTGGATCGTGTACATCACCATGGTCAGTATCCAGCATAAAGAGGACCCATTTTCTCGAGAGCAGTATGTCTGGAGTGGTCGATCCAATTACCGGGTAAAGTTTAATAGCCTGCCATGGAGTGTATATCTTATTTCTGTCGTATCCCCGACCACTGCATCAATCAATTACTGTTCACATACTACTTCGTATATTGGCATTTACAGCAATTATTAATATTCTGCTTTATTGCCGCCTTTGTTCAATGTTTCTATGGAACATTTGAGGTGCAGTCCTTAGACACGAAATGGGCAAACAGTCTTGCTTGTGCGGCATGGGTCAATGGAAGCCGGGTGCTGTTAAGAGAAGACGTAGGACATACCTTGGATGCCTATTGTTCTGTAGCGTGCAGCATTTGCCACAAACAAACTGCAGTCACTTACAAACTGTCTGCGCAGAAATACAATACTAAAGGCCCAGATACAAACTGGAATAAACGATCTGTGTCAAATATACAGTCTATTCAAATGAGTCACATTGGTTACTTGGTACAGGTACTTTTTAATCGGAAATTCGAGCAACCTGCTGGCAAGACATAATTTGTAGTACAACAGTTTGAATCGTATTTTTCTGTCTCGTGGTGTAGCAATCGTAATAAAGCTGAACGAGTATGTACTTATTATATATATATATATATATATATATATATATATATATATATATATATATATATATATATATATATATATATATATACATATATGTGTGTGTGTGTATGTGTGTGTGTGTGTGTGTGTGTATCTCAGGGAAGACTTCCCACTTCGTGTATGCATACATAGAATATGAATGTAACACTGCACTGAGAATGCTGAAAATGATCGGCTCATTTTTAATTAAGTAAACCTTTCAATACCGATTACTTACAAATATTTTCAGAGCCCACATATAATTGAGACAATAAAAACTGAAACAGTTCGACACTTGTCAAACTTGTCCTTCTTCAACAACATATCAAATATGAATGATCCCTTGCAAGTCAGCAACCTAAGTTTGCTGACATGCTCCTAGAAACTTGTGTCTAACCGGGAGATCCCCAGTCTCGGTAATATGCGCAGATGTGTCCAGTTTTGTTTTTTTTGTTTTTTTTTTTTTGCAATCTGGTCGTTCATGCATTTTTTGTCAGTCGTAATGGCTGGTGCATGTGCATAATAAAAAAGAAGTCGTGGAATTCAATTCAATTCCAGTCGAACGTATATTTTCCGTATTTCTGTTGCCGCGGAAGCAGAAGAGAGACCAGATAAAGACAATACTAGCATTGGTGACAAATCTTTTACTCCATGAATGTCAAAATGATGGATCCCCTCTCTACTTAATTGACTCTGCACAGAGACATTTTGGCATAACTGTCATTCATTTGTTTTATCTAAGATCATTGCACCTTCTCACTTTATATTTGTATGCAAACAAATCCACCAATCAATACTAGTTAGAATAAATGCTTTATTATGAAGGAAGAAAAACAACTTGGTAAGTTGACGTTCTTTTTTTCACTTAATTGTTGTTTGGTCATTAAAAGACAGATATTAAACTCGCTGCAATAAAAAAAATATCTGGTGCCATGTTGTTGACCAAAGACAGTTTCTTGAAAAAAAAATCCATGCGTGCAGTATATGTGCAAACAACTAAAGACGGAATAGACCGCTGACTGGTGCTAAATGTGCCACAACAGGTAGGCTGTGTGTGCCATAATTACACTGAGACCGGAAAACGTTAAAGCAGGGACGTGCCTTTAACCTGCATTTTGGTGTATGTTTCGTGGGATTCGGCCAATAAGGACGAAAATTAACGCATTGATCACCTCTTTTATTTATTTTTTTGTTAGAATAACCAGGAAATACGTATTTTGTACATTCAATTACCATATTTATCCGCCGCTGTCTACCAAAAGTATTTAAAAGAGCGGCTATAGATTGAACTTGCATAAACAACAATGTTGCCGGTGTTAGTGGGCAATGGCGGTGAACTTGAAAATATTGATCCAGAATTTACACAAGTTTTTCAAAAGTCCACGGAGTTTGGTGGCAGGCTGATTCTCAACAGCAGCGTCACGCGAGATTACGTACACTGTGAGACTGCGAGCGGCCGATTAAAGTGGCACCACAAAAGGTTTCACGCCAGAAATGCAACGTTTGGAAACAAAGACGAACAGAGCTACCACCTTCTATTTCACTAATTGGATTACAAACATATATTTTTTATGCACCAAAATGTTCGTACGAATTTTTTACACCAAATAAACACCAGAAAACATGGGCATGAATGGGAAATTTTTCAGCAAATTGCCATGGCAACCAGCTCTGCGTAGTACTACATGCAATATCATTGTGCGCACACAGTGTTGACTCCAGCTGAACCACTATGTATACTGGTGCCAGTGTACACACCTTCATAATATTCCTGTCAGCTCAAAGTATACATTTTTTCCACTATCAAACCAAAATCTGCCTTTCTGGTAGCAAAATGTTTTAATATACAGCCCCTTGCATCCCTAGGCCACATATTGTATTGGCACTCTCCAATCATGTTACCTCAACACAGGCATAATTACCCCCGTGGAACCTAAATTAAATTTCCCATAGACGGCTATTATAACACATCCTGGCGTATCTGAGGGTAAAGCTTTAACTTTAAGGAAGACTATGCTCACCAATTAAGTTCAAGTCTGAATCACAAAATATGAGTATTAGACTCAGAGTCAGATGACATTTATTTGACACATAAAAAAGAACAATACATACATGTGGAATACAAGTTTCAAAATTATGATATCACAGCAGTTACCATTATTTAGTAAAAGTACAAGTAGTGTGTCAGGATGAGTCCTACTCAGGAAATATGTTTCCGCCATCACAGGAGCCACCTTGGTGAGATTTTTTACTGATTAAGTAACCTCACTCAAAAATTAGCAAACATAGTAAACACAAACATGAAATATAATCGATTTTAGAGTTACAAACATAACAGTTGGGTATGGTACATACATTTGAGTATAGATTCACATGGTAATTTTTGATATATCCTGAAAAACCTGAGAATGGATGAGTATATAACTTAATAGTGATACAAGATGATTTTGGTGTACAGTTGGTATGTAATACTATTTGGACGCAGCTCTCGTAGGTACTGGGAAAGGTGCATTATATTGACCACGGGTGAAGTAAATATGATACTGTGGAGGGACTGAAAACATGTTTTGAAAATATTTTGGTCAGTCATCTCTTGTGTATCTGAAGTAAAATCTTAATGCCTTTATCCGTAACAAATCTTCAACTTTAAGAATACAGAGTTTTTTAAATAGAGGATCCGTGTGGGATATGTACCTGGCAGGAGCCAAATGGGCATTTTTTGAAGTTGAAAATTTTGTTTACATGAATAACCCCACGCAAGGAGAGAGTAATTTAGGTGTGGCAGAAAAAAAAAGAGTTATACATTACCAGTATAGTTTCATTGGGTATAAGACTGTTGGTTCTTTTGAAAATTCCAACAAGTTTGGAAAGTTTATCACCAATCTTATTTATATGAGTATTCCAATTTAAACTTTCTTGAATTCGGAGACCAAGGAAATCAAATTCTTCTGTTATCAAAATGGGAACATTATTAATTTTTAAATCTAGCGTAAAATTGATTTTTCTTTGAGGGAAGTGGAATATCATATATTTTGCTTTCGCGATATTGTGAGGAAGTTTATTTGCTGCCAGCTAAACATACACTTTGTTTAATTCACAATTTATAGAGATAGATGCATTTTGGACATTTAAATTTTGGGTAGGACAGAAGCTGAAAAAAACAAAGGCTCTTTACAAGAGTGGTGTCATCAACATATAAAATGGATTAAAAAACAGATGAAACAGAGGCACATACATATATATGATGAACACCAAACTTTTGACTTTGCCCCACCTGAGCGCAGTCATGTTGCATTTTTACCTGTCCGCACCCAATATCACTTTCAAATTTCGCCCCCCCCCCCGCACGGAAATAAATGCCCAAAATTAATTGTTCAAATCACTGTAGTTTATGATTGCAAATGCAAAATCTGACTTTAAAAATATTTAATGATTTCAGCCAACCGCCAATTCCACCACTTTGGTCAAGACAAATTCTACAGTGCTGGTCATAAGACATTATATCTTTGTGCTGCCCTCTGTGGCCAATTTAGGGGTGCAACCTCAACCGGCTGCAACGTTAATTTAACCCTTTGGGTAGGGTACTCAGTTAATATAGCGGTAACTTGAGCAGGCGGCAACCCTAATGGATTACAGGTGGAGTAGTTGGTTGGTAGTCCATCTGATAGCACGCCCTTGGGCATGAATGGGCAATATATTCCACTCAAACGCGTATTCAAAGTCCAATTTAAGACTTAATGCTTAAAGCTTTAAACAGTATGAAACCTGATAATATATATGTTTGTGCTGAATTTGAGTTGACGCTGTAATATCCAATCTACACCAAGGTAAATTTCAAGACGCATGATGTACATACAACACAAACAGGAGAAGTACAGAATGGCTATGCACCTCACCAGATGACAATACAATCAAACCAGATGACAATACAATCAAACCAGATGACAATACAATCAAACTTTTAATTCAAATCCAGAATAACTAAATGCATATATCAAGATTATTATTTTTCGCACACGAAGAACATATTCAAATGAGAAGTCTAAAATTTCCATACTACAAGCTCATGGTCTGCGATCATACACACAAAAGAAGTAAACAGGCACTCTAAACGAAGTGAAACGTAAAAGCAATATTAGTCGTGTACAAAAATTAAGATCAAAGCTATTCCTTTGTTTGTATTTAGTATTGAACTGTATTTCGTATCCCGGATCGCACATAATTCTTAAAACAAATTGGCTCTGACTATTCAATCGTTATTGTCTCCCTGTGAAATTATTGTTTTAGTAATATTACATTCATTTTTATAAAGGAATCTCTATGTCAATTGCACTAATGACAAGTGAAATTAATTGATATCTCCGTCGCTGATTGATTACCATCTACCATTAAATTGACACGTCTTCCCATCACTTTAAAATTATTATCCCTTGATAGTGTGAAGTTTAGGAACTTGATTAACCTGTTATGGATTTGAGATTCAATAAAAAATCTTCACAGATATATTTATCTACAGGGTACAGTGGGTACGTCCCATGAACATTAGAACCTGTCGCAATGTTGCTTTGTTTTCTTATTCTTTGCTAGGAATGTCCCATAATGGACTCCCATAGCACAAAGGGCAGTGTGTCTGCAATTATTTGTATCGTGAAGCTGGACAGGCAGTACAAAATTGTCCTATTAGAACATTAACCCTTAAAGCGTTGATTTAAGACAGCTTTCCTCGGGACACTTTGCGCGCAATGCGCACAAAGTGCTTCGAGGAAAGCTGTTGACAAGGACTACTTTTTTGCTTCAGACGAGGCTTGCTGTATTTGAATAAAAGGTATTTTCATGAGGAATTTGAATCTGTTAACCATTATATGTTTAACATTTATGAGAAAACGACTGTAGCTGTGATAAGCACTTTAAAGATTGACTTACAATGTGTTTATATATACTTTCGTAAAGATTTTATGCAATGTTTGGCCCAATTAAGTTACTTAAATGAACAAATTGACCGACATATGCTATGAGTAATACATTCAAATGCATACTTGAAGGTTCAATACATAATAGCTTATAAGTTCAAATTTTACTTTGTGTTCGAGTTAATGTGACATAAACGATGACAAACATAGGACACAGGTCAAATATGTTTTCCATTGCACGCAGAGTCGGGGCTAACAACACTAAGGCATCAGCAAATGACAGCGCAACGAGATAATTATGTACTGCCAATTTGGCAGCCTAAACCAGATGGTTAGAGCCTTATCAACATCTCGTCCATGTAAGTTGTAGAAAAGGATCGGAAAAAGAACCACACCCTGCATAATCCATGTTAACAGGAAAACTACCATTCTTGTACGTTTGATACAATGTATATATTTTGATTTGTGCACATATTGAGAAGTGATCTTGCAGTGATGGTTGATAATCGTACTTTTCACACTAACTTACACAAACATATTCTGCTCCATCTAATGTTTTTGTAACATCAAAGAAAACAAGATTTACTTCAATGCCCTGCTTTTGATAAAAACCCTGGTTTTAAAAAGCCTTGATGCCACTGATCTGGAAAGCATTCGATAAGTTTGCAGTAATTAAACAAATTAACCAAAGAATTAATTAGCATAGGACCACCATGCTCTAAAGATTCATTCGGTATATCGTCAATACCACATGCCTTAGCATTTTTAAGTTTTATAATTGTGTATTCGACTTTATCAAAATCTATAATAACATCCGTAAAACTATTTGCATTACCAACATGCGAATGGAGTTCAGATTCCTTTTGTTCTAAGCCATCGTTAGCTGAAGCGCCCTCACTACATTTACCTGCTCCCAGCTCATGCCAGTAATCCCCTATTATTTTACAAATCTCTTTTGGATCTTCAATAATTCGTGAGTGGAACTGAAATTTTGGATACGGTTTTCATTATTACCATTCCACCTTCTAAACATCCGCCAATACGCTCTGGTATTTTTCGATCCTTTTGTGAATTGAGTGAAATAACGCGAATTTTATCACGTACTCTTATGGATTTAATTCGGTCTTGAATAACGTGCTTCCTATTCAAATATTCCTCTTAAAGGCCTAAAACAAGGTCACAGTCAGCATTGCCCCTTTTTGACCAATACCTATAAAATTCATTTGCACTTTTCCTACACTTAATCAATTTACCAATCTCAGAATCCCATAATTATTTATTGTTGCTTTTTGTGGTTTTTGTACCAATTGTGTGTTTACCCAGGCTTTTAACACTACCCTTATAAAAACGAAATGCTGTAATTATGCTGGATTTTACTGGATTTTGCTTGGCGTGGTGGAAAATGCTGGAGAAAACATTCGTCATAGTCCAGCATTTTCTGCCAAGCATCCAGCAATATCCAGCATTTTTCCAGCCAGTTCCAATAAAATTTCGCTGGATTCTGTTGGGATTTAACCAAATCCCGACGAAATCCAGCAAACATGTGGGTTTCGGTGAGTTTTGGTTGGTTCAGGTGGGGTTTGGTGAGTTTTGGTGTGTTCAGGTGGGGTTTGGTGTTTAGTGTGACCCCATGGGAGGCATGATTTAATCTTTTACGTTTTACATTGTACATCAGATCCATCGTGACTGTACCTCTACCATACTGAGTTGCATTGGTTCATGTCAATAGAGATATTCATACTGTGTAATAATCAAGTTACGTTAAGACATAAAAGTTCATGAGTTAATAATAGTGTACCCACAAACCATTTCCATTATGATAGCTTTGTGAATAATCTCCGGCCACTGCAGTGTTTGCACATCTAATTCTTCCCCAATATCTCCAAACCTTTGAGAACGAGGCTAAACGATGATCAAATATTTTGTATCTTCATTCAATATTTTGATAGGTATAGGTCTAATGAATTTTCTAAAAATCTGGCACAGGTAATTAAAGATCTAGTTATAAGATATATACATAAGATTGCATACTAAAATAAAACTTTTGGGGCTAATCAATACTGCTGAAACATCGAGATTATAATTGGAACTTGAGCGAGGGTAGACGCACTTGTTCCTCCCTTATCGCCCATGCTGCCTTCCTTCCACCGAAATCTTGACCATTGAATATCTTACCAAGATCGAGATCTTTTTTAATTGTAATCTAGCAGGTCCAGCAAAACAAAAACAAAAAAACACACACAAAAAAAAAAAAAAAAAAAACCACACACACACACACACACACACACACACACACAAAAATGTGAAAAATCTAGCAAAACCACACTGTGGTAACACTTAAGAATTTGCTAGACTATAAATTGTGCAAATAAATTTCAGCAAAATCTTAACAACCAAAATCCAGCATGCCCATCAAAAAACTAGTCAGGAACAAAATTAACACTGTGTCAGATTCTGCTGGGCTGTCAAAGACTCAAGATTCAAAATTTTCCAAGTTCTGTACCCTGAGGCCTACTCCAGCAAAATCCAGCATCTTTAACAAAAATCTAACATTCTAAAATTTGACAAGTTCTTTACCCAGCGAAATCAAGCATGCTCCCAGCGATATCCAGCATCCGAAGCAAAAATAAGAAAACCCTGAAAAGACTAAGTTCTCTTTCCAGGAAAATCCAGCCTGTTTCCAGCAATACCCAGCATTCCCAGCAAAAATGAGCACACCCTGAAAAAAAAAAAACTAAGTTCTTTTTCTACCAAAACCCTGCATGTTTCCACCAGTATCCAGCATTGGCAGCAAAAACCAGAAAATCGAGAAAAAATTAAGTCCTTTTTCCAGCAAAATGCAACGTGGTTCCAGCACTTCTCAGCATGTCCAGCAATACCTGCAAAATCCAGCATGATCCCAGAATTTTTTATTTTGTAAGGGTATTCGTCCACGAAGACCACGCCGCAGACCACGCCTCATTGACTGCAATGAACCGGCTGTGGTCCCAATGTTTTAGGCGGGTCGATATTTCATTTTTAAAAGGTTCCCAGTTTGAGTTTTTATTTATTTTTCCATCTAGTGCACTGGACCGATTGAAAACTTTTATCTGGTTTGGTGTCACAGTTAGCATGAAAGAAAATCACAATAGAATTGTGGTCACTTCCAACACAAAAAAGCCCACTTTCGTCAATAATGACTCTTGATATCAACTGTAAAAGCCATTGTGTCGCAATGGCATAGCCTATTGTGGACTTAAAAGGCCCTCGTTCCCATGTATGCACCCCTTCACATAAATCTAGGTAGTTTAAAACAACAGTATTAGCTCCTTCTAACAATGATTGTGCCAACTGGCCATTGAAGCTATGTTTATCAAGCGATCTGAAACAATCGCTCTCTAACAGTAATTTTCGGTCCTTTCGGAAGTTCTTGGAACAAAGTCATGCAAGGACTTAAACAAGGTTGTATCCTCTGCCCGGCGCTCTTTTCCTTGGCTATGTCTGACTTGGTTGACATGCTTAGTAACCAAAATTTAGGAATTCCTTTCAGAGACTCACGCATTCCATGCCTCTTGTATGCAGATGACATATGTCTAATGGCTTCATGCGAGGAGTCTCTGAACAAAATGCTAAATATATCTTTTCAATTTGTCATTCAGTGGGGAATGACCTATAATAGTAACAAAGCGAAGGTAATGGTGATCGGTAAGCGAATCAATTACGAGAAAAGTGGAAATTAGGGTGTTCTTTCCTTAATGAGTGCTCCTCCTATAAATATTGAAGTATTCTCTTTACTCGTTCTTTAACTTATTCGGCCCATACCAAAACCTATCTTAAAGATAAATATACAAAATTGAAGAATTATATGTGCGCTATTCTTCTATCTCATGGGAAAATAAACAGAATAGACTTTGGCAACACGACATGGAAAAGTGTCATTTTGCCTTTAATTTCCCATGGATGTGCCGTGTGGCTCAACAATACAAAGGGAAGTCGGTCTATTCTGAAATCTGTAGAACACTCTTTAGCCAAAGCAATCCTAAACATAAAATCAACCCAGTAATCTCAGCTACTTTAGGCGAGTAGGTCTGCTCCGGATTGACGTGATCGTTAACCGATATCGCATAAAACAATTTAATCGATTGAAATATTATCTGTCAGATATTCGCCTCTGCAAACAAGTTTTTGTCAACTTGGTCGCTGATTATAGGGAAGGAATCAACTCTTTTGGCCTTACTGCTCAGAAATACATGATGTACTTAAAACACGAGTTTAGATCATGCATTTGCTGGTAATAATGATCTCTTGTTAGAACCGTACATGGAATTAAGCATTGAAGTTTATAATTGTCCTTTTTTCAGGAAATGGATGACAGAGCCTCACTTAACTGGTATCGTACTTTTGGAGAAGAATACACGCGTAATTATAATTTGAATGATTTTAATGCCACTCGATTAAAATTCAAAGCTTGAACAGGATGTCTGGGTATCAAAGGGAATTTGGAAAGATGGGGTTTATCAGACTCAAAATGTGAAATGTGTAAAAACGGCAACGAGGTTCTTCTTTATTATTTTGATTCTTTGTCTGGCTCTGAACAATTTTAGACATCAATGTTTCAAAAAAACTGGAGACCGAGTTAAAGTTTGCTGGAGATGAAGAGGTTTAGTGCCATTACAGTAGTTCATCACGTTTAAGTTAACTGTGTTTGTTTTTAAGCAATTATGGTTATGTTTTTAGTGAAACAGTTGGGGTATTGTTTGAAAAAGTCTGTAAAGATTTTTTAGCCCTGGCATGAATTTTCCGGGATGCGTCTCGGGACCCGCCGGTGCCGACCTAATTTTTATCTTCAGGGACAGTTTTAGGGGACATTGACTCTTTTTAAGGTGTTAACAGTGTTTTTAGCAACACCTGCCTTGGATTTTGAATTCACTTTTATTATGTGTGTATATTTCAGCTGATTTGTACATGTATGTGACGCACCGGGAGTTCTGCCCTGCTCTCGGTGCCCCCGCTGTAAAGGGGTCGATTCACGAATAAATTAGTAAATTATGAATAGTTCACACCTTCCCATAGACAAACGGTACATTGCACCGCCGTCGGATGTTTGGTTTAAATTCAAACGCTTATCCACCAGTAATTTTCACAAGGGTTAAAAAAAAAAAAAAAGAAAAAAGAAAAAGAAAAGAAAAGAAAGAAATGTTGCGATCCACATAGGTTATGCCGTATGTTCAACAACTGCTTTGTAGTGGAAAAATTCAGTGTTAAATTTCAGTGGTAAAACTTATGTTGATAGCTACAACCTGAGAGCGGTGCCATAAGCATTTACAGTACAAGTAGCACAGAGGCGTTGGTTTAAACATAACTCTATTGAAAAACAATTGGCCGACAGGCTCACCAGCCTATATTAGGGCCATTTCTGCGGAGGTGTTGTGTCCTAGATCACCGCCCTTTATTGTTAGAAGGCCTCAGAACACAATGGGAAGTGTAATGCGTTGCACAGGATTTATCGGTACGGAACTTGTACTCACTACAAGTATGTTATACGGAAGAGGCAGACGTGCGAGCAGTTTACATGTATCGTATGCAGCCTCTAAATCTGCCAAACTACTCTAATACGATATAGCAGATCATTCCAAGGCTTTTTTTCCCAAAAACTTAAGGTTCACAACAACAGCACGACTGAAGTCACGTGATGGTTTGACAAAGTGGGTTTTTTTAAACGCTCTCCATTTTTTCCGAATTTTCTAAACGTATCTGTAAAACGATTTTATTTTCCTCTAAGCAACATCATGATGTCCAAGCTAAGTAGCTGTGATGTCACATGGAAATATGGACTCCCCTGCAGTTTTTTGTCAGTTATAATGACGAACTTCTGTTGTTCTCTTTGTGTGCATTCTGCGGGAAATTCATGGCAGTTGTGACGTTCAGTCACCAGGGCTGCACTGTCCCGATGGACCGATTATAAAATTTTACGTGCCTACAACGATCATATTCAAGGGAAAGATTTTACTGTGATAGTTCTGGGTTTCTTTGTACAATGAGGGAGCAGCAACATACATGACTAATATATGTGCACGTGCCTCCTGCAGACTCATTAGTCCCTTGATTGTTTCGACGTATCCTGTATACGGATGGTGGTCTCATCATACATGCTACAAAGCATCGCACGATTTGAATGACACGTTTGTATTCCCCGATGTTATTTTTACATGTAAAACTTGGCATCCTATGCCTTCTGGCACGTAACATTGCATGCACACATGTTGTTTTTCACCTAAGTACACAAGCTTTGCGATAACGTTGTTCATGGTATTGGTTCCTTTCATCAACACAAGAGCGTTATGAGGATGCACAAATTGATACTGTTCACTAACGTTTTTGGAGCCACGGCATAATTATTGGTTGAATATTTGATCCAACTTGCAGGTGACATACACTTCAATTTTTCATAGTTTACTGCAGTGTTCGTAAAACAAAATTACGAAGGAGCGATTTCTGTTTGTACGAAATGAATATGATACATTTCCTTGGTGTTTGTATTTAGCGCCATGCTGCCATGCAGGCCCGCATGCGGGCGGTGTGTTCATATGGAGGAAAAAGAAAGGAAAGGCAAGTACCAATTTTGGACGCTGCAGTAAGACGGGAGGCACGAAGCACGAGGTACGAAGCAGCCTGTTAAAACAGTATTTTCCTGAGAGGGTTGTGTGATCTTCCGCAAATATTGACTTCATTGAATCCAGACATTGATTGACATGAAAGATCATATTCTTTTAATCTTTACGGGTTCTTGCAAGTCTCCAATAGCCTAATTAAGTATAATGAATCATTCCAAAGAGCGCACAGAGAGAATAAAATTAATCGATAACACGCTCCGTGGATGAAGCGGTCGCATAGAAACAACAAATAGAAAGACGGAAACTGGCGTTGTTGTGCTGAGATATCCGACGGCGTGCTCATTACCAAAATACAATAAAAAAGCTTTTATGAAAAATGAAAGAGAAGTGAAAGATATTTATGGCACAGGCCTCAAACAAAAAATACTTGGCATTTTCCCGTCATTATAAACGTTGGGTTATTTGTTGAAGTTAAAACAAATGTGAGACGTGTATTTGGTGTATTAGATAAAAGCATACACAGTATTGCTTTTTACTTGTGAACTCTGCTGTTCATGTGTCCTGAAGCTAAATGACTGCAATATGCCTGATGGAAAAGCAGGTCACAAACGAAACAATTTTGGGAACGACGTTCTTCTCACAGAAAGGTTGTAACCCGCAATATTTTCTGATACTTGATTATCTGCAGGGCATTCCCTTTCACTGAATAAAAGATTTAATTATACAAATACATTTGCTGCTTTCTTTTTATAATAGAAATTGTGACAGAAAGGCGTGATTTACATAAAAGAAGCATTTCACAATTTAGCCTGCAATGTTTAAAAAAAAAAATACGAAAAAAAAACCCCCAAAACAAAACAATGCATTGATGATGTTCATATTTGACTTTGTACCACCAACAATTAAAGACATTTCAAATATGGCATATTCCCTCCCTACCGGACATGCCAATATCTGTCTTGGATATTATCAGTAATTGTATGTACTTCATATATATTTCGTATGCAGCATCAAAAATAAAATGACAGTATTCTTTCACATATCATCAATTGTACATCAGGTTTGGTTTTCCAACACATAAATCATTTCTCCCCATGCAACCAACCAAAGCAGGTCTGCTGGGAAAGATCTACTGCAGCTTATTAGGTCGTTCCATATACATAGCCTCTGTAGAGTATCAAATTGTCACTTGTGGAGAACCACTTCATTCAAGCAGTGGCGTTGGTACATTAATTTATCATACTTAAACTTCGTTTAATCCGTTCCCGCTTTAACTGGCCAAAGCTGGCCGGTGGATAAATGTCTGCTTAGGTGTTTTCAACAGTTAATTTGACTGAGAATTGTGGATAGGACCTATGAATATGACATTCTCCAGGTCAACAGCTTTCCTTGGCATGGATTGGGCACTAAGTGTCCAGTCCATGCCATGTAAAGCTGTTGATTCAGTCCTAATTCAAGGGGGGGTGTTAAATTTTTTTGACACGCTGATAATGAATTGCATCACTATTTTGACATGAAAGGGGATGGGGCATGGTCTTCTATCAACAGAGGCAGACTGGTATACGCCAAGCAAGTGCTCATATTGTTTTTGTCAGAACCTAGACATTTTTACTGTTACTTTCTACAAGCTGCACAAACAATTTATGGAAGGAGGCGCGGCAACTCAAAAAGTATGGTTTGGAGCATTACGGAACACAAGACAAAATCGTAAACACAGTGAAAATATGGTTCTTTCGGGAAATTACTTTTTATTTATACAACATTGTTTGAAGCAAATATATCTCCTTTGATATGTTTGTAGATATCACGGGAAAATAATTTGTAAAGTTTTTCCTGCCAAATGAATTTTAACGTTACTTTTATTTTGTACTCTGTCCAAAACTCAACAGGATAACCTTTGGAGCATATGGCTGGTCTTCCATGGGGCTCGGTGATTACGAACATAACAAATGCACGCATGTGAGATTGCCCCCTGTGTTTAGCATAATGCCTACCTGGTGATTTGTACGGATATGGCCTATTTTTTTTTTTTTCGGTTAAAAAGTACAAATCGTCCTGAATGGAGGAGGTTTCCTTCAAATTTACGACTTCAAATTACCTATTTTGAAGAAATGCTTTATGGATCGTGGATAATCATCTTCATCTATTACCATATTTTCTGCAAACCGCTTGTGTTTGACAGACACTACGTGAGTGTGACGTGCATTGTGTTTATGAAAATCTTAGGTGAAACCCTTTTCTGCCTAGATGGTACGTCTCATTGACTGATGACATACCAACAATTCACAGTGCCACCCAAACAAGTAAAATCTCTTTCCCCATGTGAAACAAAACACTTTGAGGTAAATTAATCCAAGAATACACGTTGGCACAAATATATATATATATATATATATATATATATATATATATATATATATATATATATATATATATATATATATATATATATATATATATGTATGTATGTATATATATATACATATATATATGTATGTATGTATGTGTGTGTGTGTGTGTGTGTGTGTGTGTGTGTGTGTGTGTGTGTGCTTCTCAAAGACAGGCTCACAACCGCAGACCCTCGATTCTAGAGGTTGTAAACGGAAGAATACAGAATTGTATATTTTCAACGTATAGCTACAGTTTTATGTTTCACCATATTAGCCGCAAAACAAACCATACCATCCATAATGAATGCAAAACCCCCAAATTATAATCTCATTGCCAAACAACAGGCAATTTTGCGCAATGGAAATGCATGAAATGCATCTTTACGATTTTTACAGGTTGCAGCTAAAAATATATGGCAGCTCATTGAATGTCGGTTTTAAAACGTGCATCAACTCATGTACTATGCACAATGGAACTACACACAAACCTACGTTTCAAAAGGCAATTAGGGGCTAGCAACAGGTTTGTTAGTATGATTACAAACCAATCTGGTAGCATCAAGTGTAAGTGCTTAGTGTAAGGGAACCAAAATTTACACAATGTAAAACACGTGTCTGTGGAGTTTGCTTTGCAAAAAACAAAAAAACAAAAAAAAAACAAAAACAAAAAAAAAAAAAAACAAAAAAAAACAAAAAAACAAACAAAAAAAAAAAAAAAAAAAAAAAAAACAAAAAAAAAAAAAAAACAAAAAACCCAACCAGAAAGAAAAAGAAAAAATAGCACGCTTCGAACTGTTGAAAAGCATACCAAGTGTACTGTAAAGATTGCTGAAGGCAATGTCGTTTATGTATACTAAAATACAACTGTGCTTATCTAAAGTAAATAATTTACGCGCCTCATCTTTGTAAGTTTAAAATTAACACAAAGTACAATTATACATTCGATAAACTAACATTATTTCTTTTGAGCAATATGACATGCGTCTGGCGTAGTAGAGCCTTGTCCTTTTCGGGGGACAGCAAAGTTTTGTCTACAAAAGATAATTTTGCTCAAGATACAATATTTCCCCTCTCAATATGTTTGCCAGCAATTATATACATGTTCATGGCCTTTTTTAAAATTGGTTCAGTTGAACTAACCATGTTGTGTTTTATCGATCTCCAAAAAGCTGTCGATACTGTGTGGCATGACGGACTTTTCTACAACTGTTCGAATTACAGTATTGGCGGTTTTATTTATAACATTTTGCGAGACATGTATGATAAGTCGTCTATTCAAATTAAATTTGATTCGGCATTATCAGAAAAAAATATATTCGAATAATGGCGTGAAACAAGGATATGTGCTAAGCCCGACTCTATTCAATTTATTCATTAATGATTTGCTAGAAATGTTTACACATGACTGTCATCCAGTAGCCCTAAAATTACATGCATATCGTAAAAACTGGAATTTTGATATGAATAAGAAAAGTCCAAAGTAGTTATGTTTTATAAGTCTAGTAAAATAATTGTGAAACGCTTCTTTGTTGGTAATGAGGAACTAGTAATAAGTAATAAATATACCTTCCTCGGCATTGAAATGACATGTAATGGTCATTTTGCTGGAGCCATAAAACATTTATGTGAAAAGGCTAAAAACATACCATCTGTCGTTTATGTATATTAAAATGCAACTGTGCTTATCTAAAGTAAATAATTTACGCGCTATTGGACGCTAAAAAGGTACCCTGTTTGGTGAAAAAATTGACATTTACATTTGGATTTACTTGATAAACTGATTGCCCCTATATTTTTTATGATTGCGCAATATGGGGGGTGCATATGTACTATTTCCTTTAAATTGCATCGGTAAAGACAATATATCATGTTATTTCAAGACTGAATTCGAAAAGTTGTTTTTAAGCTTTTAGAAATATGCTCTAGGAGTGAACTCTAAAGCATACGACATTGCGGTTTTGAGTGAGGTCGGAGCTTTTCCATACTCTCTAAAAATACTGAAGACCATATATAAAAAACTGGTACCGAATTATAAACTGTAACCATGACAAACTGTTGTATGATGCTTTTAAGTGTAACTCCGAAATTTTGTCATTGACCAACTCTAACTGGCTAAACACTGGGAAGAACATCCTAGAATTAATCGAATGCGAATATATTTGGAACAATGGCGGCTATGATTTTGGAGACTTTTCGCCAAATATTATACAAAAACTATTACAGGAGAAATTTCTCATTCAATGGTACACTGATTTTCTTTACAATATTTTCCAGATAAAAAAAATTAAAAACATATTAAAAATTAAAATCAAAGTTTCAAATAGAAAATTACTCACTGGTATTGAAGAATATAGATGAAAGAAGAAACTTAACCTGATTAAGAATCAGTGCACATAATTCATATATTGAAAAAGGGAGACACAAAAGGCCAGTTAAAGTACCAGTATATGACAGAATATCTGACTTGTGTTCTGAATTAGAAGATGACTTTCATTACTTTTTAATTTGTCAAAAGTTCTGCGAAGCCAGAAAACAACTTATTGATAACGGGTCAGAATTTCTAGCTCATTTCGAATATTTAACTCCGGAAGATAAATTTATTTAGTAAATGAAATGTGATGACGTGTTAGCAATTTGGAATTTGGGAAACTTTTTAACACAAACTGTAAATATCAGAGGAAAGTTGTGATGGAAAGGTATCCTATTTTTTTGGTTCAACTCGGTACAAATATGTTTGTGTTTTATTATTTTTTTTTTCAATTCTTATTATCATCTTAATCTGTATGTGTTTGTAAGTGTTGTTTAATAATATGCTCCCAACAGGTTTTCTGATGGGGGATCTTTATGGAGTAGACTGTGTTTGTGCTGTTTTTGTTTTGTTTTTTTTTTTTTTAGATCCATCAACAAAATACCATGGATAGATATGAAATGGTGCAGTTGCAATAAAGGCCATTTATTCATTCATTTATTCATGCTACAAAAACTGGTGGTCGAATTTTCAAATTTATATGTGCCCTGCCCACCTCCTTTCAATATGAATCAGATCAGATAACTGGTCATCTTTGTCATGCAAGGGTATTTGGTGGCTGGGATTTTAATCGGGAAGCATGGTAATGTTGCCACGGAGCTCCATAAACCTACACGGAGACGCTATGACTGGTCAATCGGATGAGAGTCCATGCCATGCATGCGGTCTTGTTATGGGCGCCATCTGACGACGGAGGCAATATTCTGATTTTAACACTTCTGGCCAAGTGAATTCACTTTGTAATGCAGCAGTTCAAGGTTTTCCGCAAAAGTATCGAAACGACGGAATTATAAATTCTCTTTCTGCGGAAATTCACATGGTCAGTGGACAGAGGAGATATCACACACACACACACACACACACACACACACACACACACACACACACACACACACACACACACACACACAGAGAGAGAGAGAGAGAGAGAGAGAGAGGTGTATATATATATATATATATATATATATATATATATATATATATATATATATATATATATATATATCCTTCGAAGAATTCGTTTTAGGTATGGGGATTTGGTAGAGGTGGTATGTGCGTTTCCCATTTTAGGCTGAATGATTAGTGCCGAAGGTTGCTTGCTGGAGACCCGGCTGTTCCGTAGTGAAACACACACACACACACACACACACACACACACACACACACACACACACACACATGTATATAACATAAGGAGTGGTGGTTTTCCCTCACATGTCCCTAGCAAAGCTGTCCACAGAATCCACGCTATTACTATGATATGGCGGCTACCTAAAAGGACTAATGGTGTGATGCCACTAAGCAGCAAGTGTACATTATGCTGGCATATCTGTTCCAGAAAAAATAGGTCAAGTCATAAATGTTAAAAATGTAGAGTGCCTGGAATAACTGATGATGGTCTGTCCACCCTACTCAGTAACAACTATCTACATCTTAGTGTTGTTTGCCAAACGTATTTTAAAATGAACCCAGTACAAAAGTAATTTGTTCGATGCTTTGCAATTTATTTTCTTCATATTTATATGCATATCTACATAATTTGGGTCTTATGTTTTGTTCCATTTCCTCCATTGCTTATGTATGCCACTCGAATATCCATTAAAATCTCACTTGAACTTTTGTCGTTTTCATTCAGTAATTTCGTAGGAGTTGTATTTTGTTAATTTTTTTATGTTTGATGGATCCCTTGGGACAGCAGCGCGCTTCCCCGGAAAGGTGAGTAGAGGTAACGAACTTCTTAACTGAATATATATATATATATATATATATATATATATATGTATACATATAGTATATGAATAAATAAAATAAATAAATAAATAATGATGTTCTCTAACACTCTGTTTACCTTTTTTTCCTTTCTAGAAATATTTTGAATGTAAACTGAGCTCAAAGGTAAGCCCAAGAAAACCCTTCAGCTTTATTTCCTTGTCAAAGGTGGGGTTCTGTAGAGCTTCCGTGAAAAATGAGTCTATTGTATCAGTTTTAAACTAAAAGGCGGCTATACCTGGCTCATTTCTGTTTTCAAAATTATATATTTAAATGAATATTGTAAATTCCTTAAGTACCTACATTTACCCCATCAGATACAAATATCTCCTTCTTACAAAGGGGCCATTGAGCCGGTTGATTAAGCCGTACCGCGTATATGTCAGATAGGTACGTTCTAGTTCCCGTGTAAAATGTCATCACACGTTACTAACATGGCAGTTTTACACCCGAGTTTGTATATTATTAAAACTTGCACGAGCAGAGATACTGACAGATGGAACAATTATACTTTGTTTTGGTCACTTGCTTTGGTCACTTGATTTGGTATAAAATCTTTACACCATGGTTGTCATTGAAAATAAGTCTAAATTTAATCGAACTACGCAGTACGCAAATGATTCAAGAGCATCCAGAACTATAAATTATGGTGTGTATTCAGCCACATGTTATGGGGGCGCTGAAAGAATAGCCAAGAGGCAAACGGTAGTCACCCGTTCCATTTCTTTTATTAATAAATGTAGCATAGGCAAGTTACGACTGCCAATCAAAAATATTAATGGATGCACAGTTAGCTGAGCGGTTGACACCAGATTCAGGTTCTCCGGTTTTTCTTCCACTACATAAAAAAGTAGGAAGTACAAGCTTGCACTTGTGCCACGAACAGTGACTCGATAAATCAATACTTGGCTTCTTTCATAATCGTTGTAAAACATACGGTGTATATAATACTGAGTCTTAGTCACACGGAGGTAAACTGAAAATATGACAAAAAGTTCACGTGTGTCCCAACAATATTATAATGAGTTTATTAACATTTGGAAGGTCATAGTAATGGATTAAGACAACAGCTTTCCTCGGCAGAGGAGAGCTGTTGACTACTGACATGTTATGTTGGTAAGTCTTCCCTTAAATGTTCATTAAAATGTCTAGAGAAAGGACAATATTCAATTAAGTTGAGTAAAGGAGACGACTTTTGAAATTACTGGTCGCTGCGCACCGGGTTGACCGGGAAATCGATACATGTCTCGTGCATCACGTGCACATAAAGATCGTCTTTTTGCTTCAAAGATGTCCTTTAAAGATGTTTATAGAAATTAACTTTTAAGCTATGAGTGATGAGGGATTAGCATCCAAAAATTTCAGTTTTTTAAAAGGTGTAATTTGCAGCACAAATGAAATTGAAGTAAAATTATTTGGGTACAATTATTTTTTTTTTCAAATGTAAAACTTGTTAAAAACATTGACGTAATTTGCTCTTTCCAATGATGTTGTAGGAAAGAAAGTGTTGATTCTGTGTTTTATTTTTGAATCTGGTACTAATGACGATAAAATGGAACATCATGACCATTAAGCTCTAAAATGCTGCAATACATGTACATCTGGGCTGCTTCCAACTGTATCGACAGAATAGTGAGCACACATACATCATGTACATCGCCTTGAAATCTCCGCGCCTATCTTTACAGTTGGTAAGCTTGGCAATGGCCATATAATACATCAATCCGTTCAAGTTGAATACAAGTTACAAAACGTGTATAAACGTGCGAAAAAACATGTGTCGGACACACGAACAATGACCAAAAAGACAAGCTAACCTGTAGTGTAAATCTAATGGTGAAAGTCGCAATAAAATAGAACAGCCATCCCTTAACTGTAATGGTTAGACTGAAAAAATACATGGCGACACGGCATCTTGTTTCTGTCAAGTCAGCAGACCACAACACAAGAAAAAGTTTGACACCATTGACAGCAGACCACAACACAAGAAAAAGTTTGACACCATTGACAATATAAACAAAGAATCATGATGTATTTTGGGAAAAAGCGCTATCACTAGATCGGGGTCCCATCACTGCTATGAAGCCTAGACTTAAGTGGACCTCGACGACTCGAAATTCTTTGGATAAAAAAAGCTAAGACCAAAAGACAACATTATGTATTTATATGACACAAACAGGATAAAATATGTTGATAACCACGGACACATATATGTTCATGCAAAAAAAACAACTAATTATTGTATGAAATTATGCCATGCCCATCAACAAAGTTTGACTTAGACTTTTAACATTTTCTCGCCGATTTTAGCATAGCTAAAGTAATGTGTTTCTGTGATATGATACTGATCTAGCATGCGGCAAGGTATATATATATATATATATATATATATATATATATATATATATATATATATATATATGACAAGTGTTGCCGATAACGGGGCTAAATTTTGTCCTGCAGATTCTGTTTGTGCTTGGGACAAGTTGAAAAGTCGAAATTGAAATAGCTTCTTTGTATAATATTTTCATATTTTTAACTTTAGCATGCCCTTATTGCAAAATACACAAAGACAGAAATTGTGCATGATTGTATTTTATCCATATTTGTTCGATGCTGGACGTAAACATTTGTGACCTGCTTGCACCATTAACAATTCATTTCAAGCGGCGTGTGTATATGTCACATTTAAACATTTGACTTTTGAGTGGCAGTCACGACAGTAGACACTTATCTGATCATTATAGCAATTCTTTTCTCTGATGCCACACGCAGAGGCCACTTATTCCAGTACCAGTATGCTTGGTCTAACGTTGGTCGTTCCAGAGTATGTGAACCTGTTAGGTTAACCGCTGTAATCTTTGCGCTTGAGCACACTACGCCAAAGTGCACCAAGGAAACTTAATGACTCGGTGTAAATATGATCTCTTTAAGAGTTAAATTAACAATCAAAAACCAGTTGCTTTTAAATTGTTACACAGTTCAAATATAAATTTTTAAATGCCACTAATTTGCATAATTTCAATTGCTACAAATCTAAAAACATCTCCATTAGATAGCCCATCCTCACAAGCCTACAGCTTGCACTTGAAATCGTGTCTCTATCTGGAAGAGTTTTGAAGATTTCATTTTTAAATGCCCCTAATTTGCATAAGTTTCAATTTCTTCACCACACAGTGCAATATGCACAATTTTACTGCTTGGTCAATCATCATGGCAAATTTCTAGGTATCGCAGTGTCTGAGAAAAGCTCCGCATAAAACCAAGGCGAAACAAACAACAAGCAACCAACAAGCAAATGAACAACCAAATAAATGAATAAATAAATAATTCCAGGGAAAAAAAACAAGTCTGTGTTGGCACACAGAAATAAATACAGATACACACGCACACACAGACACAAACACACAGACACACACACACACCAATAAGCAGGGTGCCGCACCATTAATCTATGAAATTCAGTTGAGCTGTGGAACAGTATAAAATATATTGGAACCGTTAAGTTCTTTAGAAGGTTGTTATGAAAAAAAGCAAGGAAATAATATATAGTCTCTGTGTGCAGCGTAAATGAACAAAGACAAATATTCTTAAGGGAAGTAGTGTTGGCACACAGAAATAAATACACAGATACACACACACACACACAGACACACAGACACAGACACAGACACACACACACACACACACACCAATAATCAGGGTGCCGCACCATTAATCTATGAAATTCAGTTGAGCTGTGGAACAGTATAAAAATATATTGGAACCGTTAAGTTCTTTAGAAGGTTGTTATGAAAAAATGCAAGCAAATAATATATAGTCTCTGTGTGCAGCGTAAATGAACAAAGACAAATTTTCTTAAGGGAAGGAGTGTTGGCACACAAAAATTAATACACAGATACACACACACAGACACACCAATAAGCAGGGTGCCGCACCATTAATCTATGAAATTCAGTTGCGCTGTGGAACAGTATAAAATATATTGGAACCGTTAAGCTCTTTAGAAGGTTGTTCTGAAAAAATGCAAGGAAATAATATATAGTCTCTGTGTGCAGCGTAAAGGAACAAAGACAAATATTCTTAAGGGACGTAATGTTGTGATAGTTATCAAGTCATCATTGTGTTCATGCGCTATAATAAATCAATAACATAGGGACTACTTTAATGGATGAAACTGAAAGGAAATTGCAAGGATAAGCAGGAAATAGTGAAATTAGTAAGAACTGAGAACCCAGCTGCTTGGTTCCCTTCGTGTATTGGAAATACCAAAAATGCGTCCGTTTTCAAATTAATTTTCCGGAAGAGTCAACCAATCTTGTCCTTTAGCATTAAATGGATGGAGCGGGATGGAATCAAATTAATTGTCCAAGACTGAAAGAGTTATCTCGAGCCAGCTCAGCTTTCGCCAAAACTAAAAATGTTCCCGCACCCAAACTGTAGTTATAAAACAAAACAAGGGGATATATTTCTTTGAAGCTGCATGGTTTGTCATGTTATCAAAATTTCATGTCGTGAGTCAGACACAATCGATTTCGCCATCATTTCGACTTAATTTGTCACTCATAGCCATAATAGAGTGTCCATACAAGAACAAGTCGTCGTTCCTATTACCCATTGATTGTACTGTGACTTTATGCCTGATGGAGTTTCATTGTTCCCCACCTAATAACATATGGTGAGCATCGAAGGGCACTCTGTCAGAATATTTGTGCCCAGAGACAACATCAATATTATTGGTGTACAAACCACAGAAGAGAAATCGGCTATAGTTGCGTTTTGAATTTCAAAGGTGTTCAGCAGGGTTAGAACGATACATTTAAAACAATATGATTTTAGACAACTACAATTGAACTATGAATTATATATATATATATATATATATATATATATATATATATATATATATATATATATATATATATATATATATATACATGTATATATATATATACATATATATAGAGATGTATGCATGTTCAGTCGAAAACAGTAACACACAAACATATTCATGTGTGTGTGTGTTACTATTTTCGACTGTTTTGCTGTTTGTTAAAAATTCGATGGTGTTCTGCAACTTATTTTGCCATAATTTGTTGCAGTAAACTCTCGTGTTTTGTTTTTTAATTTTTGCTATGTAACACCTCCTTTAGCTTCCTCAATATTGGACATAAAGGTATGTAATCCAGTTGTATTGTGTGTGTCTAGGTAAATGTCGAAGGACGTCATATGCCATACCTGTAGAAAACACCTATAACCTTGTAGATCTTTCTTATCCCATTTCATGATCAAAGCACGGATCATATGATCATACAGTGCATGTTCTATCTCCGTGAAACGTCAATGGATCAAAGAAAACGCGTAAAGATTGCTTTCTTCCCATATTAGTTTGCAAATTAAATTAATCTGAGCACAGTATTGAAGCCGAGGATCTTAGTCACGTGAATGAACACAGAGTCTTATAGTAGATAGCTAAGTTTCGGTTTTGGGATAAGGACTGAGACAAATGGGTCGCACTGTGTGATGTATGCCCAAGGTGAAACTTACCGTACTCCAGTTTGGAGCTCTATGCCATGCAAGACTGGCGACCTATCGGTTTTATGTTTCAGGAAAACAAATGAAATAGGAAATTTATACCCATGTGTAAACATGACGTTCATGTGTGCAAATTTAACATTTAAGCGTGCCTGCTTTGCATAGATGTGCAAATTCAAATTTGCGGATAGTTGTAGGCGACAGCGCACTCGTTTCTCAATAACGAAGTTCTTTACTACCTTCTTTTGCAATTTTTGCACATTATTTGCAAGTGAAGTTTTAACAAATATGTGACTGATTGCAGCCTAGTGTATAGGCAACATATTGACATGGCATGCATATCAATTTGCCACTAACCTATCTGACCTTGTCGCTAGGCAACAGTGACAATCAGCGGCTATATACGGACGTACTGACGGAAAAGACCCATTCTAAAGAAGTGACAACTTCTTGTGTAAGTATTTGCAGAACATAACTATGACTTTTGATCTGAAAATGTTGTCCAAGTGAAGAGTTTGGCACGAGCAACGGATGTTGCTATGTTTGACACAGTGATCTCCCCCTTCATTTATGGGTACCACATTTTTGAGTAACACGGGCCAAAGGAGCGGCGCAGCTAATATCGATGCCCCTTATTAGGTTCACCTCACTGTTGACTATCACGCTTGGTTGTTTCCTGCAAAGCGAAATCTTCTTTTGCCATTTTTCAGACTAACGTAACAGACGTCCACATCAAACGAAGCACAAGGCCACTGGGCATGTGACCTGCCGCTCAAAAATATATGAAAAATGGCAGGAGTAGCCCTATGTTGGGGATGGTTTTACCCTTACCTGTTAAACAACCATAGACCAGACAGCAAAGGCAACCAGGAGTCTTGATATCAGTCAAGACTCGCTCTGGACTCCACCTCAATCAGCGAGCTGTGCAGTTGTACGTGGCAGGCTGGTGCTGCTCGTCTGGGCCACATGGTGGTGAAATGCAGCTACCTCCGTGGCTATGTCTTCGTCTTCAGCTACTTGGCAGTTGGGCCGATGTGTCATCGTGAATTGATAATACACACTCTCCGCAAAGTAATCGATTACCTCTTTGAGTGTTTCCCACAACAAAAGCTGAATTATTATTGTGATATCAAACTAGAATACACCATAAAGAAACCTTTCATTCAAGAACCACTTTAGTTTAAATACTTCTTGACAGATACAGAGAGAGAGAGAGAGAGAGAGAGAGAGAGAGAGAGAGAGATAACAGCTTCGTCGCCAGTCTTTGTTAGAGTTAAGTACACCGAAAAAAGCTGCAAAATCACACTGCAATTTATCATTGGATGAATAAGAAAAACAAAGTTACTTTACAAATTATAGATGGCAAGTGGCTGGAAACAATCATTTTTCCGTGGCTTTTTACCTATTTGGTAATATAATTATAATTCAAAATGTAAAGTTGATGTTATACCAGAAAGAAAACTATCTTGAGTGATTTTGTGTGCATAATCTAACACGAGGACCACATGTCTTCTCAGTTTTTAAATTTCTCTACTGACTTTTTTTAAACGTGTAATTCCTAATGTTGGGTACTTGCTTTATTTCATTATGCCAAATTTGCATATCTCATGGGATGTGTCTGCGTGATTTTATAACAGTTGGGTACACATTAGAACTGTCTGCCTGCTTTTATGAATAATGTTCCCCACGGGGGCCTGACAACATGATTTCATAATAATGTCGATGTCAATTGTCTGGTTTTAATATTTATGAGAAGAACGCTGGGCTGGCTTTTATCACCGTCCTCATAGCCACTTCATTCACGGTTCATATAAAACGTTACCAGTTCTGGATACTAAACTGCGCATGATTTGCTATTTAAATATTTTAAAAGCAGTAGAAGTCTTCATTGGGAAATTAAAAATCTTGAAAATTGACAGCAAGATACTATTTTAGGGTTTTGGGATAAGCTTACCTGGCATTACAGTATGTTACTTCAGTTGCTTAAATCTATTTATACTGCAAAGTTCTGTTCAAGTTCTTGGTTTCGTTATACCAGCAGCTCTGTGCCCGACTTTGCGCGACCTGTTGTCATTGGAATCACTCTCTCTACATATGCAAAAGGCACAGAATAGATAATACACTGCCTTATGAGCAGGGCAGTTACACCCACCGAACCTCTAACGACTCATTTTGGGAGTATTGTTTTTTCTTTACTTTCTCCATGGGATTGAAAATCTTATTTGATGACCATACGGGTGAAATATAGCAAAATTTGAAAAAGCATATTGTTGTTGTTGTTGTTGTTGTTGTTTTTTTTTTTTTTTTTTTTGAATCGCCAGTGGAATATCACTGCAGGGCTCTATGACAGCCAGCTTTGCAATATATGTGCTATTTATTTCGCCGTTGTAAAGAGTTCTGTGATAAATGTAAACTATTGGAGATAATCTACCAATGATGAAATCTCTTTGATTCTAAATTGTATGGACGTGAAGAAGAGTAATTGTGTAGCAGAAAGCTTTGCAGCACTCTGATAAATACATATTTGATATTCAAATCGGTTTTGATTTTGTTCGGAAATTTTAACTTTCTTTGGGTCAATCTTAGGTCGGCGAGGAATAAGTTTTGGTCATCCCGGAACGCATTCATTGCACAAACTTTAGGAAATTGTCTGCTTGCTTTCCAGATATCCCATTTAAATCGTTGAACAGTGAACAGTAATTATCAAGCATACCAAAACAGCCACAGGCGTATTGGTAGGGTAGGGTAGTGTTTTACAATTTGTGTGCCCAGGTTTTATGGTATATTGCTGTTTCGTAGGCCACTGTGAGTACCAAACTACTTCATACTGTTTCCTTTTCTTCTTTCCTTCCTTCTTTCAATTCTTAATCTTCCTTTCTCTCTTCATTTTTCTAGTTTTCTTTCCTTCAATGTTTCTCTCCTTTTTCCTGCCTTTTTCTACTTCTTTTTTATCATCCTTCCTCCCACCCTCCTTTCCTTCCTTCCCAACTTTCTTTTCTTTTTTTCCTTTTCCGTGTTGACACCGGACCTGCCTATGTACATACAAACAGGTTAGTGTTGACAAACATTTTGAATTATCATATCATGTCTTGTCACCCAATTAATCATTCTATTAATATATAGGCCAACATATACAATAGACCTATTCATACAGAGTTGTACCGAACTTTTCCGGACCGTAATTAACTATGCATTCCATTGTTGGCCTGACTGTCCAATCAGAAAGTGGCCGAGTCTTGCTCACGCCTTCATGTTTACGGCGGATGCCACCCCTAACGCTAGTGACTGCAGCATGGATTGTGCTGAGCAGTGCAAATCTTTTACAGAAAATGTCACACCAGTCACGAAACGTGCATTTTTAGTTTGCTGACGGTTTCATTTTTCATTGACTCCAAGCAGGTCCTGTGTTTTGCTTTCTGATCCTCCCCGCGTAATCGCGTGGTCGAGCACAAAATGTAAACAAAGCAGGGTGTGCTTCCCGAAGTGAACCGAACAAACCCGAGTCCTATGAACTGATCTATTGTGCTATTTTTTCATAATAAACGCACCACTCTTAGTATCTTTTGGCAGTATAGAGAGGTACAGTATGATCATGGGTCTTTTTCATTATATACTCACCACTCTTAGTTTTTGCTAGCAGTATATAGCAGTACAGTATGATCATGGGTCTTCTCATTATAAACTCACCACTCTTAGAGTCTTCTAGCTGTATAGAACAATACAGAGTGATAATGGGTCTCCTTTATTATAAACGCGCCGCTCTTAGTCTCTTTTACTTGCAGCGAAACTATGCGATTTGCAAGTTACAATTTCTTACTGCATGACATCAATGATACCTAGTGAGATATATCTCAGTGGGTTTTTCTGTCTTTCGCGCATCTTGATAACTTTACACAAATTCTTCCGTCGTGCCACGGATGTTCACTTGAATCCTACGAGACATTCTGACAACCAATTTAAGATCTGTCTCTCTAATGTATGTAGCATCGAAAGTCCCAAAAAACCCCAACTCTTAGATAAATCTAAAACAGTTATGTTTTTACCTTTCTCTGAAACATGGCTCGATGCTGGCTGTCCTGGACAACTTGTTTCCCAGGATACTTTTTACCCCATTTCACAGTGGCAGGCCTACCAGCAACGACACCTGCTTGTTGACCTTCGTACAGCGCTCATTCTCATGTTGAAGACGTACTAAGCTCTATGATCTAAGCAGTGAATGCATTTGGATCGAAATATTGACACCAAATTGGTAAAGCGTTGATTGAAAATTATCATCTTTCACATGGCCAGTGTGCAAAAGCCGGTGATTTATCCTTAAAATGTCTGGCCCATTCCATGTCTATAGTTATCGAATAACACTCTTACATTTCGATAGTTAGCGGTGACTTTAATGCGGAACCTGGCAGTGAACTTGGTTTGGCGCTCTCTTGCCCCCCCCCCCCCTCCATACCCTTTCTACTTTATGCATGACCCCTCCACAACTAATGAGTATATAGTGGTCTACTGAATCTTGTTATCACTGACACGCCAGGTTTTGTTCTAAATCATGACAACTTGTCTCCTTTATCCAACAGCCATCACTCAGTAGTCCTCTGCTCTTTCGCTCTTTCTTAGTTTACGGACAAATCCTTCAGCAGGTTGGCATAGGACTTTTAAAACAAGTCAACCTTCCCAAGGCTGAACGCTGTCCTACTTCCCTGCATTGGTATAGCTGTTTTCGATGCAGTTGACGATATTGCGTCATACTGGTCGGATTTATTTTTACCACTTCCAAAAAGTTCATATTATTGAGGGAAGGCACTACATCACCTAGCACACGACCAGCCGCTGGATATTGCCACATGTCGAAAAACAATTTGACCTCGTGATCAAGCCCAAAAACGATTTAAACCAGCAGCTAACAAGCCTCGTCGCCACCCTTATGATGTCCGGTGTAAAATTGAAATTTTTTACCAATGATGTCCATTACAAAATTGAGAGGTTTTACCAATGATGTCCGTTAAAAAATTGAAAGGTTTTACCAATGGTGTACGTTACAAAAATTAAAAGGCTTTACCAATGATGTCCGTTATTAAGTTGAAAGGTTTCATCAATTCTATAAAACGCCTCACAACAGAGTTTTAGTAGAATATAATATTGCATTCGGACATATTTCCACAAACTTTGCAGTCAAGTTAAAGATAAATATATGCACATTAGAAACATACTTCTCAAGTCAATATAAAAACTGTTCTTGATGGAGATGTCCCATCTCTTACCGAATTTATCTTTCCAACGGATGTATGCTTACATGTATATGATATTGATATTGATTTGGGCAGTGTAAAAAGTTTTAGCCTCCCTCAGACTTTCCTCTACGTCTGGCTCTGACAACAAAGGAAACATACTGCTTAAAAGTACTGCTAAATCTATATCCCAACCACTAATATTTTTAATGTTTCCCTTAACGCTTCCCCTTTCCCGTTTCCTAGAGGATATTTAATATATGCCCTCTCTATACAAATCCGAAGCGACAGCTTAAAAAGCAACAATTTCTTCTTGCAATGGCTCCAAGGTCTTCGGAATAAATCGCTGAATATGACTGCTTCACAGGCAATCTCCTGGATTTAAATCTGACGTCTTCATCATAGATCAATTCCTTTTAATATATCATTCATATATCTGCTTTGTTTATTCTAAAGAGGCTAAGATGGTCTTTCTAGACATTATTGAAGCCTTTGATAAAGTATGACACCCTGGTTTTTCCTTTCAGACTTCGTCAATCAGGCATTTGTAAAACCCTTTCTGGATGGATCTAAACTTACTTATCCAATCGCTTCCAGCGTGCTGTAATTCATGACAAAAAACGTCTTTTTGGCTACTTATTCACACCGGTGTACCCAAAGGATCCATGCTCAGCCCGCTGTACAGTTACTCTTAGTTTATTCAAAAGATGTGGTAAATGACATGTGATTGGGATCTCAGACTCTTTGCTGTCTACGAAAGGTTAGCTGAATTTGCTCAAAATCGAGAGCACTAAACACTTATCTGTGTCTCAATAGTACTTGATGTAAATTATGGTGTGCCATCTTTAGGATTTTCCTCCTAAAGCTGTGCGTCCTCAGATATTCACCACCATAAAAAAAAACTGTGCTATTGAGTCTGTCCTTAAACATCGTCGAGTTAATGCTATTGTCGCCAACTGCATCGGAGAAGGTGGGGGTTTAACTGGCATCATATATGCATTGAACACAACTGATTCAGATCAGTAGCATATCATGCAAGTGGTAGCCCTCGCATGTGATTAGATCCTGGAAAGTTACAAATGATCTATTTTTATTTATTCTGCCGCTACTTTAAAATCACCCAACTATTACCTTACTGAAGCACAAAATAAAAAATTATGAACAGTTAGAGTTAAACTTTATATGTTACTACCTTGTAATATGTGTATAATTTGAAAAGTGCATTTAACATGCCAAGTCGGTATGGAGGAGTACATACAACGGTAGGTCCAGAGGTTGTTGTACGGTTTCCCTATGTTTTATATTCTTATTGAAGGCAAGTGTATTGTTTCTATCTACGTCACGAGGAGCCTCCTAGCATGAACAGTTATATATACAATATTTAATCACGATATCTAATGCACACAGGAAAAAAATCAGGGTTATACTTTTATGTGAGTGTGAAGATGCAGTAGACAATTCGTAAATCATCTTATTTTTTCTCAGCAAGTGCACCCCAAAACAACGACATATTTGAAAAAAAAAAAAGAATAAACATGCAGCGATTAAAATATAGCCCTAGAGCACAAAACCATACTGCATATCGCAAATTTTGAGTGGATCATATCACCAAATCCGCGTTTTCCAAGTGAATCAAGAGCGAAAAAAAATAACTGTATGGGATTGCAGACATGGAGGGCAAACGTGACTACTAACTGGTTCGTTGTGCTCCTTTTAAGTCGGGTCCAATTTCCATTCTGGAAAGTACGGCCAGTTATAATGCAGTCATAAACAAACAAACAAACAAACAAACAAACAAACAAACAAACAAAAAACCTCCTAAAATTGACAAGTTATGAAACTGATAAAGATGAAAACCTATATAAGGTACTGAGAGATCAATGAAATTCATTACCTAGAAATAATCTACATTAAGTTCTGAAGTACCCCGGAGCGCGCAATGGAAATAATCAGTGGATGCCTCAGTTAGTATCCCTTTCCATCGCCGTCTTAGCAATGTGGATTTTTGCAATGGCACAGAAGTAAATTCATAGAAGTCAATCTGTGTTTGACTCGGTTTGAATAATCATGGTACGGAAAATCACGGTAACAAGTTCACAGGAATTTCCATTAAAGCGGAATCTGTCACCACGGGACACTAATAATAAACATGTTCGGATAGGGAATAATATTGGTGGAAGGTTTGATACACACATTTGCATCATGCCCGCTGGAACGAATCTCTGTATCGCTCCAGGCGGCGTGTAGCAGCAGATGTCAAAGGCATACAGGAGATAAAAAGGGTCCCCCAATAGTCCAAAGTAGGTCGTGATAATTTGGTGTTGTCAAATAAACACACAAATACTGTAGTGCTCTCATGATCTAGAAACGTCTAAAAGATTGCAATATATTGTCATGACGTTTGTTCCGATGTTCCAAACCGGTCGTTCAACAGGCATGCAGAAAAAGATTTACGTATATATATATATATATATATATATATATATATATATATATATATATATATATATATATATATATATATATATATATATGAGAAAAAGGACCCTTTGCAACACGTGGAAAAATGCGAGAGATGAATATATCAGTATAAACGCGTGGGAAAAGATGTGGAAACATTTACATAAGAAATAAGGCACTGAAGGATGAATAGAGAGATAAAGGCAACGTTCTATGTAAGAAAGGGAGTGGCGTTTATTGGCATAAATGTCCTTTCCATTGAACAATTGTGTGTTTTCTGTTGTCCATTTCCGTAACAGATCCTCATTGATGGTTTTTTTGTCCTGTTGTTGTTGCTGTTACATATTTGAAAGAGGAGACCAGCATTTACATCTTTGAAGAACCCAGACCATAAATATTGACGGTGTTGCAGGTTGTTGGTATTTGTGTACACGGGGCGATGTAAACAGGTTGCGCTGTAGTCAGCACAGCACCCACTAACGGGCTATACACACAATCAGCAGTTTCATGCCAGTTCCTACCGGGCACTGTACCATTGCCCTTTTTATGCACATGTACGGGCGATTGTCAGCGTTTGTCCTTGTTATCAGGATCAGTTGATCCTTTCCCTGCACACGAAAACGAAGGAAACAATAATGTCGTGATCCAGGCATTCACAGGGAGAACTGATTCACTAGATGAACTTACGTCGAGTCACCTTGGCATCCGGTTTGATTCACGCTTTTTCTAGGTTCATCTACAAACTTACTTGAGTGCCTGCTGGTGATGTTCTTTACAAATTTAGGAAAAAAACCTGTATACAGCGGAACCTGCCTTAGGGGACCAAGCACAGGATCAGTGAATAATGGTTACTAAGATGGATGGTCACTTGAAACATGTATATTGACTAAGTTGAAATATTTTAAAGGGGATGTTGAGACAAATCCGTTAGCACAGCTGGTGCCTTCGCGGAGGAGAGCTCACGGGCAGGTTCTATTGTATATCAAATTCAACATTATAGCTTCCCAGTGGCACAATTAAATCACTGATCCGAATCAGTTTGATTGTGCCCGGAAGTGCCAGACCAACCAAGAGGGCCCCAGCCAGAGAAATAACTCTTCTTATCAGATGAATTGTCATAAGTTAACAAACAAACAGAATAAAGATGTATTTCACACCCGTTTTCCAAGGATAAGAGTTGTGCAACATTTCAGCATAATAAATCACTCTTGTGTAGAGTGAACCTATTTGTAACGTCTCAGCAATATATTTGTCATGTTTGAGATTCTTAATATCACCACAAATGGCTGTGTGAAGATGTAAATGTAAAGACACTAGTCCGCCACAACGGTTTGCAAAGACTCATTTGTGTGTATTTTTAGTAATAGGATAGTCTGTTTTTGGAATAGCCTACCTGAATACATAGTCGAAGCACCCAGTATTAATTGCTGTAAGAACTACTATGATTATTTATATTTTGGATGGTAACCAAGTTTTAGCTTTATCTTGATTAATTGTTTATGTGTGTTTATATTTTGAAGGGCCTCATGGCCCGGCATACTCATGATGTGTGCTTTATATGTACTTTGCACAAATTTACACACGAAATAAATGGATTATGAATTATGGATTTATATAACACTTGACCGGGCCAGTGATGCATGCTTTAACTCTCTTGAACTCTCTGTGGCCCCTTCAGAAAATGATAATAACTTTATTCTTCAACTGCCCTCTTGTGGGCTTCATACAAAACATTACAGATACTTTTAGCGAGATCTTGGTTATGGTTTCAACTCCCAAAAAAGCAGCCTTTAAGTTTGACAGCCATTGATATCACGCCCACCCGAAGATTTTGTGCAGCAGCAAGTTTCACGCTTGAAAAATAACTCGCTGACAAGGAAGCTTTAGAACCGTTTGCGAGGTCTTGAAAGCGAGGTCACTACACACAATTCTGTATAATGCTGCAGGATAGATATTTTTCTGAACTACCTGGTCTTTTCTCTTTAATGAAGATAAAATCAACAGCTTTCCTCGGCGTGGGGTTGTAAAGGAAAGCAGTTGACCTGAAGTATGTCACTTCGATCCGTCTCATCTGCAATTTTGATTCGAAATGTTTCCAAAACCAGATACATGATCTTCCATTTTCCACAACGTAAACTTAATCTGAACATTAATAACGATCCCATAGAAAGAACAACCGAATTTGACTTCCTGGGACTCATGATACATGAAAATCTTATCTGGAAAGCCAATATTAATAAAATATTAAGTAAACTCTCTCGTATAATAGTTACGCTAAAAAGACTTCACAACTATTTACACACTTCAGGTCTCTCATTTATAACTCTTTGTTCCTGCCACACCTTAACTATTCTATTCTTTCTTGGGGCCATTCATGTGATCGAGTTGTAACATTACAAAAGAAAGCAATCCACCTTGTAAGTTTTTCAACTTACTATGCACATACGGAACCCATTTTTTAACAATTTAACTTACTAAATTTCCAGGATCTATTATATCTAAAAGCACTGAAATTCTTCCATAGACATAGGCAAAATCAGTTGCGTAGATGCTTTGATAAAATGTTTGCTCCCTTACCAATTACCCATACGCATAACCCCTGACACCGACACGTTCCTCGTCATCCCATCCCTTTAAAAGCCTCCACCAAGAACTGTATTCGTTATAATATCCCCGGAATTCTAAAAGAGTTGCCACAAAACATTAAAGAAAAAAGCACAACCCATTCATACTATGGTTTTCTCCAATTATATAAAAAAACTCCTTATCAATAAATATTCTGAAATTCTGTCTGTAGTTATATAATGGATTGACTTGCATTTTGCACTTCAGTTTTTGTGTAAGATTATGCTTCATTTTGATTGACTTTCATTTGTACTTCAGTTTTTGTATAATGTTAACGACTGTATAAATATATTCACACTTCATGTAAACATACCCAAAGGTGACCCCCGCGATAGCGGATAGAGTATCATTAGCGGGGTTCATCCTGACTTTTTGTCTTGAAATACCTTTTTCTCTTTCTATATGTAAGTCATATATTTGTTTACAATTTTGTATTGGTATTATCTACTTATATGATTTTGTAATCAGTCAAATAAATCTATGTCTGAGTATGAGTCTGAGTCAAAGTCGATAATGCTGAAATTAGTGAACAAACACTGATGCAGATGATTTTTGATAATCAGCCAGTTTTGGCCGGTTTATAAGGGAAAAATTGACTATTTTTTATGTGACTACATATAGCCTGTGTACCTTTGGTTGTAAAGTAGATCTTCGATGTTCTTAGGGCTCACGGATAATATGTGAATGTATTGCCGACTTCTTTAAAACTGATGGCAACATTGGTTTGTCAATATTGACGAAAATGAAGTCCAAAAATTCTAATTATATCCAAAGGTATACGTGCCAGCCTGACGCACTTGTTTTTGCAAAGTTAAAGATGGAGGCGATAAGCAATGGGCTACCTTGCATGGTGGAAGAGCACGTTTGTGTTAGCTGGTTGTGTTTTTGTGTTGGTTCGTTCTTATACGTGTTTTTTCTTAATGTGACACACTATAATTTGTGCACGTCTGGATATTAACTTAAAAAAGGTCCATCTATGATGGTTTTAACATGCTTGAAGTTTGTTTCAGCCCAGACACTTCTTAACAAACCATCATGTAGATGACAATATTGTTGTAATCTTTTGCGTTTCCTTTTGCTAATTAATCTGAAAGGAGAGTCGCTTTTCAAGTTGGAAGCTGCATGACACATTTGACGCACAATTTAAATGCATTAATAGATAGATTCTGTCCTTATACATGCTCGTCTCATTAGTTCATCTGTGACAAGGGTCCCACAGGGAATTATATTTTGCTTTTAAAGTATAGAGTTCTTGTTCTGAGTCTAAAAAGGGCATCGCCATCATGTCGTCTCAAGATTAATTTTAAAACCAGCAACTTAAAAAATAGTCGATACAACATGTCAGTATTATCTCTACACGTATGTCTTACCAATATTTACCATATATAGTATCGTTTGTCACATAAAATGCTCTATCAGCTAAATATGCAGGATATTTGCTTTTCTTGTATTAACAGTGCTAACTTTTCTTTTTCAATGTTTCACATGTACATATGCGAGTCATGTTTGTTTGGTCAACACAAAAGCCAAACATGGCAAAAACACATTTTGGATCGGAAGCGGAGTTGCAAATAAAACTGAATATCATTTATAAAAAGTGCGCTTTCAATTTTTTGTTAAAGCTACATGATAATTAAGCTAACGAACAGGAAATTGCCAATCTTTCCACCCTTTCCATTGAAGCAAGGCATACCTCGTTAATAAAATAGTCAATGATATACGTTTGGTCGCCTCTAAAGACACGAAGCCTGTTCATGTATATGTGTCTCTGTTTTCCGGCGCCTTAGTAATGATTGGTTGTGGTATAATAATTATATTTTACTATTATGTTGCTGATTTCAGCGCCTGATGTCTTTTCTTGTCTCAGTGAGTAGTTAGCTTTATTGAACTCTTTTCTACTCGAAATATTTTTTTTTATAAAAGGACGACAGCTGGTAATTTAGAATATGAGAATGAGTGCAAGAATAAGTTACGCTACACCAGACAATGTTAATTCAAACAGCATGTTGTGAAGTATGATGTACGTAGTGGTGACGGCGGTGCCAATCAGGCAGACAAACCGAGACAAAGTACTACACTCGTGCTTTATCCCTCAGTTATGGTTTAAATAAAACTAGCAATGATTTGTACGCATTGAAAGCAACGAAATTAGAACCTATTTGATAACTGCCAGATGACCTTGTGTTAAACTGGAAAGTGCGGGCGCTTGTCAGGTCTTTGTATTTTGTATCCTTTCTTAGGGACGGGAATACATGGCAGTCATATTAGCAGTGGTGTTGTTTCGACCCGTTTACAGCCACAATACAAACAACGCAAAATGTAGCCACTAGCATTTTGCGTGAACGCAAAATGTAGATACTGACTCAAAATTAAAGTTGGCACCCAATAGTGTAAACTGAACGCAAAATCTAAACCAATAATGCATCAACTCAGAATGTAGTCCTCGAAAAAATTCTGCCATTGATGATATAAAATGTAGACTGAAGCAAAATGTAAACACCAGACCAGATAACACACGGGTTGAGTGGGGTGAAGGCTGAAACTTGCCCCTTCAGTAATTTTTACCTTTTCTGACTCTATTGGTGGAGAGATATACCTATAAAGTGTCTTATAAAATCTCTACCGCCTCATGCAGAGGAAACAAGAATTTACTTTGATCCTGCAACAAGCATAGTCTCAGTATTATTAAAGAGTGAAAATTATAAAGTTTCTGTCCAAAGTACATTATTATTAATGATAAATTCCAATTGAAATGTTATGCTAAACCTGGGTGGGTATTTGATGATGTGCTGAATGATTTCTGCGACAATAATTAGTACTTCATCAGCAATTTGTTAAAATTGGGTATAGACTCCGACGCTTATACATATGTCAGTGTAGCCCATGGCACTACATCGTGGCTTCGTCAATGCATTACGAGTAAAACTGTTTCTCACGATGCACTGCATGGTGTTACAGTTTTGTATGATTACATATCTTCAGATCATTTCCCCTCTTTGTTACCTGTGCTTTTGAAGCCCCCCCCCCCCTCCCCCGGTACTTCCCTGTCCAGAAAATGGGGTTTCTCACTAGCGGGATTGGCGGTAAAGCCAGTGCAGACGACATTGCTAAATAAGTGTTTATCGCATGAATATTTGTTTCAGGGCCAGCCACCGTATGGCATTTAAGATTGCAGACCTCCGGAATGTACGGCCCTCTTCATAAGTAAGAAAAAAAACTTTTATATACAGTGAAAGCTCGTTATAATAACACCATTTGTTCCCTCAGAAATACGTCAGATAACTGCATGTGTCAGATAAATGAATTAGATAACAAAGAGAATGAACTTTCGCCATTGAAAACGTGTGTCATTATAATGAATATGCCGGATATTTGAGTGTCGTTATAATGAGGTTTCACTGTAGTGGTTACTTGATTGACGCTATTTATAATGCTGGTGTCCAATAAATCAGTGTATATGAGTGAAGGTAAATTCAAGGAGGTGCCGTGCTGGAATGGACTTGTGGTAACCTGCACACTGCTACCAGCGATGCTTTCCAGATGTGGAGGGATGGCGGGCAGCAGAGGCGTGGTCCCTTATATGAATTAATGAGAAAAAGTCGTGCACAGTTAAAGTATGCCCTGCGAAGGTGTAAAAATCATGAAGAGTCCACGATTGCTGCTGCGACGGCAAAAAGTTTGATGAACAAGGATATTAATGTTTTTTGGAAGACGGTGTCAGCTATGAATAACGAAAGTCTTCCGTCGTCTGCGAGTGTTGGTAGTAAGGTCGGATATCACGATATTGCTAATATGGGGGCAAATCATTTTAGCGACCTTTTGAACGATGTTAAAAGTACTCAGCATAACCAGTCCGTTTGCACTGAAGTATCACATATTGTCTTCTCCAATAAAATTGATCGTATCGAGTAACGAAATAGAGTGTGTTTTGACAGATCTTTCTTCAGGTAAATCAGCTGACCCAGACGGTATTAAGTCTGAAAATCTTAAGCTTGCCAGTAACATACTCTGTTGTCTTTTAGCTATATTTTCAGTGCTATACTTATACATGGTTATATTCCACATGTTATGACAGAAGTTGTACTCGTGCCTTTTATTAAACACAGGGCTGGAGATGTAACGGACAATAATAATTACAGACCAATTGATCTAGCCACTAATTTTTCAAAGGTTTTTGAGACGTTTTTACTGAGACTTTTTGAGCACATTCCTCATACTACAATTTTCAGTTTGTTTCTAAAAAGTGGCATTGCACTGACATGTGCATAAAGTGGCATTGCACTGACATGTGCATAAATGTACTCAAAGAAATAATTTCTTATTATCGATCTAATGGTAGCCCAGTCTTTATCTGTTTCTTAGATGCCAAGAGTGCATAAAGTGGCATTGCACTGACATGTGCATAAATGTACTCAAAGAAATAATTTCTTATTATCGATCTAATGGTAGCCCAGTCTTTATCTGTTTCTTAGATGCCAAGAAGGCTTTTGACAATGTAAATCAGTGGACACTTTTACATAAGCTGCTTAACAGACATGTAAAGACTTGGACTGTAAAGTGTTTAATAGGTTGGTTTTCTGTACAACAGTTTTTTGTACAGTGAGGGTCAGCAACCTCTTATTTTTTTCTCAGTGTCAATTTGGTACGCTAGGGCGGGATCATCTCCCCTCCCTTGTGCAATGTCTACATGGACAACCTAAATAAAAAAACTTGTAAACAGTCAAAGTGGCTGTCATATTGCTGGTACTTTTGTAAAACAACCTCAGGTATGCAAAATATATGGTACTGATTAGCCATTCTGTGAAGGGTCTCAGACAATTAATTTCCATCTGCGAAGAAGTCATCGTCGAACATGATATTACTTACAATACGACACCCCCCTCCCCCCGTGTATGTATATCAAGCCGCCTTCCTCATCCTTTCATTTAAGCTTTACAGTGAACAGCTTACATTTGTAAACAGTTTAAAGTATCTTGGTCACATCTTAACACATAATTTCTCTGATGATTTAGACATCAAACATAAATTTAGATTTATTTGTAAAATGGCTAATAAGATACATAGTAAACTTTATAATTACAGCCATGAGACAAAGCTTCTCCCCTTAAAAAAACTTTCTGTTCGTCATTGTTCACAACCCAGCTGTGGCAGGAATATACAAAGTTGGAAATGTATTAAGTGATAATATGACTAAACCATTCCCTGATATGGTTTCTTGGATACCCTAGTCGCTGTAGTGCAAGTGCTATGCTTGCCCCGAATCGTATTAAATCATTGCAAGAATTACTACGTCATGTGATATATGGTTTTGTAAATATACTCCACTCATCTGTTAACATTGTGATACAAACTTTAGTTGATGTAAAGTGGTGCCCAAGCATTTGGAACACATGACGCGGATTTTTGTGTACAACCTAATCGTGTAATAAACTAAATTTGTTAAGCTTTGGACTGTACGGCATCTTTACCAACACTTACGTTGTTGACACTCTTCTTTAATGTGTGCTCTTTATTTTATACTATGGACTTACTTTAAGAGTCTGAATTAAAGTTTTTTTTTATCTTTTCTTATATACTAACATTCAATATGCTATCTCCAAGCCAAGATCCTACCACCTAGAGAGGCCTCACAGTCCCAAGTCAAATTATCTAGGCATACTCGTTATAAATATAAACTGTAGGCCTATGCTGCATGAAATCTTCGGGCGGGCGTGAACTCAATGATAGAAACACTTAAAGGCTGCCCTTAAAGAGTAAAAAATCGTAAACTGGAGTCTTTCATGATGCAAACTGTCTTAGGGAGAACTGAGTCCTTACGAAGTCTTTAACATATTGCACCTTTAAGTTTGATGACTTTCTTTCAGGAGACACATTCATTGTCTCGGATAAACGCATTTGTCCACGAGATCTTGCTAAAAGTACCTCTAATGTTTTGCATGAAGCCCACAAGAGGGCAGTTTAAGAATAAATTTATTACAATTTTATGAAGGGGCCATAGAGAGTTCAATAGAGTTAAAGCGTACATCACTGGTCCGGTCAATCGGTATTTAAATTCATTATTCGTTTATTTTATGTGCAAAAACTGTACACAGTGCATATAAAGCACATATCAGGAGTATGCCGGGCCATACGGCCCTTCAAAATATAGAGACACATGTACACATAAATTAAGTTAAAGATAAAACTTGGTTACTATCCAAATTAGAAATGGTCACAGTAATTTTCAAAGCAATATATATTTGGTCCTTTGACTATGTATTCATATACGGCATTCCAAGGACAGACTATCCTATTACTAAAAAAGTATTTTCCGAGATTGTAACGACTTTTGGAAAGTTCTAATCTAGAGCTGTAACCCCTTAGACTCGGGTCACTGCTTTTCTTAAAAAAATCATAATTCAAATTCAAAGCTTCATAACTACTCATAATCTTGTACACTTCCAATAAATCAGCATATCATACTCTTTTCCAAAGTTGTCAGCTTTAATTCCTTTAATCTCGTCTCATAGTCCAAATTTGGCAATTCCAGTACTGACTCAGTAGCTTTTTCTCTGAACCGCCTCAAGGTTTTTTAAATATTTTTATCTCCAAATATGGAGACCATGCCCACCCACAATATTCAAGGTGTGGATGCACATACGTTTTTATTCGAGAATATGCAGTGTTTCTTTATCTATGAAAGTAAAGGTACGCTTTATCACGCCCAAGACACTGTTCGCCTTTGCAGCTGCTTGGCTATAAACGTTGAAATAGACAATGTATTTGCTATCAAAACTCCAAGATCGTTCTATTCATCAACAACTTCAAGTATTTCCCCTGCCATTTCATACAAATAACGTGGGTTCTTACAACAAATATGCACTACGTTACATTTGTTACTGTTAAAGCCCAGTAACCATTCAGCTGACCATGTCAAAAATTATGCAGATCTTCATGAAGTCTCTCTTGATCAACTAAGGATAGAATATGATGGTAAAGTTTGGTATCATGTGCAAATATATATATATATATATATATATATATATATATATATATATATATATATATATATATATATACTTACTTTGTTGAAATAGATGAAGGCAAATCATTAATAAAGAGAATGAATATTGGGGCAATGACGGACCCATTGGGCATGCCACTAGCTACATTTAGCCATGATGGAAATGTGCCCTTAACACTTACACACTGATTCCTATCTTTTTCCATCCAGAAGTTCAAATTACAAGAAATACCATACTTATTCAACTTATGGATTAATTTAGCACGAGGAACTGAGTCGAAATCTTTTTGAAAATATAAATATATAACACCAAATGGTAACCCTTCGTCTTGTATCTTGGTCCATTCCTCGAGTGTAAAATTTACAACTTACGAAACAACCCAAACACGTCTATCAATTGACGATTTCTCACCCTGCTGAACTGTACGTAAGATTTATAATCTGTCAGACTGTCCAATACACAAGCTGACAAACAACCCCTCAAGTTTTAAAGGGCGCCCATACACGCCATGCAAGCAACCGGTACTGGGACAGTGGTCTACTAAATCTTGACATGACTTGGCAAGTCCTGCATTTGGCAGAGTTTCACATGTAATTTAGGATAGAAATGTACCACTGTATTAACCAGCTAGGTTCACACCTTCGGCTAAGAACAACTAGTTTGTAAAATTAAAAACGCAAAAAGGCACCAATAACCGAGACAAGTTGTTACTGAAAAGGCCCCGCCAAACCTTGGCTATAAAAAAATATAATGTAAGTGAATATTGACACAGCAGGATATTAAGTCAGACTTTTGATAATGATAGGAAAATTTTGAACAGCATGATGGACATAAATATATAATACCAGTTCATTGTAACACTGAATAGTTGTAACATTTTTGACATCTAAAGAAAGGGATAATTAGTTGTTGGTTACCCGCACTAACGGCCGCCATGTTGAAACAAATGAGATGGGTATTCCTGCGATATCCACCTGACCATTGGCAATTTCAAGAAGCACGAGACAAGGCAATTGTATGTCTCCTGTATTCTTTAACAAATACTTGAATGATTTGTTAGTACAACTGAAGACCTCCCAACATGGTTTATATGTCGGCGAACAACATGTTCATTCATTCGCCTATGCAGACGATGTCACTCTGTTTAGTTCTACTGTCAGAGATCTGCAGGCTCTGATTGATATTTGTTCAAAATATGCTTCTTAACGGAGATTTAATTTTGGTTTATCTAAAACTAAATGCATGGTGGCCGGTAAGCAGGTATTCTCGGATCATCCTAAATGGATGCTTAATTGGGCCCCAAGGAAGAACAGCTATTGCTGATTGAGCTACCCAATTGTAATATGTTATAATAAATAAATAAATAAATAAATAAATAAATAAATAAATAAATAAAAATGGAAATACTATTGAAAATGCCTCTAGTCTACAAGTTATGGGTACTATATTCGCTGCATCAAGTAAATAGCATGTGGAAAAGAGAATCCATAATAATAATTATCCTTGTAGACGTGTATATTACGGCCATAGTAGTGTTGGTCTTCGTTACGCTGGTCTTTCGACAGATATTAATCTGCACCTTTGGTCTACAATATGTGTCCCGCTTCTGACCTGCGGAACGAACTGTCTGAGTACTCTTGCTAGAGGTGATGGTAAAAGATGAAGAGTTTACAAGTCACCTCCATTAAACACTTCATGGGTTCTCTCATGGTTCCCTGTGTAGCTGGGCTCCTGGGCCCCGCTCACCGCTCACGCTCGATAAGTTTCCAGTGCTGACATTTTATGGCGCTAATTCTGTACCTTGTCTCTGACTACTGTAGACTGTATTATGTTGCATGTAGCCTATAATTTTATGTACTTTTATTCTCCTGCTTTGGCTGCTATGGAGGTTTAATAAAATAAAATAAATAAATAAATTGAACAGGGCGGTGCCGCCTTAAAGCCCAGAGCGTGAAATGTACGTCTGGCCGTGGAGGCATCGGATCCTTGAAGAATGATCTTTTAGGGTGGAATCTTTAAAGAAAATGTCTTTGGGGAAAGTAGTTTTGGACGACTTTTTTACTCTATTACTCTACAGGCTTTCCTAGATTATCAATATTCTGTACGTTTTTCTTTTTTTTTTTTGTCTGCTCTGCTTCATTGGAACTGTTTGTCATATTATTAAGTTAGTGTGTGCTAACAGCACGAGAACAAATGTGCCCCGCCGCGGCACACTTTTTGCAAGATTGAACGTACGGGACATGGTTTCGAATAGCATAAGTGGACATTTGAAATGTCTCCCTTTTAAAAAATTGTATCAGAAACCTTTCCCATTTTTTTTTTATATATTTTGCTGCACTTTTTCTCGGAAGAACTTTGATTAAAAATGTCACTCTCACCAACCTTCTGATATATATATATATATATATATATATATATATATATATATATATATATATATATATATATATATATATATGTATGTATGTATGTATGTGTGTGTGTGTGTGTGTGTGTGTGTGTGTGTGTGTGTGTGTGTGTGTGTGTGTGTTACTTTGTAACTTCAGGAGGTCAGTCTTATATAAAAATGATACCCATGTCGATTCAGATGTCACGATACATTTTATTAACTTTTGGGAGACACTTGCGCAACGAGCGTGAATTTACTATTTGGTCCCCATTTGGGCAATGTTGAAGCAGGTCTGGTGTTTATATTTTGCGGCAGTCTATATTTAGTATCACGAACCCCCCCCCCCCCCTTTTGCAAATTTTTTCCATGATTACATTTTTAGTTGATGCAAAATGTAGAGGTTTACATTTTGAGTTTAGTTTATATTATGAGGTTACCACTCTGATTTGGATTCAGTGTCTTTATTTATTTTTTATATTTTGCGGCTCAACACTCGAACACTTGCGTGACGAAAGAAATAGGTATATTCAGCTACGGTCATTTCCTGGTATGAAACACGGGAAATCAAAATGTTTCGTTGGCAAAACTAGCAGATTCAACAGCATTCTTTATTCCGACAATTCTCAGTAACAGCCGTGGCTTTCTATCCATACGTTCGTATCAAGGCGATTGATTGTCACCGTTTTCTGGCAATAAGGTCGAAGGTTTTGTTCATCCGAACGTACCTCCAAAAACCTTAATGCACAACGAGGATATTTCAAAGGCATCTACTCAATTGGCCGGTGCTTTGGTCTTACCTTTGTACTCAATTGGCCAGTGGTTCTGGTTTTACTTTTGTCTTCATTGTATTTTAACTTCAAGGCAGAATGATGACATTTCAAACGTATTCACTCATAATATCATATCTATTTTCCAGGTCCCAAGATGACAGCCTATCTAAAGGGCCCATTCTGACTGTCCAAATCCAATACGAGACTCGTTTTTTTTCCAGTTTCGTTAACTTTATCAACACAGAATGACCCTACAGCTTTCAAACGATATCTCAGTCTGAAGGTACAGTCATTTGTTAACATGCAAGCTGTGTGTAAACATTTCAAAATTGACTCGTTATCAAAAAAAAAAAAAAAAAAATACAATAAAAAAAATAAAATAAAATTTCAAATTTCTCGCAATTATCTTTTTTCAATACAAATTGAAGAATCAAGTTTGCTTACAGTCATATGCAATTATATATGTGACACGGTGGCTGGCATATTTGTGGAAACCAACCAAGACGTCTCACTGATGCTTCAACGTCGTTTCAATATCAGATTTAGATAATATGTTTCATATCTCTAGACAATTTGCTTATGTTCAAAGGTTGACTGAGACACCTCATGGCACTTTTGGGTTGTCAGTTTCTGAAGTTTATATGTTTGGATTTGGTGTCAATGTGCACAGCTATACAGATATGACAAACAATTTTTGCCGAAAGAGATCAGCTTTTACGCCGTTTTAAGTCTTAAGCGTCAGGTTATCAGGTTTATACCCTAACAGAAGTCTGTCTGTCTATCTATCTATCTATCTATCTATCTATCTATCTATCTATCTATCTATCTATCTATGTATATCTATCTATCTATCTATCTATGTATATCTATCTATCTATCTATCTATCTATCTATCTATCTATCTATCTATCTATCTATCCATCCATCCATTCATCCATCCATCCACATGTTTGTCTGTTTGTCTGCCTGTATGTCTGTCTGTCTAGTGTGTTTTTATGAGAAACGTTTAGTTGCTTTTGAGTGTTCGAGTCATGAAATGCAACCCTCAAATGTGAAATCACTGAGTACAATGCAAGATTACCAGTGCACCTTGCCAAAAATGGTAGAAAGAACATTTGTATAAATGTGCATTGTTCAAGGCAATTTTGAGTATGTCTCCGCCACTTGGAGACGCAGTTACATCCAGGCATCATCGGAAATCGTCGAACTTCACATAAAAATTACTTCTGCATATTATTTATGCATAATTATTTCCATCCTATTTGTCAGAACATGCCTTTTCATACTTATGTGCTGCTTTTGTGAAATAAAGGCTCCCTCGCTGCTGCTGAACTCATGTGTTTGTTCCCCAATGTCATTATCAATGAACACGAGCGTGCGCAAGGCACTCTACAGACACCACTTCAACTTGTAATGAAAGACAAGGTCATGTGACCGGTCAGCAGCTAATGTCTCATTTGTAACCTAATGAGTAGAATATCATGTTATTCACAGAGCACATATTCTTTGATCGACACAAACTAGACTTGTTAAATGTATACGAGCCGCACTGGCGTGCGCGGTACTTAATTGCCGCACCAAGGTCTCGCCAACTTTCTCATCTTTTGCCCAGTTACCAGGCAGGCAAATTAGCGGCAGCCTTCCAGTTGTACGGTACCAATGAGAATGTTTTTTTTTTTTTTTTTTTTTGAGTGTGCTGAATCAGATTCTGCTGGATGCCACTGTAGCATCTTTTGGCGTTTTGGAATATTGAATAGTACAGATTAGTATTGATTTATGTTTTTAAGGGACAGGGATAACAAATAAAGCATTAGTTCCTGGATATTTCAGAAATGCCAACAAATGATAGACTGCACGATTGCCGCCAAGAAACAAAGAAGTGACGTTACATATGTGGCCTATGCACTTTACCAAGGACAAATGGTAGTAAAAATAAGGCAAATCTGAATTCATATGTTCCTATCTTTTAGGCGAATATCACAGAATGACGTAAAATGGAAACACCGGACCAGATAATACCCAGGGTGAGTGGGGTGGAGGCTGTAACTCGCCCCTTCAGTTAGGGGCCGTCCGTAATTATCAACATTTTCATCCATGTCCAAAATGGTCATAGAGGGGGAGGGAGTCAGAGCCAGATCATTATCATCAATTTCAACCCCAAAAATGTTGATTTTCTGTATCCAACATTTTTAGTTGCCCTATTAAATTTCAAACATCATTATCTACGAAAACATAGTTTTAAAAAATATATATAGGTGTCGCTACAATCACCCAATTCAACAAAGCTGGGGAGTTTGTAGAATACTGATATCGCTTTTGAAGACAATAAATGAATATCAAACTAAAGACTATTTTATTTGTCCCCTTTTTTTGCTAAATATTTATACAAGATTAAATTCACTTTATCAAGCTACAACAATATTATGTACTCATTGAGTAAGCATACAATATGAGGTTGAGTGTTGGTATTGGGAGTTTCAGAAAACTGATATCGTTTTTTTAAAACAATAAAAGGAATAACAAAGTAAAGACCACTTTATTTGTCCCCTTTTTGGCTAAATATTTATACAAGATTAATTCACTTTATTAAGCTACGACAAGGAATACAGTATGTACTCATTATCTAAGCACATAATATGAGGTTGAATGTCGGTATTTGCAATGAGTCCATCCAAAATGTTGATGACGGTCATTAAAAAATTATGGACGGCCCTTAATTTTGTCTTTTGTGAGTATATGTCTTATAAAATCATCTTCACTTTAAGCTGCCTCCGATGGTGGACATATTTTAATGAGGCAATTCAAAAGTTTTCTGATATTAGGGAAAAAAATCTGTACCTTATCTAATAAAATCTGTACCACCTTTTGCATAGGATACAAGAATGTAATTTGATCCTGCGACAAGCATAGCATCAGTTTGAAGACTGAAAGTTATAAACATCTGTACTAATCACTTTATTTTGAAATCATAAATTCCAATTAAAATAAAATAAAATGATGGCACCATTGTCCCTGAAACTTTGATCAAGTAGATTGTGCTCAAAACTCTCACTAATATATGTATATATATATATATATATATATATATATATATATATATATATATATATATATATATATATATATATATATATTTATTTATTTATTTAATGTGCTCCATGCTTACAGAATGGGGCCAAATGACCAATTTTTGTTTACTTAAGAAAACATTGGGCATTATCTTTTGAAAGTAAATGTAAATCTTAATGAAACTTGGCCTATAGTGAGATATGCCATAGATATATATTGCTTTACCTTCATTTGACCTTGAAATGACCTTCTAAAAAAAACAAAATATAGCTATAATCAGGTATTGATAAGTTTACTTAAAATGGCCATTTTATTTGAAAATAATGAAGTCTGAGGATTATCATAAAAAGATATTAGCCATATAACCAATAATCAACTGAGCTAGAAAATTCATGGTAGAAAAGGTATTTTTCCCAAATATCAGAAAAGTTTCGAGTTGCCTCATTAAAATATGTCCACCATCGGGTGCAGCTTAAATTGCAGATGATTTTAAACAAAAAATTTACGTGAATAGGCTTAATCTTAGTGAGATTATGTCAACTTCAAATCAGAGCCTCGTTTTAGGTTTCTCAATTCTGAGTAGCCGCCAACAACAAGCGTAATATTTGTGTGTTACGTATTTTATATACAGATGTACGCCCGTTAGATTGAAATGGAATAAACTGTTCCAAAGTACCCTTTGTAATTTTTTTTCCATTTCTGGGATAATTCGAAAATACATATTTTTTCAAAATGTGCTACACAAAATACCACACACCTTGTTCTCTTCGCTTTTTGCGATTTCTTGTTATAAATGTGTCAAAAACACGGAAAAGGCCAAAAAGACCTATCCAGATCACTAAACTGAGCGTCAAGTTTGCTTCATGGTCATCTCAAGATCAATGAACATGTCCAATTTTTTGCTTCTGGTATGATCTGTCAACATGCCAAGTTTCATCAAATATGGATTTCGCTACCATAGGTTTCTGGCACATAACACAAATATGGCTATTCTTATACCCACTTTAGGCTTCATTGGTGCCAGTGTGCAAGATCCTACCAGCTAGATAGGCCTCACAGTCCCAAGTCAAATTACCTAGACTCGTATCGTTTTAAAAATAAACTGTATGCCTGTACTACATTATTAATATTTCAGTTGTTTTTTTCTAATTAAAAATATTTGTTTTTTTTATCTGCGGGAAACCCAGCCTGCGCGAGCTACAGTTGGAGTAGGTCAATCAAGGGAAATCAAAGATCAATGTTATCATTGATATCGGGGCTAGTCCAGAAAAAGGAAGAATCTGTAGCTTGATCGTCTGGTTTCTATAATGAGAAGGTGGTGCTCGCATCATCCCCCCCCCCCCCCAATTTCATGCATGTTGTTGCATAGCTTTGTTGATGACAAAATGCACACCTCACCGATTGAGGTAGGGCTCACTGAAAACCATATGTACACACCCATTTGTGGCATAAACTATATCATTGAAGCGGTAAAAAAATTTACATAGTGAATATTTTGATACACTTACATAGTGGGTCATGTTTCACTTCGTGCCCATTTTAAAGGAAAAACATAAAACTAGAACGACACAAACATGTTCTACTTTACAGAAACTGTGTATCATATTTATTTTGTGTGTTCAAACAGCACCAGTGCGAATGTGCCTCGCGTTGGCACACATTTCGCAAGATTGAACGTAAGTGACATGGTTTAGAATAGCAGAGGTGGAAAATTTAAATGTCTCTTTTTAAACAATTCTATCATAAAATTTTCCTATTTTTGGATATTATGTCTCCTTTTTTCTCAGAATAATTTTCAATGTATATATTTATATATATATATATATATATATATATATCACCCTCAACTACCTTAGAAATAATTTATTTATCAATTCCTATTTTTTTAGGCAAATATGACATAATGAGTTGCTTCACTTCAGCAGATATATAGGGTGACACGGGAATATCAAGGAACTTTTTTATCATCCATGAACTGTACATCAACTATTCAGCGAAAGAGTCGATATATACGATAATCCAAATGCTCCAAATGCTGCAAAAATGTACATGCATATTTTACATGGAATGAAAAAAGAGTTAAATAGACAAAGTGCCAAACCTGCATATTTCCGTTACTTTGAATTCTGATCAGAAAAATCCATTAGAACTAATCTCATTGTTTGCCGTTTGAGCATAATTAATTGGAAACTGAAATGCTTGCATTGTCGTAAAATTTAAAAGGTCACCATTACTGGGTTGAGTCAACAGCTTTTCGAGACACATCCTGGGCGCTAAGCGACTACGGTGCAGCCTGGAAATGTGTTGACTATTCACTAGCATGTTATCCTGGCAAGTCCACCTTGAAATTTTCATTGAAAATATTTTGAAATGACGATTTTGGATAAAACGGATGAAGCAGACGAGATTTACCTAGGGCAGTAGACCTGGTTTGATCCGCAAAGCACTTGGTGGAGTATTTGGCAGACTTAAATCATGGTTTTATCATTATTTGTATCATATGAAAACGACAAGTTAGTTAAATATCAAATATTGTCACCCTAATGCCGTCGTACAAATGATTTCAAGGACGTTTTACATAGTGCTCTTGACTCGATATTCCACAGATATACATGCATCATACACGTGGCCAATGAGCCAGTCAGGTTTCCACTTATCGCCAGCTATATAAGTAGACACAAAGCCCCAGTGAGTGCTTTGGGCATTGCTGATGGATTACTCTTTACGCTGCTGTTTATAGCTGCTGTGTTTTTATGTAATTAAACAGGTGCCTTGAAATCGAAGCCCGTAAAACAAAAAGATCAGGTCAAATTTGGTGTGTGGACATATGATGGATAACCTTAGCTATTTGCAATAATAGTAAGCCGTATAGTCAATAAAACTTGAACCCAAACTTGGATGCAGGTACAGGCGTACAAACACGTACTTATCCCTTAATGTGCGAGATAGTAACAAATGTACATATACTTTATTGATATCGGTAATATTGCCATTTTTCTGCCAGTCACATAAACTTTAAGTGTTGTTTGTACAATTGGTAATATTTTTACTTTGAGAACTTGAGTTTGGAATAATACAATAGTAAGAGTCTATATGTTGCAGGAGACTTTATACATCAACAGTGAAAACGCTAGGAATTTATATATATATATATATATAATTATATATATATATATATATATATATATATATATATATATATATATATATATATATATATATATATATATATATATATATATATATATAGGATGGGCAAAAACTGTGGCAGGAAAAAGGGCTGACTTTATTTCAAAGATTGTATAACATTGCAGCTGTACAATTCGTTATGATACAGATGAGCAGTAACCAACAGAAGGTATGAGTGCTGATACAACTTTCCTCATTGGAGACGCAATTTTCAGAGTCAGAGTCCAGATGCAGCGGAATCTTAAAGTCAAATGTCGGCAGATAATTGTCTCAAGGCCAACACACTGTGCAAATACCGCTTTGATTATCCAATGCCGTTCGATAAAGCAGTATATTATCTTGTAAATCCAGAGCATGCATGAAGCCAGGCTTGTCATATATGGCAGCACGAAATGGGGCATAGGGGTAATAAAAATAAATGTGTCACCGATATTGTCCTTTTCCTCATCATCCCCCATATCAGCAAGAATGTATGATATTACTGTGTTCTTAACTTAGTTGCGTTTGCATTTTTGTCTGCCCTCGTACAGATGAGCAAACAGAATATCTATACTTGCCAATCATGCCTAGCAACTTGAGCTAATGCAAGTATAATATTTGAATCAGAACTGTTCTGGCAAGGCAAATCCCATCATTATTTAAAGCATTTTCACGTAGCAACGTGTAAGACATGTTTGTTAACTGCACTGTTTGAATACAACTTCTAATTTGTATAGCACATCCAACTGTAAAATGAATATAATTATACACTGAAATTTCAAGTTACAGTTAACTGCAGGTTTTCCACTTAAATGAAGCCACTTCAGAGACACATATTACCCAGCGCTAGATCCGCTACTTTCCTACCAGTCCCTGCACTGGAAAACTTGTTTCACTTATTAAACTAAATTAGGTCGTAATATTTTTTCCAAAGTCTATTTTCCATGAAAATATCGTTTATAAACAAGCAATATAATGGCGAAGACATTTTATTACCTTTTGAATTGCATCTTCCCTGTCAAATATCTTCCAGGTGTCTTAGGAGTTCCTCTGGAAAATGATCTGTACAGTGCTGTATTTAATTTAGACGCTTCAAAGCCGGTGGTTGTATTTCATACAGTATAATCTTACAAGAAAAGTCAATTCAACAGAGAAATATTATAAAACTGACAACCCGGAGCACTGTCTTGCATAGGATGGAAGAACCATTGGTACTCATATGAATTATTTTTTCTATGTCTGCAGGTTTATTGCTGACAACTTTCTATCCTATTTGTAACATTACAATTCTATGTGAACAGGAACAAATAGAATACACTACGGGCCAATGTGACAAGAATAGATTATCGATCATCACAGACGAACAGCTAGATCAATAGGCAGACGCGATATATGCATTGACTCAAGTGTGGTTGACCGTAGTTCGATGTTGCACAAGAATTATGGTCCTTATGGATGATAATGATTGTAGCACTCTTACAGGGTTGCAAAAATTTACCACCACACCCATGTACAAGAGCTGAAAAAAACAACAACAAAACAAGATCTGGCAGTTGAATGAGAGGTGGCCTACAGTTAAAGAGAACAGGTAACAAAGCGATCTTCAGAATGTTCCAGAACGTGCGAACTGTGTATGTATGAATACAGCGCCAGCCACTTCTGGCTCTTATTTATAAATAGCATGCGTGGTGATGATTAAACCTCAATGCTTTACCTATACATGACTGAAACTGTTCCACATGTGTCCACTTAAACATTATCCTTCAATGCATCTCATACAGCTCTCTGTAAGTGGCTATTTAAACGGTAACCTTGTGTTTTTGATTCCCAACTGCTTTGTCAAAGTTAAGTCTCTGAAGCAACGTTTCGATCATTGGTTTCAACATATTGTCCAATTCATGTTTTTTAACCAGTCGCACATTAATTCAAGATCGCATAACCAACATACAAACAAAAGGGACACTATTAAACGTTCACACATATTGATAATATCATTGCACTTTGGATTTGCAGCGGTGGTGGTATGGATAAATACTAAAACTTGTTCAATGTAAATGCAGTCCTTAGACTGTCATGAAGACTGAAATAGTTACTATTTTTTGACCCCACATTTATCATAATGTAATTTGTAATACTGGGGCTTTATTGACAGTCAGTGATTACTATTTATACATAGCAGTTCAGTAGTTTTCAACATGATTGCCAAAAATTCCTTGGTTTAAACACTTAGTGTGTTAAAACGTTTCTATGAACTGACATTGTTTTCTTAAGTGCAAATTGATTCCCCATTGTTGGTAAAGTAGCAAATATATTCTTTCCAACATTCTGTGTGCAATGTATATATCAAGTGGCTCAGTGTTTGTTGCGGAAACTTACTCAACTAATTGATCTGTAATTACTAGGTAATCCAATTCTGAAAATGAAAGTGTGTACAGTGCAATTATTGTCCGCACGACGTAGTACCAAGATTGCAGATATACTTGTCATGTGAGACTCCCAGTGGTGGGTATAAACCTAGATAATATTAGGAAAGCTGTAACCTGACTCCATTAGAGAAATAGGCTTGGCAGAAGCAAATATATTGTTGAAATTATGCACTAAGATACAGTTTAAAATAATTGTAAACAGTGTGATGTTTCATATATATTCAACACAGGTAGAAATTGTACAACAGTGTTACAGTTACACTCATTGAGTACAAACTGTAAAACAAAGAATCTGTACACATCCATAAGACATTGACCGTTGTATTCCACGTGTACACCAACCCATGGATGAAGTAATAATACATGGGCTTTAGGAAAAGATTCCAGTGGTGAAAGGAGGATATATATATATATATATATATATATATATATATATATATATATATATATATATATATATATATATATATATATATATATCACAGTGAGAATATGGTTGAAGTCTCGGAAGGGGCTTCAACCTGGACATGATAATTTGACGACAGATATGAAATATTTGTTCCACTGTCATTTTCCATTTGAAGCAATCCAGGCTACCGTGTGTAAATGGGATTCTTCGCCAAGCTATATTCGTATCCGGCAAACTTCTGTCGCATGCATGTAGATAATATGCAGAGAATCACGACCCAAGGTGGCTATTAATTCCGGAAGGAATTCAACGACGCAGCAGCTATGCCTACTTTGTCACGATGATGATTTGAAGCATCAATTCAATCTTAAATTGTGTGACACTTTTATGAGAGAAATGTGACATATGGCCCAGACAAAGCTTAGCAAGGCATATTGATTTTCTTATGTCCCTTCTTAAAAATGTAAGGAAAAGTTCCACTTATGAATTCCATTATTCTTATTTGCGTACATAACGTGTCCTTCGTGATGAGCATTGGGTGTGTGGGGAATCTGTTCTCAAGGACTCGCAATTAAGGTAAACAGTGTCAACGTTTCCTTGTGGGTTCAAACTTATATTCCTTCCTTGGTGCCGTTCTGTAAAAGTAAATGATAAAACTCATTTGAACAAAATCAATGTGTTATGGGCCAGCAGGTTTCTTTGACAGTATCCCATCGTACACACGCAGAGTACCTAAAGGTACTTGACTGTGGCGCTGTCGTACAGCAAATAGACTAAAGCTGTACCAAAAGATGCACGTATAACGCTTTTAAGCGGTGTACTTGAATACTGTGCTATGATGCGTGCTACTTTAGGGCTGTGATGGAGTAGCCGTATAACTTATCTTAAGAACACTCATGTCAATAACGTGCGAAGTTGCTTCGCCTGCTGAAAAACATGCAAAGCGAATTATGGTAGTGTGTGTACATATATATATGTATATATATATATATATATATATATATATATATATATATATATGTATATATATATATAATGGTGATTATGATGGTGAGGGAAACGATGACGGTTATGGCAATAACAATAATGCTGATCTTAATAAAAGTATTGATGATGATGATGATGATGATGATGATGATGATGATGATGATGATGATGATGATGATGATGATGATGATGATGATGATGATGATGATGATGATGATGATGATGATGATGATGATGATGCCGCTGCTGATAATGCATCGCACTCTACCCTGTACGTGCTCTATTTCACATCGATTACGGGTTTCATCAAATAACCATACCGCGTGGTATGCTGACTATGTGTCTATAGTAATGCTAAATAAGTCTATCTTGCCAAGAATGTACTAGTTCGTTCCACTCACGCCTTTTCTTCGATAAGGAGGTTATACAATAGAGTCAAAGGGAAAAAGACGTTTTACTCTTTAACGTTGGAAGTGTTGTTTTCATACATTGCGCAGAAGTCGAACAGCTACGCCCTTCCAAAATAAATATTTGAGCCAGATTTACACTGTGTGACCAGGTGACCCCAAGCTTTGCACATAAAAGGTTATATCTGCGTAAGCAAAAATGTCTCCTATACTATTTTTTAGACAAAAGTCCAACTGAAGTCAGAGTTGTTACATTGAGACGGAGTTAGGCTTTTTATAGGTCTGAAACCACTGAATCACTTCCGGTATCAAACTTTCACAGCTTTTATCTTCTTGAGGAAACACAGATGGAAGTCGAGAATACACCTAATTTTGCTCAGCGAACAAGACTGATTTAAGAAGTATTCAAGTTTAAACAAGAGAAATGTGACAATCCTAAAAAAATAACAGTAAATCACAGCACCACCCGTTGAAGAATCAAAGCCTAGGAGTCTCTAGAAGTGTCCCTATGCAATTTGAAGCAACTGGCTGGGCGGTTTCCGGTTTTTGCCAAAAAATTAACAACAAAATTAATAAAAACTCTAAAGTTCACTAGACCGGGATTATTTGAACATATCTTGTACAGACTCACCCAAGGTATATCCTCACCAAGTTTCAAATGAATCTGCTTGATGGTTTCGGAGAAGTAAAAAATTTGAATTTCCATTGCAATCCACATTCAATTACACAAACAAAATACGTGAATCAATCAGTAAGCACTCGAATTGTAACAATCGTTAAAATTCAAAAACAAATTAATAACTAGAAGTCCGCAGGAGTCTTCCTGTGTGACTTCAAATTAATTGGGTCAGCAAAAAAAACAAACAAAAAAAAAACCAAAAAACAAAAAAAAGACAAAAAAAAGGAAAACAAAACAAAACAAAAACAAACCCCCCAACCCCCGAAAAAAAACCTACACCCCCCGCCCCCCAAAAAAGAACAAGCAAAAAACAAATTAAATACTTATAAAAATATAAAAAAAACCCAATCACTGGAGTCCGACTGTTTGTCCAAACGTTTTAGAGTCCCGCCAAGGTTTATTACCACCAAAGTCTCAAGTAGATCTGATTGAAGGTTTCGGACAAGATGTGAAAAATTTGAATTAGCGTCAGAACGCCTATTGACTTACATGTGACAATGTGCTTGCTATGGCAAGATATTTGTTTATGAATCATGGACATTATTATGGACATTAAGTCTTCCTTTGTTTTGCTAATAGCCATTAAGGCTTTTTACTTAATAATGTCACTTTTAGTTCTTCTGTCAGTCACTCTGGCGGGCCCCACCCCAAAATTTCTTCTATTTTTAGATCATAAACTCCAGTTGGAACAACCAACAGGACTATAAGAAAAAACACAAAAACAAAAAAACCAAAAAACAAAAAAACCTGCTATCTTTATTTCTCCACGTCATTCTAATTCCTATTTCTCTATTTCCTTCTTTGTCATTAAGATGGTAGTAATTGTGAGGTCCACGCGACTTCTAACTAATAAAACTGTCTGTGTTGCGGGTTTCTGCCGCAGTTGGGTATGTGAAAGACAGCAATATACATTAGCGGTGTTTTCTTGCCTGTACAACATCAGACTTCAGTTTCACTGTGCACGGATCTTTAAATACAATATATTCCATCCAAAACACAACGATAAGTTTCATAATTTATTCACTTTTCATTCATCATTGGGTGGCAGCCACGTTATATTGCAAAGTAATCATTGGAAATGTACATTTACCGATAAGTACCCGAATTTGAAAGAAAAAAAAAAAAAAAAGCTAAAATTAGAAATCCATAGCAGTGCCACCTAGTGAACAACTTTATTTGACTCTTTCACAAGAAACATATCCATCAAGGTTCAGCTTAATCTGAGTGAGGAGACAAAGTCCAAAATAGCGAAAACACACAAACAAAGTCGATTCACCTGGTGAACAAATTAAGAACTATGAGTCCCTAGAAGTGTTTCCGTGTGATATCAAAGCAGTTCGGTGAGCGGTTTCGGAGAAGAAGATTTTTTAAGGTTGACGGATAAAAGAACAAGCAAACAAAAAATAATAATGATAAAATAAAATAAAAAATAAAAAATGCAATATATCAACCAAGTTCATAAAAAAACCAAAGACCACTGAAGCGTGGCCATTTGAACAAATTTGGCAGGCATCCATCCTAAGTACATTACCACAAGGTTCGAAATGAGTAAGACTGACGGTTTCAGAGAAGAAGTCGAAAATGTGAAGTAGCATTATGAAGCTCACTGACTTACATAGTAATCAATATGAAAGGTGCATTTACCTATAAGTACCAGAATTGAAAATCTTTAAAATCAGGAATCCACAGCAGTGCCACGAAGTGAACAACTTTGTTTGATCCTTTCACAAAGAACGTATCCACCAAGTTTCACTTAATCTGAGGGACGGGTCTGGAGAAGAAGTCGAAAATAGCGAAAGCACAAAATTAATCGAAAAATAGACAAACAATTGCAGGGCCACCTGGTGAACAAATTAAGAACTAGGAATGTTCCTGTGTGATATCAAAGCAATTGGGTGAACGGTTGCGGAGAAGATTATTTAACATTTGCACAAAAAAATCAACAACAACAACAAAAACAACAACAACAAAACCAAAAAACCCCGTAAAACTCCAAAAAACTCACAAGTGAAATAATTTGAATAAAGCTGGTAGAGACTAACATCAGGTAGATCCCAACCAAGTTTGAAGAGGATTGGGCCATCGGTTATGCAGAAGAAGTCAAAAATGTGAATTGTGGACCAACGACGGAGCCTCCTAAAGGCTCAGTTGACCAACAAGTCAGCTGAACTAAAAATGACGAATCGTTTTGTGGGTGAGAAACGCTATATCGGGTTTGGAAGCAGATGTGTCTGCCTGTGGATTTGTTAAGCGGTTATAACATTATTAGTGTCTACATTGCCGACTCTCATCTTTCTTTAAACTGGCGAGGTTAATGGCTGATCAGAAAAATATTGCACTGTCCAGGACCAAAATTGAAACATAGCAAATTATCAATTGGCCTGGAATATCATTACTGAAAAAATGGCATAAATTAGGCCAATAATGTAATATCATCCGCTGGAGAACTATGTGTTGGTGACATATGCAGTTTTAATGTTAGCGATTTCGCTTTCTAAAGAAATGAAAGCAAATAACAAACAGTATAGTTCATTAGACTTTGTGAGTATTTACCAACCCTGCAAAAACCAAAGACAGATTCTGAGCCCCCGGGATGTGCTCCTAACCCATTGCTTTGTGAGCTGATCCTTAACATTGGACAGAGGTCGATGTGCCTTGATTTGACATAACGACACCAGATTTATATTCTTTGCAAACTGACCTTTCCCTCAAGTACTATAATGCTTACAGTTATGATGAGAGAGCAAGCACAGGCCATGTGAATGGTCTCAGTCAATAGGTTTCCTCGGTGGGTTTTGGACCCATTGCGCCCAAAGTGCCCTAGGAAAACTGGTGCACACATTGTGATTTTGGTTGTCAAATTCTTTGTAGAACCAGGTGGGACAAACTATTTAAGTGATGTCAAAAGTTTTGTGTGGTTTGGAGCATCGTTAGATACTCTTTTACAGCATGAATCGATGTTAGATCAATCACCCGCTGCTCACGAGAAACTTGCTCTGTGACAGGGGTTGTGCCACTTGGCTGCCGTAATGCTTTGTAGTTCAATCAGTTTCATTTTTGCATGCATGAATCCAATTTAACGCCGCATCAGAGGTCAAGCATTTGCATTTTTCACTACCCAGAAAGTATTTTTCATTCATCACGCTATCCACGGATACAGATATTCTGGTTCGGATTGATTAGTATGGACGATAAAATGATAAATTAATGACGGATCTGATCGATGATCACATGACACATAGCAGAGGCGGGGGAATACGGAATTAGGCTTGCAATGGGAAAGCAAGAGGATCTGACTTTTATTTTGTAAGTGTCGATAATAACTACGAACTAGTAGCGTAACAGCATTTTTTTTTTCACTTGAATAAGAATGGGAGATTGCAATAGCATAAACAGACTTAACCATCTTGTATGGATGATTTCAGAGCACGGCCATCAAGACATGGACAAAATAAGCAAATAATGTCTCCATTGTATCAAGTTTGCTTTCTGTAAGGACTCTTCTGACTTGGTTGGTTGGTTGGTTGGTGGGATGAATTCCAATTTTGGTATGTTGGGACTTTTTCAGCGGGCGAGAAAATTGTTACCAACTCTACAAAAACCCGCGAGTACTTTCGGAACTGTATCCCTTATCGGGGCAACCTTCTCTTCTCAGCTCCATCTTTGACTCTGCAGGGCTCTTGACTGTTGTGCCTAGTTGTGCAACTTAATTCATAGCCTGGGGGAGACTTCAGTGTTTGATACAATATTCCTATTCTGGGGCCCACCGACGCCAACAACTGCTACCGTCAAGGTGTTGTATTTACATTTTGATGTAATGCTCACACTGGAGAATTCCATCACATATTGAACATTACATTCATTCGACAAATTAAACTTCCGTTAATACTGATCGCACATATATTTTGGATACTACCTCTTCAAAATATCCAATCGGGACTAACACACAGGCTTGGCTGCCACTTTGAAAATTTCGATCAGTTTTGATTGGAAAAGGCGGTTTGAAACTTTTTTTTTTTTTTTTACGTTTCGTAAAATTTATTTTGGGTCGGGCCTTTTCAGTAAGGTTGGCCGAGTTAGCGGAACCACACACACCTTGCTGTTAGGCCTTAGGAAACTTGCACACTTGTTCAAACATGTTTTAAATAGCGTTCAGAGAACGGATTATACCCGCTGTCCACAATTCTGCATTTTTTAGACTTCACAGGTGCTATAATACGGTGTAACTGCTTCAAAATTTGATGAAACTGTGATGAATCCTACTTGGGATATTATGGTAACAAGATTGTCCACTTGTGTGCCACTCAGATGGTCTTCAAATATATACTTCAAAAGTTTCATGAGTTTAAAAAACAAGAGGAATCAGGTTCTCAATAGGAACGTGGTCCATTATTATGTCCATATTTTGATTAAAATTTGGTAAAGATGGAATGGATCCTTGTTTCATTATAAAAACCCGCATATGGTGGGCAGACACAGAATGAAAACAGTAACTTGACCAAACAAAACTAATAACACGCATCTACACAATAAAACGCAATTCGTGTGTGTCATGTTGCTACTAAATGTGTGGAGGTTCTGAGGATGCGTGAGCTACAGTTTTGGCAGTTCTTCATACAGGCCTAGACCGTGTCCATTGCTATGGTAGAACACGGCCTGGCAGATGCATGGCCCCGACTTTTCATTTCGTGGACTCAACATACAATATCAGCCCCCCCCCCCCCTTCCCTCTTATTTAAAAAATCTCTGTTGAAGAGACATGCAGCCGTGATTCTATTTCCCAAGCTTTATATGCACTGCAGAGACCCAATATTATTTAACATGGAGAAGAATCAAAGTTACACGGTGTCTTAATGCGAGATTTTGATCCCGGAATTTTTGGCATATGCAAGGCGTGCTGCTATTGGGATTAACAAGGTAGGTAAGGGCAGTTTTATTCACTGACCTCAATTGCAGAATCACGTTGAGGTTGTAACTGCTGCAAGAATCATGGCCTCGTCGACGTAGCCGAAATGGAATGTGGGCTTACCTTCTGTATAGGCCGATGTTACATGACATGGGATATTAACAACGAAGTCTTTGTGTCAGGCCATCTATCAGCTTTTGTTGCTTAAAGCCATTGTCCCGTGTTTTCTCCATACGTCCATATCCTGAGACGAAGGAACCGCAATTCAATTTAGAAAAAGCGAAACAAAGAAAGAAACGAAACAAGACATATCCTCGAGGCAAAGCGTTGACTCGAGGGTCCGAAATGCTTCCATTTGCTCAAATTAGGTTATGATGACACCAACATCTAATCAGTTCATCTTGGCATGCTAAATAAGTGTACTGCCAAATTTGAGCAAAATACATTGGAACATTCTGGAGATATTGCAGTAACGAATCCTAAAGAGCATGTGATCAGGCTGCTATTCGCTCAAAGTAGGTCATGGTGACGCCAAAATCTAATCAGTTCATCTTGCGAGGTGAGACAAGCACGGAGGCATTCTGTAGATATCACAGTAACTAGAATGTGCACATCCGGACGGAGGGAATCCGGACGGACAACCAAAAAAGATAAAGGGTTCCCCCATTGGGCGGACCCTTAAAAAGAAAGTAAGAAAGAAAGACATTGACCGTTTCATCGAATGTTTGGCGACCAGGCCCGGAAGTAGTGCTCTAGTGTGTTTATTTGCTGGCTGCCGTTGGACACTGTAAAATCGTGACGTTAGACACATTTGCTTTATGTGTTCGCGGATACGTGACCTACATGTTGTTGACAATACCCACAACGTATTAGCTGCATGGAAAGGTATGTTACAAGACCAGTTCTATTACGGGGAAGCTGGTGCGTGTGGAATTCCTAACCTGCTATCAGGTTGTTACACGTTATAGAGCCGGGAACATCATTGCTGTCCTAATTAAAAGCTTTGTGGCAAAGCCCTTAATAAAGATGTATAAACTATTACGATTCGTGGAATGTCTTCACACCGTATGGTCCCAAAAAGTTTACGGACACAGAGATACAAAAATATCTTATATTTAATACACCTATTAAATATTTTCATCCCATATCAAATTAATTTACGAAAAATCCCAACTTTTGAATGGTGTACACAGCAGAATGGATCAAACTTATTGTGATTACTGTCACTAATGTGTGACAGATGCTGGCCGCAGCACATGTACCTGCATCCAGTGTGTTTAATGTCTTGTCAACGTAGTTGTAAGATATTGTAACGATACGGTCCTCCTCCTCAAAGAAAAACCACAAAAAAAAAAAAAAAAATATTTACTATTGGTAGTCATCAATCAAATGCTTTCGAATTCAATTGAAAGTTTCAAAAATTACAAATTTGTTCTTTTGTCATGCCAATTAATTTTATCGACAATTTTGTCGATTTTAAACTACAGTATGCCGCTGTGTGGGGAAACAGAGATCCTGGGCTTACTCTACTAAATAAAAAAAAAAATAAATGGATGGTGATTTTCTATAAATTCTGATAACAGTTAACGTGAAGTATTTCTAAAGGATAAGGTGGCATATGAAACTGTTTATTGCTACTTTTTAATTAAATATGTGTATAGCATTACCATTTCTGCGTCTCGGTATTCACTGTCGACAACAGTGACCATAAATCTAGTCATTCTCTTGGATAAAACCGACGGAAGTGTTGGTGTATATGTTTCCGTTATAGAGACTAGGCACCATCAGTTCCCTGTCTCGCAAATATATATATATATATATATATATATATATATACTTGTCCACAAGTAAAAGAGTGCAACATTTAGCCCTTAGTTGTGTCAAAATAGTCCTTAGGTATTTTCTTTTCACTGTAAGCATTAAATCATTAAGTTGTAAATGACCCTTTATCCTTCGATATCGCTTGCAATACTTATGAAAGCAATTGATGCACAAGATATTTTCGGCATGTTTTATACATACGAGAAGAGTTGTCGTAACCTGAATTGGCACGAGTCAATGTTGTTTCACCATGACGTATGTGAAAAAACAAACAAACAATTCTTTTGACCAGAGGGATGCGTGGCCTTCTTTCCTTTAGCCCTAGACATAGGGTAGAATGCAAATTGGATGACCGTGAAAGAGAAGCCAGTTTCATGCTGCAGAAATGTACATTGACATGGCGATCTATCTCTTGCGGAACACGAAATGGAATGACGGCATCTTGTATAGTGCATTTTCTAGACTTCTACGCCTATTAATTGTGGTTCAGAAATTGCATGACATTCACGTGACATGCGATGTGAAACTTTAATGGTTTGCTTTTTGTAGCGCCGATGTGTTGATCAGCACAAACACATGGGAACCTTATGTATTTTCATATAATGGACACAAAATTCTTCAAATTAAAAATGCCTTACACGTAACCTATTTTGAAAGGTTTGCTAATACAAAACTTTTACAATTTATATTAATGTTGCTATAACTGACCTCAAATTTTACTTTGAAGATTGGTAATTTAACATGCAATAACCTGTGCCCATAATTGTCCACCCCCGCAATTCCCGCTCCAGTCAGCTGGAGGCGAGAAAATTCTACGCTGTGCTGGTTCTGTGAAAGAAGTCAAACGTGTACACTGTAATTTGATATAAGCATGTAATAAAATTATGTCAAGAAAGGTCATATAAACATGAGACAGCAAGCAAGATAAACACGCTGCGCTTACCAGGGAGCTGCCCTGCGCTTACTTAATGTCCAAGAAAGCTAAAACGCGTCATTACCGTCAGCAAGGAACAATGGTACAGAATCCCCGTGGATCCTTAAAGTAGAGGTTTCTGAAAAAAATATGAGAGAAACTACTCTACGATCATAAATGTTTCCAATGGACAAATATTCTCGCTTTTTTTCTCGAGGAGGTTCATGCGGGAATATTTGACTCGATGTTTTTGCATCTAATTGTTTAATCTAACTTACCAAGATCCTATTTCAACATGACAAAAAGTACATGTGGCTATTCACGCAGAAGGCCTCTTAACTGTGGACAAAATTCAGGACTTTCCATCACTAATGGAGCCACTTTGCACAGTAGTTTACTCCCCTCCGTTATGTGGAAAAGGCCCTCCCCCAGTATACTTCCGACATGGCTCAGTAACATGATCTATAAATTAAGTAGCAGGAGCATACGGTAACCCATATCTGAAGTACTGTATCTGAGTGACAGATAACTTTTAAACCAAATGGAATGTTTTAAACTACTTCCCGAATCATTATGACATCAATGTAAGCTCGGAAAATGATACTATTATCTCTGTACGCAATTAGGCTTGGTGCCATACATTAGTACATCTGGTCATCCTGAAAAGGTGATCGCCGGATTGACACATTGATATATCTTCAGCTGACACATGTTTCAGGATTTTATTGTCGAAGGAATAACCCAGCTGACTCTGTATTATCTTGTCCAAGTAAAATTATATAAAACCTCATATACAGTACCGATAAACAACCAGAATAGGTGCTTTATTGGGCTACACTGTCATTTTGAAATAAATTAACCAATTTGAAATTACAAAGCATGCTCTCAGTTTCCGTTCACATATAGATGGTTGTAATGGTCCAGTTGTATTTCTAGGAAAATATCAAAACAATTCAGCAGTTTATACTGACACGTATCTTCTTAATCATGTCATGGAATGTGACAGTGTTCTCCTGTTATAAAAAGAGCCTTCGTTTCATGTATAAAATACTGAACCATGATCATGAATTTCACTCAGCTAACGTTCCGTGAAAGGTGGGGTTAGAAGTGTTTGAGATCATATTGGTGTGGACAAGCGTCATGTTGAAAAGAGTTCTCTGGGCTTACAATTGACCACCCTTCGATGATTCCCTCGAGTGGAGGAGATCACGTGATACAGTTGGCAGCGTCTGTGGAAGAAAGAGCGATTGAATCAATTTAATTAAAACAAAATAACTTGTATGCTTTACTCTGGATCTGAGTCTGAATTGGTTTAATTTGGTCATCAATATACGCGATACATAAACAAGTAAATTATAAAAAAGGGGGACCCTGTGCTTGGACAAAGTCCTAGTCGCTGTTGCGCAGAAAAAAAATATCAAAGGAAAAAAATCTAATTTTATATCAAAATAGCATTTCTATAGACGTTCCCAGTTATGTTTCCTTATAATAAGCCAAGAAGGCTACCGCCTCATTGAACAAATCAAGGACACTATTTACCTTTCATTCTCCACGGTCTGGTTCGTGTCAGTTGCAGAATGATTGGTTTAAACCTATTTTATTTGTAAATACAATTGGCCGACAGGCTCACCAGCCTAAATTAGGGCCTCTTGTACAGGATGATTTATTCAAGGTGGGCATATGGAAGGAGAAACAACTCGCTGGTTGATGATGTCTCCGGGCTCAAAATTGTTCATTGGATAGTGTGTCGATAATGCCATTGGCATACCGGTCTAACAAAACGGCCGCGTTCCCCTTGGAGAATGTCATCAGAGTTAATCTTAAAGTGATTTCAAAGTAAGTTGATCAAAAAGAAATAAGTTTGCGGCGCTATTCAAATCTGTGGTTGACAGAGAAGATAATATGAGTCGAATATTACACTTTTCTAAAACAAAAAAAACAAAAAAACAAAAAAAAAATCATTCCTACAAAGTAGCATGGGATCTGAAAGAATTGCAAAAATCACAATTTCAACCTATTTATGTGTTTCATTTATTTATTTCTGCGATTTATTTAAAACCCATTTTTGTTAACGGGAATTCCGTTTAGACAATAAAATTTAAATTGAATCAATAAACGATCATTCTTCACTTATCGAACGAACTTAATATAATGTAACGATCCGTATTTATCATCCTCATCAAACGTGATCCTGAAATATCAGCGCTACTGTCAGTGCATCAGTGAACGTTGGTACCGTCGACCACATGATACATCTGTGATTAGTTTACAGTTCCTAATTCTAAAGTAAACAATTGACACGGATAGAAACTGGTGGTTCTGATACAATTGTCTCTGGAGTGCTTTGTCCTTAAAATTAGCTTCCTTGATGTATCTTTTAGTTAAACATTCATACCTGTTTAAACTGGAACATTAAATAATACAAGAAACTAAAAGAGTGGCTCTCCAAACACACACACACACACACACACACACACACACACACACACACACACACACTAATATGTGTCCATGTCCTCCAAATCAAGTAATCTGTCGAGTTCTGTCGAAATTATTATCACGAAATTCAAAATCATATTATGGATTTTGTCCACGGAAACGGTATTCAGATAACCCTAAAAGACTTATCCTGTTTCGTGCACAAATTGGATGAAGTGACAGACATATTATACTTATAATAGAGTAAGTCACTGGACAGTCTATTGACCGCTCGTCACTATGGGGTGCCAAGTTTAATATTTTCTTATTTTGATTCACTTCGTGGATGAAATCCGTAAACTCTAACACAAAAGTTGGTCCACAGAATTGGTAGGTACATCAATTTTGTCCACAGAATCCATAAGTTTGTCAATTACGTACACGAAACCAATAAACTTATCAATTACGTCTACGAAATCGAGTAATTTTATCAATTACGTCCACGAAATGGAGTAGAACTTTCAAATGTGTCACCAAAATCGTGTAAGCCTACCGCTTCGGTTTACAAAATTCTGTAATTCTGCCGATTTTATCCACTCAGTTCGCAAAATCCTATAGGATTTATCTACTTCCGTGCACAAAATTGGAAGAAATAACAGACATATTATACTTCATGGAATGGGTGCACAGAATTGCAGATAAAATCGTAAAAAGCCAAAGAACTGTCCAAGTCTCGTAATAAGTCACGTGCCGTCGTGACAATTCAGCAAGCCGTGGACGATAGCGGTAATGGGCAACCATAAGACTTACATTACAGAATGCCCAATATTTAAGGAAAGTCTGCATGTTGGTTGTCCCTTTGCTTCATTTTTTATTTTTTTTTTAGTCTAGTTTTTTCTATTAGGCCTATTATCCTTTTTATTTCTTTTTAGCTCATCAAACGATCAAAATTGGAATATAGATGCATGTGCGAGAGTTGTTTTTTTCTGATAACGTCGTCAAGGGTCTCTGATAGTACCAAATTCTAAGCTGTTAGACCTGGCACGAAAGGGTTCAAAACGTGATATTTTACCAATTTCGTAGATAAAATCGAAAAGGGTTTTCAAATCCGTGTGTTTTGAAATTTTATGGACCAAACTGATGCAGTTTTTGTGATTTCGTGTACGAAATTGAGAAACTTATCAATTCTGTTGGCAGACTTGTATTATCTTAAGATTTCCGTGAACAAAACTGTTGTACTCTTACAATTGTGTGCACGAAATCAAGTAAGGTATGGATTCTGTGAAACGTTCTTTCAATTTCGTACACAAAATTGGATAACATATGGATTACGTGAGACATTTATCGATTTTGTGCACAAGGTTTGATCAAAAAAGGACTGGGCAGGACAAAATTCAAACTCTTGCCCAATTATGTGGACGAAATTGGTAAATTTAAGGATTCTGTGGACAGAATAAATAAAATTCTTGATGTTGTGGACCAAATCGATATATTTAACAATTCCAATTTTCATTTTCGTGGACGAAATGGATAAAAGGGTACACTTTTGTGCACGAAATGCATTATATTATATGCTTTTGTGCACAAAATTGATAAAATGTTATTAGCATTCTGTGCATAGAATTCGACAAGCTTGTGGATTTTATGAAATAGTTTCAGTTGTGTAATTTTTTTCTAGCCGATTCGTCAATAAAATTATAAGAGTAATTTAATATTGTTGTGGGACTTCGATTTTGTAATTTGCCCTAGTAATTTTGTGATTCCTGCTGTGATTCCGTCTACGAAAACGATAGGTATTGCGATTTTGGGCACGAAATCAGTGATGTTTCACTTGGGTCCCTACAGGTCATGATCAAAATAGAATAAAAAATCCCTTTGCGTCATCGTCCCGTTCGTCCAGTCACGATACACAATGCCGGTTCGATCAAGCATTGCACACGCATTTTGCAATGCGGAATGAAATGGTTCAGTGGGTAACTTGCCGCAGCAAATCAACAAGTAACCCGCCAGTTTTGCCTGCTGTTCTGCACGGATTCAAGCCTATTTTGCATGTGTTTAGGCCTATCATCATGCGTGATCAGACTGATCACAAGATCAATATATAATAGTATAATAAAACAATTTTAGTCTTTGAATTCGGTCAAAACATGGTTCTAGGGAACTGAGAACAACAATACTCACCGCCTCCTTCGGCCTTGGTGAATATTGATGTTCTCTGGTCCATAGAACTATGTTTTAACCGAATTCAGAGATAGCATTTGTATAATATTGACTACAGTATGAACGACTAGGTTGGAATTCAGTCTTGGTGCAAGTATACTGCAAATCGTTTTCAACAACAGCTGTCATTTTGTGGAATAAAGCATATACGTCGCCTTCACGTGGTCATTTACCTCATCTGTTGAGTGTTTGCAATACCCTGAGAAAATGGTGTATGTTGGGTACATAGCGTGATGATTATAAAATGTACTTGATACAAAAGTACTTACCCTGTTTTTTTTCTGTTATGGGTGCCCGTTGTCTAAAGCTAATTGTAAATATTACTCCCAAGGAGTTTAGGACTAATCATGTCTAGACATACATGTTCGTGCAGACACGACTCTCCTCCAAATAAAATTAGATAAAAAGGGATGGAATGTATGGAGAATTTTCAATGAGGATGGGTGGGGTAATACACGTACCCTTGCAGCATGTAAAAATAATATCCGTATAATATTAATGTTAACATGGTAAGATAGACCCTTTCTATCAAGCCTTTTCCTTTTATGTCATGTTATAATATGGAACTCCCATACCTTTTCATCAGGGCATGCAGGGCATGCCTAACAAAAGAAGGATGTTTCAAAAGGCCTGAAAAGGACAGACTGAGGCAAAAGTAGCAAAATAATACCTAATTTGTTGATGGCATGTCAAAAAGTGGCAAACCAGTGCAAATTACTATGGTGACAGTTCAAAACGTGGCACATCTCCATGATTTCGTGTCAAAATGCAGTTAAACAGTACATTTTGCCATAAGGGTATGTCAAAATCTGGCAAAACAATACACATTTCCATGATGACATTCTCAAAAAGGGGCATAAAATGTTCTTCTCGTGTGACATCAGAGAAAATGGCTGGGTGAGACATTTCTATTCTAACATGTAAATGTTTCTATAAGACTCTTTTAAATAACTTACAAGAAAATTGTAGAGCAAAACTCTCACACATATCATACAGAAGAATACGCCAGTAACGCCTTACCTTTATGACGTGCAGGTGCGTGTACGAGTTGCTTCTGGCTCCGCTGTGAAGCACTTGTAATGTCTTTCCTGGTCTGTCAATGTCCCAGGCCTCCTTATCTATACACATCTCGGGGTACGCTTCACCCTTACTCCTGATAACGTCCACGTCACGATGGGGTATTCGCAATAGATTAGCGGACACATAGCCCCGACTGACCGGCTGCATCCTTCTCCTTCTACGGTACACAGCGACAATGACCAAGGATAAAACAAACAGCATGACGGCTAAACCACCAGATAAGGCAATAACAATGAGCAGACTTTCGCTAACTATTTCGACTGAATTGTCCATTAGTTCCACTGCATCACTTTTGTCCACAGCATACACAGACACATTGACTTTACTGTCGTACCACGGCGACTGAGTCTCGGAGGCAATAATCACAAACTGATACACAGAGAGATTATTTCGATTTAAATCCTGAATCGTACGTATTTCTCCTGTATGTGCGTCCACGGTGAAATATCCGGCTGCCCAGTTAGTCCCTTCTATTGAAAAAGTAAATCCGTTAAAGGGCTCCGAGTCTCTGTCAGTAGCATACACCTTTCCTACCTGAGCACCTACAGGCTCATGTCTGTCCACATGAAAGCTGTAGTTAGGTACAGAAAATTTTGGTCTCTCGTCATTAAGGTCCTTAATAGTGATCAAGATGGTGGCCGTTGAGGTGAGTTTTGGTTCCCCTTGGTCCACCGCATAAACGGTGGCTTCGATATCCTTCACCACCTCGTGATCGAAAGACATTGCGGCTTTGGCGATTCCCGTGCGTGAATCTAAACTTATCAGCCCGGAACTCCTGCTGTCCAAGATGTATTGCACTTGTGCGTTCTGTTGTAAGTCCTTGTCTGTGGCATTGATTTGTACTATGAACTGACCAACACGGCTATTTTCTTCGATTCGACCAAAGTAGATTTGTTGTGAAAACACTGGTGCGTTGTCATTGATATCTTGTACAGCCACGATTATCTGCTCAAACGATGACAGGGAAGGAGTGCCATGATCCTTACATTCGACGTTCAGAATATAACTGTCTACCTTTTCTCTGTCCAGCACCTCGGCCGAAACAATGGTATACTCCGTGGCATAATGAAACTGAAGCGTAAAGGGGGGACTTCTGAGTGAACAATGGAACTTTCCATTTTCCCCACTGTCTTGGTCAATAACAGATATATGGGCCACAAAGGAACCACTTTTGCTATTTTCCGGAATAGGTACCTTTCCACTTATTTTCTTGGTGGTAAGTTCAATCCTAGGTGCATGGTCATTGATGTCAATCACTTTGATCAACAAGTTGGTAGACACCGGCACGGCATCTGTCCCGCTATCTGTGGCGACTACTATTAAATCATAAGCGGCTTTCCTTTTGTAGTCCAGTGGACCGTTCACATAAATGTATCCCAATCTGGCTTCAATTCCAAAAGCCCCGTTATTTACAGATTCAGATTCATCAGAAATTGTATAGCTTACCAAACCGTTCCGTCCGGCGTCAGCGTCAGTGGCCCATACACGCGTCACTGTTGTTCCCACAGGTGCATTCTCTAAGATTGTGGCTACGTACGTGGAGTTACCAAAGACTGGGATGTTGTCATTGACATCTGTTACTGTAATTTCTATGGATAGATAACCAGATTTGGGAGGTGTCCCACCATCATATGCTACCATTTGTAGATAAAACTTTGAAATTTGCTCTCTGTTAAGCCGATTTCGCAGCATCAGTTGAATCGCTTTACCACGTCTAAATCCAGCTGTGTTGATTTCAAAAGAGCCACCACCTCCGTTGCCCTCTAACCGGTATCCCTGAACACCGTTATCGTGAACATCCATGTCCACGGCTTTAGGCAAAACTTTAACAATGCCGGGGTCTTTACTCTCGGATATATTAATTCTGATTTTATCTCGCAGAAACGTTGGTGTATTATCATTCAAATCCAAAATGCTCACGCTTGCTTTTACTATTTGAAAAAAACTGACAGGTGTTATTTTGATATCAACTGGAATGACACATTTTTGCCGATGTCTACATAAACGGTCACGGTCAATCTGACGTGCTGTTCTTAATATTCCACTCCGTTGCTCTAGAGTAAAGTACTCCTTATGCTGTCCTGAATCCTGAAGGAACTTAAATCTTAGTCTACTCAGAGTGGCGGACGAGTACTTGCTGTGAAGTTGTGTATCAATGAGTATATTTCCAATCTTTGTGTTCACAGGCTTCTCTTCAACAATCTTGTATTGCAATAACTGCTGATTCTGAGTAAAAACGAGCGTAGCTAAAAAGTGTAGTCCTAATATTACAGCCAAGTGTGTGTTACTCATATCCGTGCTGGTGTGTGTACACATAGCCCTACAGCATTTCCAGGGAGACTGCACCGTGCCAAGCCACCTGTCGACTGATTGCACACAAGCCGTGCATCCTACCTACTTATGAATTGATAGAGCTTGCGCAGTGTAGTACTGGTATCGCCGTATGACCATCATGGGATGATCACTTCTGTCATTAGGCATTCTAATCGTTATGGTCACACATGTATATATCCTGATAATGTGAGCACATATATTCTAAGTGGAATCTACGGATCTCATCCCCAATGGAAAAGAAAAAGAACGAGGACGGTTGTTAAGTAGATGCCAGTGTATTGAGCTGGTATTTCTGCCGGCATTTGAGACACCAACGCCTGCCACAGATGTGCTAAGCAGATTCCCATTATGCTGCTTTGATTCCAACTCCAAACGCAAGTCGCCAATGATTGTGCTATTCCATTCGATTCATTACAAATTTCAAACGATTGCCTGACTATTAGTTCAAACACGCTACGTGGGCACTTTGGTATGCATCTTACAGTAGTGGCCAATAAAGGTGGCTATGAATGACTGACTAGAAACTATTGTTGACGCCTGTACATCTGTGAAATTTACTGAGGAGTTATGGGATTGCCAATTACCAGTTTTCACTCGATCAAACAATTTACATTCGTTTCACGCCAACAAACTACACAGAACACTTAAATTTGATTGAAGAGGTTTGTATTAGATGCGAGGTCGTCGATATGCCACTGTGTTGTCCAACCCCTGTCGTAATCACGATTTTCACGTAAATGAAATCTTTTGCAAAATCAATGGTTAATTACACGTGATTAAGCTTGCTTTTCAAGTGCTCTAGCCAACGCGTCAGCAATCTATTCCAGCTCCAGGGATCAGACATTTTCTTTCTGTCGGCAGCATAATTATTAGCAGTCAGAACCGCTGCAAGATGGTCTTTCAGAAGACTTATATCAGCTGACAACTCTTTCAATTGTAATCAAAGCTTTCATGCCTACAGAAGAAAATCCAAACCAGGAGCAGCTGCGCTAGTCAGTGAGATTTAGTTCAAATAATAGCACGAATCTGACAGTGATGATATTTTGTTACTGGTTATATGCTGGGTATACTCCCATTATATATGAAAAGTCAAGTCGGCGCCATTATGACAAATGGAAACATACAGCATGAAAATGTTGCAATGTGCATGTGAGTAAGTTAGACTCGACAGGGAAGCCATAATGAAGTTCCCTGTAGTAGACAGCAATTTAGGTACGACACAGAGATATAAAGCCTGTCACCAACAATATCATCTAAAACTAATAATACAAATGAACTATCAACTAATCTTAAACCACAACATGATGGTCATGTACCAGATGTTATTTTCTCCCGTCTTTTTGTCTGTTGTATGACTTGTATGTTTGAAAATTCCTTTCTCAAGTCAAATGGGGGAAAAAAACGTGGCAGACGATACAGCTACAATCCCTTTTCTTAATATTATGAAGGAGAAATGTAGTCCAACGGGTAATTTATTTAGGCACTTTGCTGTGTAGAGCAGAAATAGATTCACCGAAACCCGTGGGCAGCTGAACACCAGCTCTTCCATCTTAAGAAATAGTCCATTTTAATGGTTGCGTGGTAGCCCCACAGGTCCACGAGAGCCATAGAGACCTCAATAGGAACAGAAACATTATGGATAGCTACAATGTAACCTCTCTGGGCAATGAATAGTTCTAAATTCGAAGAAAACATCCCGATGTCACGTAGCAAATGTCAGACAAGGCGCCAAATTGATGACATAAATGAAATTATGATGGGCCCTTTATGTTTCCCAGGGTGCTACGGCCGGTTGTACTGCTGGCAAATTTATGCCTTGACGTGTCGTAATATGGCTTGATGCCTCTCGTGAAGCCTCTGAGGACACATTGACACCACAGGCATGACAGTTTACAAGTGGGTATTAGCATATATACCCTCTGCTTCCTACCATGCATTTTCTGGGAATACTTACAAGACCCCGTCGCTTTATTGATTCTGTCTTGTATACGAGTATGTGCAGTCTTTCCCTCCTTGACAAATTGCTTTATCTGTATATCTTAATGTATTCTACAAATGAGAGTCCACTGAGGATCTTCAATTGGCCAAAGAAGTGTTAAGATACGTGTCAATTGTAATCCTTAAAAAAAGGAATTTGTTGGTTTTGTAGTTTACTGGACACGCGCGCTTTTGCCTCGTGCGTAGACAATAAATCACACACAGTATGCTGCCAATGCTTCAAAGAAAATCTTCACGAGTTCGAAAGCCTTACTTTTTACACAAGCCACTTGTATTTTCCGTTTAGCAACTCTGGTACAAAAGCATGTAATATTTATAAATCAGTGGTCGTAATTGTGAGGTGTATAGGTAAATGGATGTGCCATCCCTGTAGTGATAAACATATGGAGCAAATAGTATGGTTCAATTGACTGTTTCCTTGCTCTATGGTAGAACAGTACGGCGAGATAGTATACATGTGCAATGTACATGTGTAGCCGGGTCATCAAGATGTGTAGATAATCGTAGTGAAAAATTGTATAGGTGGGTGGATGGACTACCCAATAAATACAGTGAGACTTCATCATAACGACACCAAGATATCCAACGTATTCACTTAACGACACCGGTTTAGAAGGACTGAAAGTTCGATTCCTTTGTTATTATATGAGTCATTTATCTGACATATTCAGATATCTGACACATTTAGCAGGGAACAAATGGTGCCCTTGTAATAAGGTTTCACTGTTGATTAGCACATGGGAGTGCCTTGTTGTGTTTGATATGGCTTTCTTGGTGTGCAATAATTTAAGGAAGAACAGTATGCGAGAGGTCAACCTTCCTGAATTCGGAGCAAACATGTGGGTGTGGAGACTGCCACACGCGGGTCCGTAGGTGACCCATAACGGGTGTGTGAACTGATTCTCTAGAGTGCATAGAAACATATGGCGAGTCCCCACGGTTGTGTGAACCGCCTTCCTGGAGTGCAAAAAGACATAGGTGGCTAGTCATTACGGACATTATGGCTACACGTCGACTGGTTCCAGGAGTGCAAGTAAACATATTGCACACCATTGTGGGTGTGTGGAGTGTCACATTTGATGAGTTACTCTGGGTATGTGAACTGCCTCAGTAGAGGCTCAATAAAATGGCAAGTCACAGAGTGTGAGCATTGTGAATCACTGTGGCTGCATGGATTGCCTACCTGGAATGCGTATAAGCGTATGACGGGCCACTATGGATGTATGAAATGCTTTCTTGGAGTGCAAATAAACCCTCGATGAACCACTGTGGGTGTATGGATTCCTTCTTGGAGTACGGACAAACATATGGTGAATCACCGGGGATAAGGGGGCAGGCTATGGTGAGCACATAGCTTAATCGTACAAAAATTAGTATTGGTGAATGGGCATCTTGTTATGTGGATAAAATACGGATAGACAGACTGGCTCAGCTTCCGATCTTCCTTGTGTGTAGATAAAAGTACGACCATGCTGCATGTTGTGTTAGCCGCCCCGGTGTGCATACAGTTCCCATGTACAGGCATGCATGCTGAAGCCTCGATAACATGTATTGAATTAGAGGATAACATGCCTAATACATAAGTCAATACATGGTGTAAATAGCTAGGTTTCATGGATTGAGTCAATTTTCTTTGGATACATACAAACATACATACATACATGTATACATACATACATACATACATACATACATACATACATACATACATACATACATACATACATACATATTGTAAGTTCAGTGATATCAATCAACGGTTTCTGGGTGTATTTATGAACATGGGGCAGATTACATTGACCAATGGTAGTTTTCGCTTGCTGGGCAGGGTAGTGCCCGACATAGTGAAACTGAATTGCAGCTTTAATTCCCGCTGTATGGTTGAATGTATTCGACATATATATATATATATATATATATATATATATATATATATATATATATATATATATATATATATATCTGACAGAAACAAAGTCTTCGCGTTTGTATGGAGGAGCAAAAAGTGATGTTTTGGCATGGATTAACCCATGACCTTCCAGCTTGTAAACAGAGCAGCTAGAATGTCTACACTTGCAGCGTCGTCCTTGTATAGATAGGTGAATAAATGAAGAAACAAAGTACAAAGAAACAGATAATGAAAAAAAGATACCATGAATCAACTGTACACCTTTTTCTCCAGCAAATCAGTGAATAGGTGCATAGTATAGATCCTAGTATATATCAGTTTATTAAAGTTTTCTTATCTGGATACATGGTGCTTTACATATCATTCAACCGGACGTTTGTGGGACAGAAACATACGAAAGATACAGTGTGGATGAGTTGACCTCCATGTAAGTATAACTGAGCAAGCTAAGGTAACTGAACGGGTTAATATGGCGCTGAGGGACAGTATCTGCGTATCTGGTGAGTATGATGTCCCCTCCATGGACCATGTATTTCAAATATAAAAGTCTGATCTGCGA
>OZ026619.1:8054677-8114677 GCA_964020975.1 Hermodice carunculata
GCTAAAAATCAAAAATAAAAATGCAACGAAATGAGGTGACTTTACACAGTGCAGCTTCAGCGCCGCCACAAAGCCCAGCAGTTAACGCCTGCATATCAAACCGGCTAAATGTACAGAAACTGTCCGGTTGTGTACCCTCGCTGGCTACAGCGATGTAACGTACCGGGGCAGGCGCTTTGTGTCATTGATGGTGCACCACTATGAGTTGAACACCGTACAAGATGCAGATATGGAAACAACACTGTTCCGTGAATCTAGTGGCTCTAGAATGTTCGGCATAAACAATAGTCTGTGACAGGTTTTACTGGTACTTTTTATACCATATCAAGGTGCAAGGTAACAATGTATGGGTAGGCATAATGTTTCTTGCAAAGGTCATGGATACCTGCTGGTGCTGGCTAGTTGCTTTCATGTTCTTCTTTATCAGATATGCCAAATAGGTGATATAACAAGGCTGAGCAGCGTCCTGAACAGTACAATTTGATACATTCGAATGACGTTGAGAAGATAAATCAGCCCTGTATTTTGTGTAAGTAATAAAAAGCCATATTGTATAGCAATTGTCCTATTATTCTTCCCTTTCATGACAATATATGAGGTAATGCTTGGAATGGAAATGTACTATTAAGAGGTAGTAAGTCATAATGATTTCTAGTTTACGTTTTTGGCATAACCGCTATGTATGTACCATAAAGAAATCAAGCGTTAAGCTAAGAAGACCTAATATGTACGTCTTTAATATTGCGATGTTTTAACACGACCCGATAAACAAGGCACAGAGGAAATATGATAACAGAGGGTAGTTGCATCACATCCAATAGAGAGCATCCTGTGTACACATACCAACGATCAATCACACCATGTAAAGGCTTCTATGTCCTTTAATGGTATTCAGTGTACACTATCTACGTAGAGAAACTTCCAGAACGAAAGTATTGAATGCTCACGTTGTGGCTTTGGGGCGTGGCTTATTATTTGAACGCAGGTACACAGTCCTCTTCTTTGTTTCTCCTCCAATCTGGCACCTAGCACCTCCCCACAAATTCCTAACTCAAATATCTCAACAGTAAATATATGAAACAGATATCATATGTCACTGCCTGCTGCTAATTAATAAAATGAACAAAAACAGTAGTGTACATATTTCCCGATGGAACATCGACAGACGAACTTAGAAATATTAAACAGCCTGTAGGTCCTGGCACGTAACGTAGTACATAAATGTCAAGAGTAAGGTTCTGAGACATAAGAACATCTGTAGAATAACTAGGCTGTCGGGCTGACAGTAAAGATTTGAACAAGCACACAATTCCGACAGAGGCGTCGATCATTTAAAATATTAATTTGAGATCAGAACCAATTATAAATCCTAAGCCAAGTAGGAGTTCCAAGGGTCAGCTAGGTATAACTGGCCATATCCGACGGTACAGCTGCCATACGGCCGTGTGATTAGTTAACAATAGCCAAGGATAAACCAAGTCGTGCATGCAAAATATTCATTTATATATTTACCATCATGTTCAGAATATGAAGGAATTGAATTATCTCACCTGTCGTCAGTGGCTTTGCTTCCACTAACACCACTGGCATGAAGAGATGCAATTCATATCTATAATTTCAATTCATCTTGGGATTGTTGTGCCATATAGCTGTTTCATACTCAAACATGCATTAAGGCCTGAATTTTATTTTTCCATAATTCCCTTTTAACTGTTAGTGGATGTGTGCTAGAGCAACAACCTAGATTAAAAGTCTCATAATATATATATATATATATATATATATATATATATATATATATATATATATATATATATATATATATATATATATTCGGCAAGCAACACGAACTGTTACACCTTTGTGTGCAAAACGAAAATAAGCTGAATATAGCAGTGCAGGCAGTCTTGTACAAAAGGTAATTAAACACTATGGGCAATATATGCACGCATACTTGCAGGGACATGCGGGGATATCCTAAGCTGGGGATTGAATGTCTGCCATTGTTGGGGGTCACCTTTGAAATTTTACCTTAAAGGCCATAAAATAGCATGATTTAATTGTTACACACAAAACTGTTTTGGTATTGTGCAGAATTTATTTTGTATATTGATAAAGCACGCCTCAACAAAAAATGAGAAACCAAACTATGGATGTGTTTGCATTTTGCTTCTAATACAAGGAACTAAAATATTCGCAGTAAGGGGGGGGGGGGGATAATAATTTGCATTGTGTTTCAAGCTTACGTGGTCTTGCAGGCCAGACATAACCGCTGGTAGCAAAGGTGTGGTGAGGGATAGTGAACTATTCCTTGCAAATAGATGGTACTTCATTCCATTTGTGTGTGCAATGTCTATAATAAAGTTTGACAGCTTTCATCCGAAAAATGTCCTGGAAGTTTCAGTATTTTTGCCAGTGTGAGCATTGCATCTGATATTCCACATCATACGGATTACTCAATTTTGCAACGAAAAAATGCGATCACAAGGGTAGCCCAAGTGGAGAAGCAGACTGTTACTTGCATGGAACAAAAAGATACAATTATACAGGAACAGTGAACTTAAAAAAAAGACTAGCTTATACATCTTAACACTTTCCCGCCCAAATCGCCCTAAATCGCCAGGATGTAAATTGTGGCTTGCCTTAACGTTTTTACTTACTTGTCTCGTTACTACAAAACATTTTTGTTGAGGTTTGCATCCAGGATTGGGCCCAAAATGCGCCAAGGAAAACTATTGACTCACAGGGAATTCAGAACTGTCGTTTCAGAGCGAGATAAGTCGGCAGTCGTCTTGTGCGAAACGCTACACAAAATTCTCGGCATACCTGCATTGCACGCATAAAGCGGATTAGATTTCTACATTTTGCCTTGGTCAAGTCGCTATACCGCGGAGAATCCTTATAGACTTGACCCAACCAGACTCCGTAATTAATGATAATATTACAATTAGCCATGTGCTTGTATGGTTTCCATCGTGGGACTTGTCGGTGAATATCGGGCGTGATTGTCCTTCTCATAACGTGGTTTTCTATTATCTGTATGCCTGCACCAGTCCTGTCCACTTTTTCTACACGTAGTTATTTAGTTATGGCGGTTGAGAGAAAGGGTAGTACAGTGTGGACCAAGGGGGAAACCAAATGTTTGTTAGAAAAGCTGTTGACTTAGTCCAAAACGTGACACTGAAAGAGTTAAAGGGATATTCTTATAACATGAGTGCTAGGAACCGACCAAAAGGCAGCCGGAAAAAGCGTTGATTATATCATATAATCCACTCTTCATGTGGGAAGTGGGGATTATGGTCTTCCTTCACTATTAAATAACAAGAGAAATAAACACACAATGAACACTTTTCATACAATTGCTAATTAGCGTCCATGACAACCATGAAATCTGGAAAAATGTAAGTGAAATTCGTTATGACAAAAGGGCTTATGAACAGCCCATGCTCAGCTGACCTTAACATTCATCACACTTGCAGCTCTGTGAACTTGGGATTAGATCAAGGTCACCCATGTACTGAGTAAGTCTAACCTTTATAGAAGAACACTAACACGTGCAACATCAATGTCCCAGTTCAAGTAGTTCTCAAGTTAAAGTGAATAGTAAAATTCATGTATGTTGCACTGTGACTCCAGAAACGAGGCCAAGGTCACTCATTTACTGTCTAAGCATGACCTTCATAGAAAGACATTAACATGTGCAACATCAAGGTCCTAACATCAAAACAGATCTCAAGTTATCAAGTGATCAGTAAATATGTGTCAGTTGTCCTGCCACCTTGGGAATGAGATCAAGGTCCAAAAACCACTGGAACATGACCATTTGCACAAAATAGATAGAAATTTATAAAAGGTACACCCCTAACAAGTTTGGCACAAATCTGGCAAACATTATTTACCTAATAACCATTACAAACAATTCCCATGTTAAACTTTCCTATTAAAACTTTTTAAAAGATTTTCGAAAAAAAAAAAAAAAAAATCCAACAATCACTGGAGCGTAACCATTTGAACAAATTTGGTAGGGACCCACCCAAGGTATATTGCCACCAAGTGTAAAGTAAATCTGACAGACAGTTACTTCACAGAAGTCCGAAATGTGAAATGCCTTTAAAATGCATTAGAATGCATTAGAATGCCCATTGACTTGCATAATAAGCAATAGAAAAGGTGCTTTTACCGGTAAGTACCCGACTTGAAAAAACAAAAAAAAAACAAAAACAAAAAACCAAAAACAAAAACAAAGAACAAAAAAAAAACCAAAAAAAAAAAAAAAAAAAAAAAAAACTTAAGATATTTTAAGAATACACAGCAGTGCTACCTAGTGAACATTTTTGCCTGACTCTTTAGCAAGGAATATAGCCACAAAGTTTCATCTTTATCTGAGAGACGATTCTGGAGAAGAAGTGACAAGTAACAAAAACACACAAAAATTCCTTGCAAAATTTGAAAAAAAAAAAACAAAAATGGCAGCACCACCTGGTGAACAAATTAAGAGCTCGGAGTCCCTAGAAGTGTTGTAATGTAATATCAAAGCAGTTGGATGACCGGTTATGGGGAAGAAGATTTTGTAAGATTTGTCAAAAGACAGTTTTGTGATTTAGTATTAGAATGTCCATTGACTTACAAAGTAATCAATAGGAAAGCTGCATTGACCTATTTAGTGCCCGAATCGAAAAATCATTAAAAATCAGGAATTCACAGCAGTGCTAGCCGGTGAACAAGTTTGTTTGAGCCTTCCAGAAGGAATACATCTACCAAGCTTCAGCTTAATCTGAGTGACGGTTCTGTAGCAGAAGTAAAAAATATCCCCCCCCCCCAACAATCTTAAGAGATTAGAAAAAGATCAAAGCGCCACTTGGTGAATAAATTTAGAACTAGGAGTACCTGGAAGTGTCCTTGTGCGATATCAAAGCAATTGGGTGAGCGATTTCGGAGAAGATTTGCGCAAAAAAAAAAATAAAATAAAATAAATAAATAAATAAATAAATAAATAAATAAATAAATAAATAAATAAATAAATAAATAAATAAATAAATAAGTAAAAAAAAAAGTAAAAAATTCCAAAAAAAATTATGGAGCGTGACCATTGACAAACTTGGTATAGACCCACCCAAGGCACATCTCCATTAAGTTTTAAGTCAATATGGCTGACGGTTTTGGAGGAGAAGTCGAAAATGTGAATTGTGGATGGAGGGCGACGGAAGAGACGGATGGACGATGGACAGACGGATGCCTCAGCTGACTGACAGGTCAGCCGAACTAAAAATTGATTGCTCTTTCTACTTGCAATAGGTTTCTTGTACCCTCCATGCTTTCTATTATAAAAGTGTGGATTATGGTGAAGCAAACACATAATGAATACTTTTCACACAATAAGGGTCCTAACACATTGGTATTTGCGCCGGCCGGCCGAGTAATTGTCGACCGGCATAAGCTTTCGTCGACTCGTACGAGTTAAACACACACGGGCTTGCAGCGGCAATGAAACAGATTAGCGAGATTGAACACACTGACATTCAACCGGCCGATTCAGGATTCGCACGAACGTCGTACGAACCTCGTGCGACTTTCAATGGTCAATGTGTTTCAGCACCGCGCCGAGTGGCAAATCCGCGCCGATTTTGAAACAATCACGATTCGATCAAAAATTTTTGATATTGCCGCAGGGGTTTCCACACTTGTGCAAGTATTTGCGTTGCACGTGTATCTACACAATGCAATTCTTTGAAGCCAGACACACTGAGATGACCTGAGATTAGACACGATCCCTTGGGTATGTGGGTGCTTGTTTATCTTATACTCCTCAGCGCCCAATTTCTATTGTTTTCAGCGGAGTCTAATTTTCATAGAGCTCCTTTCCTCCCAGGAGTCTAATTGAATTAGATCCGCTGAAGTGCAAGTGACCTCATGACGGGACTTTGCAATGGAACTTCGACAATTTTTGTCTACACTTTTTAATGAAAAAAATACTTTGTCTCTGGCAGGGTTCGAACCAGGAATTCTGTGATCTACGGCTGAGCGTGCTGTCCATTACGCTAAACAGCTGAGACGATGCTTCACTGATTTAACATAATATTTATTCCAGCGTGTCTATTGTTGACCAGCATTGAATAGGGTCAGGGAGCGTGACAGGTCAAGTGTCAAAGGTCGTTACATTATGTACTCTTACTTGTCGCTTTTCTCTTCGAAATCAAGTCTTTTAACTTTGTTTCAAGTAGGAAATACTTTTATAATACCCATCTTTTGGAGTATAAGTATGTCAGACGCCTCGTAGAGTTTTCCAATTGAATTAGAAGACTCGCGCTGCGCGCTCGTCTTCTAATTCAATTGGAAAACTCTACGCGGCGTCTAACCTATACTTATAAGAGAAGGTAAACGGACTGGATTCATTATGACCTACCGTATTTTTAATTGCTTTGGCACTAAGTTTGCTCACGTGACCACCGACCTCAATCACATAATCTACATGCAGCGTATTTTGATTTTCAGCATTATCCTGATACTTGTCACATTATTTGGTTACAGTTTCCCTTAATTACATTTAGGGCTAACTTTGTGAAGTGTTAATTTTGGGTGGGAGGCCCATACTGCCTCTTGACAAAACTAACCCTGTGCTATTATAATGCTTAGGCCTGCAGTCTATTTTACAATTGTGTGGTGAATAGGCCTATATTCCAGTAGACTTAAACAGACGCAAAAATATCCTTCTCCCCATCTATTCCTAATATGATAGATAATCGCTGGAATGTGTCCAGTCCTAGGCCCGTATTGCGGTAATCCTTGTATATCGAATCGTATAGATGGATTTCTTCTTGCCCACAAGGCCATGAGCAGCTTCTCTTTGTTAAAAGACCAACGATTTCTTGTCCTTGGTGTGTCTTTACCAATGTGAGAAGAGAATGTGCCCCCAGTCTCATCATTTTGTAAGTTTGCAAGTCAGGGGTCCACACACGTGACAACACTGTTGTACTCTTCAAACATGAATTCGGGGGGGGGGGGGGGGGGGGGGCAAAAAGGCGATTTTTTTTCATTTTAATTTTTGTTATTCTGCCACATAAAAAGAGAGCTATAATTCCATTTTTTGAAAAAAACATATTTTACAAACATTAAGGGATGATTTCCTACTTTGCTGCAAGTCTATTTGAATGCGAAACTGCCGGAAGTACTTTTCAGCTTTATCGCCGTAACAGGCCTGAATGAAATTCAACATTCACAATCGTTATCAATAAAGACAGAACAGACTATGTGGTAAGTTTGATACCATAAATAAGAGCACGGCCTGGTGCATCAGAATACTTGTACTTATTTAGCGATCAACTTATACTTATCATGAACAAACATGTGGTGTTGGTTTGATTCGGTGATTCCGTCACGTAAATACACAAGTTTTTAAGCTGGTTGCTACAGGTTTACTAGTTATTTGTTCGTATTTCGTACTCAATGCTAAAATTCGAATTTGCTTCAGAATCTGTCAATCTTTTTAACCATATCTAAACCATGGGCTTATAAAGTGATGGAATCACTTTTTTGCGTGACGGAATCACATACCTCCCACTGTTTTTGTATATACTACACCTGATGCAGGCGTGTAAATACGAATGATGTAACAATTTCCGTTTTGATTATGGCTGAATAATTACAATACAAATTGCAATAATCTATGTATCTTCAAATCCATCTTCAGAATTAATTTGTTTGTCTACCTTAAAATCATAATGAAAACAGGTTTTTTTTTGTTTCACAAGTTATTGCGTGATTTCGTCACATTGTTTGTTTCTTTTCTGTCGTATAAAATCGCATAGGGTAACCACAGTACCACAACTTATACTCAATTACATGCAACAAATCTACGTTTAAAACCCGAAATTGAATTTTTCATTCTAATGCCCAGGACTTGCATAATATGCGTCATAAATCCACCGAAGTGTGCGCGACGGAATCACCAAAGAATAGTTGTTTATTATCATTAAACTAGCATATTCAATCAAATCACTCTGCGAAAGTACAATTCTAAATAAATATATATGTTATCCTCACATTAGGCGCTAACCATTGGCATTCTGCCAATGAAATGAGGAAATATTGTAAGGCAGATATTCAAGAAATAGACAGTTGATGATACGAAAAAAAAAACTCCAGTTAGGCCTGCTTATACTGTCTCAACTTTTAGACTTACATGTCTAGTTATTTAATTTTGTCCTTTGGCATCATTCTGTTTAATATTCACCTTTCAGACAGTTGATGCTGATTTGATTTCTGTTAGGTTTAACCTTAGGGGCTAAAGGTATCAAGCAGCTACCCACGACAGTTACAAGCTTGCCTAATTGTACCTGATATCTGGTTAAGAAAAGTTGTATTTTGATTGCATTTTCTTGGCTTTCATTCTTTTCTGACTTGCCTTACAAATTTAGCTGTTAATATCCAAAGGTTATTAGAAAGTTTGGCTTCAATAATTTAAGAGATTTTAGACTTGACTATTTTGCTACTTAATTTTACCTTTTGGTATCATTCTGCTTAATATTCACCTTTCAGACATTTAGGCTAGCTTCATGTCTGTTAGGTTACACCCCCAAGGGACAAAGCTAGCAAGCAGCTACCCACGGAAGTTACAAGCTTGCCTAATTGTACTCAAAAATTGGTTAAGAAAAAAAAGTGTTTCGATAACAAGTTTTGGACTTTAATGCTTATGACTTTCATTTTTTTCTGACATGCCTAAGTACACATTAACTCAATGGGGAAAAAAAATCTCAAATTTTACGTGTTTACCCAATGTCATAAACCTGACCCATTATGTTGAAACATTGACTCAGGGTTGGCAGCGAAATAGAGCTTTCTTGTTTGGAGGCCTTTTAAGTGAGGAGTAAGTGTCATCATGGGATTTGTTTTACATTTCTGGTGCATGATGTCCATTGTTGCAGTACTGTTTAGGATTTGTACAGGTGGTTTAGCTGCAACTGTTTATTTTACAATCACTGGGACTGAATATAATGCCCCAGTTGGTTTCTACTTCAGTTATACACTGGCAGGTGGTTTATCTAAGATAAGCTATCCAGCTAGAAAGGGTACATACTGGTTCTGGGGTTAGGCAAATTGTTCGTATGTTAACTTGTACTATACAAATTTAGTAATTATGTTTGGTTTCACAAGTATTCTTCATTATAATGAAGCTCCGCATTTATAAGCAAAACTTCAAGTATTTAGCTTATTCATAATTTGCCACGTTCATATTCATTCATTAATAATGTGGGTTGTTTTTGCTAAATATTTAGCTTTGACAAGTTATTTGCATGCCTCTCCGAGAGACATGTACGGGTATGGGCTCTTAAACATGTTCTGAGTAGTTGCCCGCTGAAGACCCTTTAATTTATTTGGGCTAATACAGAGTATGTCAAAATTCTTCAGCAGAACGTGTGTAATATAGACAATGGCACTTCCATGTGTAGAAAGGTTGGACAGTGACAAGTTGGCTTATGGGGGTAAAGAATTCGGACTGCGCAATAGGGTAATGACTAGTAGCAAGTGGTTCTGGACAAAAACACTCAAATACAATACAAATACAAGCCCATTGTCCTTATTTCAGTCTTGGTTAAAGTGAGTGTATAATAATGTTACTTCAAAATATTCTATATGATATATACTTGTTGGTTCTTGGCCATTTGCAAGGTATAACTGTATGGTCAATTTCTGAAAATATATTTTCCAGGAGTCTTAAAACATGTTCTATACAATAAAACAGCAATGGACAAGTACTGTTTTGAAACTAAGTTCAGCTGTCCAATGTCAGCAGCTGAGCATACAAATGGTAGCAAGTGCACTCTGGTAGAAATAGAACGTTTGAATGAACTTTTTGGGGGCCTTTTGCTAGTGGATGTGTCAATATTGTGATTCCGTCACGGCCAAATTGTGATTTCGTCACGTGATGTGTTTTACATTTAAGTCAAGATCACAATAAAGTATTTTGGTTTTCATCACAATGGTGATATTTGAATACAAAAATAATTTCTATTGTAATACATTGCTATTTTTCCTGCAAAACAGTACATCGGGGGCTAAACTTTTGCATTGTGTTGTAAGTGAAATTTCTAAGGGCTGGTTTTTGTGATTCCGTCACGCAGGCAATAGTGCTAAATATAATTCTATAAACACGTGCACATCTAAGTGGAATTATAAAGTCTACAAGAGAAGAAAAATGCTTCCGTTACATTATAATCATAGAAGACATATTGTACATATTGGTGAGAAAAGTTTGGTCAAAGAAGAAAATATGTCATATTTTGGTGATTCCGCCACGCTGGAATTCATGCAAAGACTTTGGTCTCGTTTTGAGAATTTGTGTCTGCCTTTATGGTGTAACCGTAATCTCAGGATCCGGCGATATTTAATTGACATCTTCCGTTAATTTTGGTTCAGTTGATGGTCGAACACAACGAGTTCTTCATTTTCCACGGCCACAAGGCATCTTTTCAGATCAAGATCTCACGTTCTCCTCTTTTATGACCAAGACACAGGGTCACATGACAGACAAGAGCACCCCCAGAGCACTAGTTTCTAAACTACAAAAGGCTGAAATACCAATCGGCTTGGACTCGCGCGACAATATCAAAAAAATTCCGTACGACGTTGGTACGAGTTTCACAACCGGCGCGATTTTCCGAAGTCGGGCCGGCGGTGAGACACATTGAATAAAAACACCTGTAAGGGCGACTTGGAACACTCGCACGACGTTCGTACGAGCCCAAAATCGCCCAGCCGGCTGGTCAGTGTGTTAGGGCCCTAACACTGCTTATTAGAGTCCATGACAAGCAAAATCCTGCAAAAAGTAAGTGAATTAATTTCCTAAAATTGATTTTTTTGTTTGTTTGTTTGTTTTTGTTTTTCCTTGCAGCAGGTTTTTGTAGCCTCGAATCTTTTCATTATAGCACGTACCCCTTTAGAATGATAACTGTTGAGTGGGAATGTTGACTAATTCACTCAAATCTGCCATTGTTGCTTGCAACACATGGCCTTCGTACTGCCACATTGACAAGTGGGAAATACATGAACAAGCAGTTAAACTTGACTGTGCACTTGACACGTTACATAAGCGAGAAACTACACAAAAGGTAGGGCAAAATGGCATGCACCAAGAAAATGTCTTAGTCGGTTCCTAACAGTCATGTTACAAGTCTTTTTAACATGTCACAATGACCATTATGCCCACATAATCAACTCGGTCTTCGAGCTCGTTCAGTATGTGGCATTATGGTCATCTGACATGTGATAACTATCAGTTATGATCGCCTTTGCTATTCATGTCAATATGAAAGCCCTAGGCGAAAAATATGTTTAGTTATCATGCAGAAACCAAGTTCGCTAATAAGACTCCACGTGGTGACCTTGGGAATTTGGTCAAAGTCATCCTCTTCTAAGCTGACCAAGCCCTACTTAAGGACAATAACCATGTACAATATTGAAGTCATAACTTAAATTGTGGATTACAGTGCAAAAACCCAGTTCACCAAAGCGCCTTCTGACCTTTGAATCTATATCAAGGTGGCACACTTTTAACTTGACCTTGCCTTTGATAAGGACTATAAACCTGTGCAATATACAGGTCATATCATGAGAACTTTTATAGTTATTGTGAAAAAACTAAATCTCACTCTAGTATCTCAGTGACTCAGAAATAGGGTCAAGGTCAACCATCTTGATACCTCAGATAGCCCTCACATAGGAGTATATGTCTGGACAGCATCAAAGTCCTATCTCAAAAAACGTCTTGAGTTTTGGTACGGAAACCACAGTCCCTCTACTGAGCATCCGACCAACGTGGTAACCTTGAGAATTTGGTACAGGTCATTCATCTTCTAAGCTGAGCAAACCCTAATTCGGAACTATTACCATGTACAATATTAGAGTCATAAATTACATTTTGAGTTATAATGCAGAAAAAAACCCACTAAAGTGACCCTTGTGACTTTTGAATTTACGTCAAAGTTGCCCATCATCAAACTATAAATTAATTTAGCCCTAGATAGGGACTATAATCCTGTAAAATATGTAGGACCTATCATCAAAACTTTTCTAGTTATTATGCGGAAACCAACTGTTACTGCAGTACCTCCATGGCCTTGGAAATAGGATTAAGGTCAACTATCTTCATACTTCTGCTAGCCCTTATATAGAAATATATACCTGGGCAGTATCAAAGCCATATCTTAAAAGCGTCTTGAGTTATGGTGCTGAAACCACTGTCTCTCTACCGACCGACCGAGTAGCCTTGGGGATTTGGTCAATGTCATCCATCTTCTAAGTTGACCAAGCCCTGATTAAGGACTTTTATTATGTGCAATATGGAAATCATAACCTAAATTTTGATTTACGATGCAGAAACCAAGGGCACTAATGTGCCCCTCTGACATTTGAATTTAGGTCAAGGTCACCCATCTTGGAAGTTGACCTTACCCTGAATAGGGACTATAATCTGTGCAATAAACAGGTCCTATCATAACATTTTTCTTGTTGTCTTGCGGAAACCAAAGTTCGCACAGTACCTCCATGACCTTGGAAATAGGGTCAAGGTCAACCACCTTCATACTTCACCTATCCCTTATACTGGAGTATATACCTTGGCAGTATCAAAGTCCTATCTCAAAAACTTCGTGACTTATGGTGCGGAAACCAAAGTATCTGTACTGACCGAGCGACCAACATGTGCAAAGCTATGAGCCCGGCTTTCTTCTAAGAGAGGCATGGTAACAAAAAGATTGTGTTGATTCATGTACATGTATAGTGAAAGGTTTCATTCTTTCAATATACATTTTTCGTGTGCTGTGTAGCTTACCAGACGGAATCGTAATTATCGTAGCCGTAAGCTTTGTCACAATAGCTTCACATGTTTCATGTACTGCGGCATGAGCTGTAGATCTCCTCAGCCCAAACAGATTAACCAGAGACCGGATGCCACAATATGCTGCCGCATAACGAAGACCTGCTGCATTTTTTTTAGGATAGATGCATGGTATTTGGTTGTCTTTTTGTGCAGGACAGAACACACTTTGTCATGAATATAAATGAAAGTTTGTTTGGACATCCTGAAATTGTCCACCCAATCCTTGCCAATGAAAGTATCCTGAATGATATGCTGCCCCCACAAACCGTATTTCTTTGTGATCAATATGGATGTGCTGACGGTCACACTAAGCGAACAAGCCCCAATCAACGTCAAAATATGCGGAATGGTAGAAAACAAACACCCGTTTCCCATCTGCGTCTAGTCCTGCGCCTGAAGAGACGTTTTCTTGCAATTGTCTTTGCTAGGGCGCCTCCTCGGGTGCGGTTGTGAACTAGGTATGAATGGCCTAGTAGTCTTTCTCTTACCACGAATGGATAAAAAAGAAAGAGCTCATATTTAATATGGCTCAGAAGTCAAAGTATTGGGCTTTATGCTTGACTACGTGATGGTGTATAGGTCGAAGGTTCGAATAATACATGGACTTGAGAAAAATTGTGTTATTCCGTTTTATGTTCGTTATTATTTAGTTCGTCTGTAAAAATACCAATGACCAGAAAGTTTATTTCAAACTTTACGCAATTGGACATTACTATTACAATTTGCTTGTCGTTTCACATCAAGACCCGCAAATTCAGTCGGTGTAGCGATAGAAATATTGTCTTTGAAATCGAAAGAAATTTTTTTTGGTTAAAAATGAAGAAGATATATATCATATTTTGCCTGTATCGAATTATTGGCTTCTAGGAAATCACAGAAAACATTGTTCATGTCAAGATAAAGGAAGTCTGATCCAGTTTCTAAATTGCGAGTACACTAATAATTTATCAAAGTTCTATCATCAGCATACAATACCAAATAATTTTTGTCAGGCTAAGTGCATATTCACAGCGTAAATCATAAATGGAAGGGGACCAACGATAGCTCATTGGGAGTCCCTGTTTTTTAATGGTGAAGTATTTGAGCAAGTATTTGAGCAAGTCTGGATATACTATTATGATTCAGATTATGTACCATATCCGTTTTTCGTTCGCATCAAGCCAGTCTAGCGGACCAAGCGAATGATTAGGTTCGTGTGACAAGGATCTGGAGTAGCCTTTTCTTCGAGCGTCAGCGTCCGTTCGTTCGCCCAAGCTTAATGTATGCCATACTTGACAGCGTTTGCGTAGGAACTCCCGCTCAATCATGTGTTTGACCGTCTTGGTCTGTATACTTGTCAGGTAAACAAGCGCTTCCGGTGGTCAACTGGTGCGCGCAAAAAAAAAAAAAAAGCAAGAAAAAAAGAAAACAAATGCTGTTCTAAAACCCACGACGTTCATTTTCCAACTTTGTTGTCCATTTATTCTCACTGGGTGGGAAGAGTAACATACGACTGACCAACACCTTTGGACGTGTATCATTTCCAAAGATGAGATCAACATCCTTCCATGGGTAAGTGGGGTATAATAATTTTTTCTATTATCACCAAACAATGTATTCTGGCTTCAGCTTATAATAGTATAAGTATTTCAGAACAATAATCGCCCGTGAAGCAGCAACGGATCATACTTTCGCAATGGACATTGTTTCCATCTTACTACTTTGTCTAAAAATGGGTTTGGGCACGTCTTAATTAAGTGTGTAATTCCCGACGGTTATCGACCAAATGTGGTCCTTTTACAATAACTACATTTAGATATTATAATATCTGATCTGATTGAAATTTCAAACAATGGGCAGTAGCACATGCCTTTGGATTCAATATTCGGCATATTGTTTTGGACCATAACTACAAATAACAATAGCATAAACTAAGATAACACTATATACCATACAAAACATATAAATCTATATAAAATTTTGTCAGGGAGATACATATAATGCTCTTTGTTGGATTGCTAATATGTGGGCTACCCTTTACACTAAAAGATCAACCAACAGTGATCATGTATGTTAAACCAAAGGTTTTACAGAAAAATTACACATACCTTCAACGCAAAGCCTTCACTGAAGGGTCCGCCAGTTGGTCAAATTAAATCCTGGTGACACCAAAATTTAATCAGTTCATCTTGCCATGTAAGATAAGCATATTGCCAAATTTGAGCAAAACACATGGGGACATTTTGTAGATATCGCGATAACGATAATGTGCACATCCGGACGGACATCCAGACAGATGGACAACCCGAAAACATAAAGGGTCCCCCCTATGGGACAGACCCTTAATTATTCCTATCAAACTTTAATTAGAACATAATACATGGAGGCATTCTGCAGATATCATGGTAACAAGCCCTAACGAACATCTAATCAGCTGCCGTTTGCTCAAAATATGTCATGGTGACACCAAAATTTAATCAGTTCATTTTGTCATGTAAATTAGACAGTGTCATTACCATATCCAAACCGTAGTCCTAACGAAACAAATCCAAGTCAATTCCGACCAAAGGCAATGTTCCTTGGTATGTATAGCTGAAACACATAAATTTATAGTTCATATTTACCCAAAAGAGACCAAAACGTAAGTGCAAAGGTCCATAGGGTCGAACAAGCTCTATCTAGTTTTAACATGACAGAATGCAAACAGTTTTGTTTGAAATTATAGGCCTATTTCAGTAAATTGTCTTGAACAGTTGCATCATTCATGCACATACAAGACCATATAATTTATGAAAAGGGACCAAAATTTGCAGCACATCAGAGAATTTGTAAGCGGAGGTTCTTAACTTGTTGAAAATGTCAATAAAATTCAGTATTTAAAAAGGTACCACTTGCAACTACCATCTCAACAATGATCATCATCCATATAAGTCCACAAAGCGACACCAACACCAACATCAATCCATCAGAAAAGCCCTCTAGGCCTAAAATTACCCCTATAAGAATCCAAACTACAGGATTATATAATTTGATGTGCTTTAGGCATTTAGTTAAAGGCATGATGTTGTTTTAAAGGAGATAAACTAAGAGTATTTCAAAAAGAAAAGTGTTTGATTTGTAAATATAGTAAATACATTGGTTCAAATGTTCAACATCGGCCAGAAGCAAGTGACATTAGGCCTCAAATTTTTAAAACGTAGTCAAAAAATGCATTACAATAGTCAAAATTTGTAAGGATAGCAGTCACATTTCAAGTTGGTTTCCAGAAGTATTTTTGAAAGGACATTTAAATGTTCAAGAAAGCACAGAATCCCACAAATCATCTAATAAGTCAATTATTAGGGTAATAATTTAGAATTCCAAAAATGTAGTATGCCATTGTAAGTCATCTATAAGTCAGCCAAGCATAATGTACATCTAACTCGTGGTTCTATAAAGTTCAAAAGGGCAAATTGTAAAACAGTCCTAATTATTGTAAAATTCTACTACCTTTATCAGAGAAAGAATTCAGTTTTATGAAGAGAGAGAGAGAGAGAGAGAGACAGATAGACAGACAGACAGACAGAGAGAGAGACAGAGAGAGAGAGAGAGTACATTAAACACTTTGAACCAATCTGACATGAATTTCACAATAACAAACTATATTCATCAGACAATTATAAAAAAACAACATCAGTTTCACTACATTTATACTATACTTATACTGGAAAATGTGAACAAAATACATCGAATCATTCTGGAGATATCGTGGTAACGAGAGCTAACGATCATGTGATTAGGCTGCCATTTGCTCACATAAGGTCATGATAACACCGAAATATACTCAAATCATCCTGGCATACAAGATAACCATCGGATGCAGCTAAAAGAGTAGATTACTTAGATAAAAAGGTCACGTGAATTTGCAAAATTGTATTAATTTGAAATCAGAGCCGCATTTTTCATTTCCCCACCGAAGATGGCCGCCAAGAATGGGTTTATGAGCTAAAATTTCAAATGGACGTAATTTCTTAAAACATAAGATTTTTGGATTATTGTTTAAAGATTGTCCATTAAATAAGCGTAATCTTTGTGTTTCATCTTTTTTATATACAGCTGTATGCCCGGTATATAAACATGGAATCAACTATTGCAAAATATCCCTTGTGCATTTAAAAAAAAATTTAGCTTAATTTCTAAAATAAAATATTCACGATGTTTTACGGACATCCCGACGAAGGACGGACAACCCGAAAACTGAAAGAGTTCCTCCATTGAGCGGACCCTTAGCAAGTTCTCTAGCTATTAATTTGAATAACAAATATAACAATTTACAATGTTACAAGATGCTTTATATTTTCTAATAAAAGTTAGCTTGAAATAACATGTAAAACCTTCTTAACTGTGAACGAGAACTTTCTTGCCTTTAGCCGTTCGGTTGTGGAATTCAAAAGCCAGACTACTTCGTGACGAATATGTTTTTTTTAGCAAATGTATGTGCAGTTCCTGTTAAAAATAATTTGCTTCTTGTGTCATAGTCATGTGTTTGGGGTGATGGCGAAGCTAGTACTTAACCAAATACACCGGAAAGCTATACATTTGTGACTTTATTGGCAACACCTTAATACATAAAAAGGCGTTCTGCCAAATAAAATACAACACAACAGATATACAAAAACGTGTACACACAAAAAACGAGACTGAGCAAATTATTTAACACACGTGTACAAAACAGAAACAAACAAACAAAAAAAAAGAAGAAATCACAAAATTGTCTTCTTCCTCCCCTGCAACCATTCATACAAATTGAAAAAGAGGGGTACGTCACTTGCAATACTATGGATTTGTTGCTTTAGTGTGATGAGATGCTACAGGTATGATAGTCTAAACATTCACCAAATTAAAAAAAAAATTCCTCGGATAATGAGACATTTTGACAAATATTCCTCCACTGATTTAATAATTGCAAAGTCTCCTGATTGCATCAAAATGGTAAATACCTGATTAAGCCGAAAATTTGCCAAATCACCAAATATATTTTTCAATTTATCAAATAAAAAAAGTTCTGGGCTCGTTGTATCTTTTGCAGATAATCAGAAAATGGAATTCGTCGTCAACAGTATTACAAATGCTACATTTTCTTTTATTCAGTGGAACCTTTTGAGGGCGTCTATGTCTGCTTGTTTCTATATATATATTATGTGCACTAATACAAAGTTTTGTCATATTTCTACAAATTTCGAAATTTCCTATTACATCCAAATATCTCTAAAACTTTAAATCTTTTTTAAATTTTGTGTATGTTCTTAATTTTGATTCCTCGTTATCGCAATTTAGAATTACGTTGTTTCACTGAAGAAGAAAATTATTATAAATGCTCTTTTTTAATATAGAAGTGGGGAAAACCCCTGATGCATTGCCCAGATTGTTCCAAAGTTCATGTAGCCCTGCTTCTTGTAGAATAACCTTCACTGAGTTTAACCATATAGATTGATTTTTGTAGGAGAGTTGCACGTTACACAAAAAGTATCGTGAAGTAAGGAATTTTTGCTGCTGTTCACAATCCGAAACCAGTTTATACACACAAAATTCAAAATTTTCAAGGTTAATGGGGTACTTCTAAGTTCTCCAAACACAGCAACATTACAGACTTTACAGTGAACTTCGAGGCAGTATTTTAGAAAACTAATATAGCACTTTTCAGTTGTATATTTCCAATATCCCTGTATGTTGTCTTGTGTCAGTGATTTTGAGGGAAGAATCGTGTAAGGTCCCCAAACTTCAGAAGCATATAACAAAATTGGGGCAACAACTTTATCGAACATAGAAAGATATAGTTTGAGTGAGTATATATATATATTCATTTCAAGACTTAACAAAGGGATCGGTATTAATATTATGTCTACCATGATCTATCATCAGTATAGCGTTTTTTCCTGAATTTTTGATAGTCGTTCAAGTTGGTGTCCTCACAGAAGAATAAAGCAGTCAATTCGTGACAGTATTAAAGAATTATAAACAAGGTTCAAAATATCTGATCTAGGGAAACGCTTCAAGATATTCATAAGGCCAAATGTTTGGAAAATATTGGGAGACATTTTTTAAATATGATTTTCCCAATTGAAATGTCCGTCTAATATAAGACCACGAAAGCTACATTGCCCGACGGTATTACTGTAGTTTCTATATGAAGTTCCGTGGTTGTAACTGTTTTTGTGGTTGATGAAATATAATATATATTTTGCACATTAACTTATTATTTATTAACTTTCAGCCAATATGTTTATTTTAGTCAGTTCAGTATTTATAACATAAGTTTTTAAAGCCTCACTTTTCCAATGCCATCAAACATTGTATTCTTACTCAATCCACATTACTTGTGATTGTATGAATCATTTAGTAATGATTATATTTGACCCCATTGTTTTACCTTCCTGATCACCAGTTTTCAACTTAGTTTGATCATTTTCAGATTTGTAGTGTTTTTCCCTTAGCTGCTCTATGTCTTGTCTATACACTCTTTCCATCAGCAGCTACTGTCGCATCAAGCACTTTTTCATACCTATGCTCCTCTCGATATGCCTTACCATCCTGGAAAATGGACTGACTAAATTCTTCCAATAACAGTAGTTCGTGTGGCTTATTGTAGTCACCTTAAACACAAAGAGACATCAATCATTTATCACACAACATGGATTTTCTCTTGCAAAAGCCTGATGGAATAATTCAAAGACTTTCTAAATTAACTACTGTTTCACTGTATAATCCACTATTTGTTCTACAGAAAACGATGGGTATACTGATAAGGCTTTCCATTTCATCGTCGTCCAAACAAAGATAGACCATGTATCTGAAGGCCATTTAAGACTTATTTCCACCTCCTCAAACACCAAATAATATCAATCTACATTATTTTTTTGAATTTTGGACAAGTGTGGCATCACTTACAAAATTTAATTCATCGTTCTGGTCTGCTTGATTGGACTGGTGCACCTGGTGATGCACTGGCTGACCCACACAGTTGATGTTTATACACACAATACAAAATGTCCCTTTGAGCTTGCCTTTCCCATTAAGCTTTTCCCGGTCTGACTAGCTGTAGTTCCTGTTCTGTCCCTTCTCCAGCGTGCCTTTACTCATGCTACGCATTTTCCTTATCTTGCTTTGACTGCTTCTCCACCTCTTCCCTAGCCTGCTTAAAGGCCTGGCAGTCAAGCTCTCCTTGTTTAAAGGGAACGCCCCTTCGTTAATGGGAACACTAGTCTACTCGTTTTAAGAGCTTGTAATGCTTCAGGCTTTTAGAACGCATTTGAATGTTATGATCTCGAACATATGCTTCAATTTTAATAATGTACTTGTCTTGGAAACATATTTATACATGTATCTTGTGATAAATCTTAGTAGTCGCCCAGCAGCAGATTCCATCAGAGATACCAAGCTTTGTGGCAGCTTTCCATAAAGAAATTATCTGATTAGTCTAGAACTCACCGAAAACTATAGGCCAAATGCCCAAGTTTTGTTCACTTAAGAATACATTTGGCATTAAAGAAAAATCTTCATGAAAGTTGGCACATGGTGAGATATGCCATAGACTATGTTAATTTCACCCAGCGTGTAGTAAAAAACATTATTTATAGAGGGTTAGGGTTTAACCTGGTTCTTTATATGCAGTGACCATTTGACTGTGCAAAGCCTGGGCCATTTTTTGGGTTACCTGTGCCTGACTATGTCAGCGGCGATGACAGAGGCTGCAAGTCTTCTGACTCAGTAGTGGCCGCTAAAAGAAATGCACTCACGACAGGTCTCCACACACATGTGTGTATGGTTGATTGAGCGGCGCGTGCAAAACACCTGTTTTCTACATCAATTTTCACCGAGCTGGTAGTACTAGAAGTAGTTGTAAACATTATTTATAGAGGGTTAAACCTGGTAAGCTGACGTTAATCTCCCACAGGGCCCTCTTGCACGCGCCACTAAATCAACCATATATATTTGCGGGGATCTGTCGTGAGTGCATTTCTCATAGCGGCCACTACTGAGTCAGGAGACTTGCAGCCCCTGTCATCGCCACTGACATAATCAGGCACAGGTAACCCAAACATGGCCCAGCCTTTGAACAGTTAAGTGGTCAATGCACATGAAGAGCCAGGGACAAATCCCTTTTGATTGGCCGAGACCCATACCCCTCACACATAAAGCGAGGACCATAACCACTTGGCCACAGCGGCTCCTCGAGCCCACTTAAAACTATACTCAAAATGGCCATTTTATTTGAAAAAAAAAAAGTCTACGAGTCTGCGGATAATCACAATTTTTTGGGGGGGCATACAACCAAAACACAACAGATCTAAAAAAATGGGTAGAAAAGGTACTTTTCCCAAATATGTCCACCATCGGATGCAGCTAAAAGAGTAGATGACTCTGATAAAAAGGTCACGTGAATTTGTAAAATTGTATAAATTTGAAATCAGAGCCTCGTTTTCCATTTCCCCACCGAAGATGGCCGCCAAGAATGGGTTTATGGGCTAAAATTTCAAATGGACGTAATTTCTTTAAAACATGAGATTTTTGGATGATTGTTTGAAGATTGTCCATTAAATAAGCGTTATCTTTGTGTTTCATCTTTTTTATATACAACTGTATGCCCGGTATATAAACATGGAATCAACTATTGCAAAATATCCCTTGTACATTTAAAAAAAAAATTAACTTAATTTCTAAAAGAAATTTTTTCACGATGTTTTACGAAAAATTTTGCACCCTTTGTATTCTTCGCTTTTTGCGATTTCTTGTTATAACTGTGTCAAAAAAAACAAAAACAAAAACAAAAAAAAAAAAAAAAACAAACAAACAAACAAAAACAAGAACAAAAGGTCAAAAATACATATCCATATAACTAAAGTGACCTTTAAGGTAATTTCAAGGTCATGTCAACGTCACTGAACAGTTTCATCAAATATAGATTTCTCTATCAAAGATATCCAACACATCACCCAAATATGGCTATTCTAATACCTACTTTTGACTTCATTTGGCCCCAGTGTGGAACATGGTCGATATATTTCGCAGGTAAGCGTTTTTTGCATTTGCCTCCTTTGGCGACTTTAGAGCACTTTCAATTTGACTAAAATTTGACAAACTTGACTTTTGACCGATACAGTGGCTTTCAAACTGCAACAGAGAGTTACTGTTTACTTTATGAAGAAATTTGGAGAAGCATGTACAGAAAATATCAAACATTATGTTTTATGCGTTTTGGATTGAAACAATGAAATGGTTGTCTCACAGGATGGAACAAAATTCAGTTTCTCAGATCAAATATACTTGTCCGAAAGGTTCAGTTTTTGCGAAAATGAATACATTTCCAGGAAAACTACATTATTACAGTTGATGTCTAAAGACCATATCTATTCCAAATAGATATAGTTTTATATAGGTAATGAATGAGCAAAAACTATGAGTTCTTGAAGTGGTTCTACATGTCTTTCTCTCATGGAGGAAGGCAGAGCTTTACCACCACCCTCCTCTGTATTTTTCCTGGCCTGCTTTAATTCCTACTCCCCCTTCTCGAACCAGCTTTTACTCACGCTCTGCCTTTCCCTAACCTTCTCGTGTTCCTGCTATGCCTTTACCTAACCTGCGTTTACTCCTTCTCTGCCCTTTCTGCAATCTGCCTTCACTCCTGCTCTGTCCCCAATTATGCCATAATCACAGGTCAATAAAAAAGCTGGCACAGTTTCTAAACAATTGGAGACTCTAATAATTGAGATAACATCTTCAATCTCTGCAGGATGTGTTTGTTGTTCTAATCTAACCCTCGCAATGTACCTACTGAAAGCTTTTTGACTGTCTTTTTTAAAGAAAACGTAGAAAATTGAATTATATCGTGGCTTCTTTGGGAATTTCTAAGAGTTGACCATAGACACATTCCACTGTTGTGACATTTTGTGCTTGCAATTTCGGTCACCAGCCGTTTGGAAACTTGGTATAAGCTGCTGTGGAGTATATAATATAAGAATACGCACTTTCATATATGGTGCAAGGAAAGGTGTAAAACTTTATAAACTAACCTAGCAAAATCCACCTTGTCTACAGGATGTTCTTGCAGTTTTTTGTTCACAACTAAACGGGACACTTGCACTGCCAGCGGTAACCGCTTTGACCATCAGGCAAAAGAATTAGTGTGAAACCCTGTGTTCCTGGCTTGTCAGTGATATAGCTGGGACATGTGGCTGCATGTTATGAAAGGGGACCGAAGTGCTAGTAGTTCGCTTAACTCTCTCACTGCTAACTGCGACTTGAGTCGAAATACATAAAACGAACTGCTCTGAATCAGAATAAGGATGCCAGATTCATGTTCCTTTTAAAAAATAACATTTCATACTGATACTAGCACGCCAGTGGTTGAACAGAATGTAGTAGTCCTGGTCGACAGCTCTCCTCGGCATGCTTTGGATGCGATGTGCCCAAAGCGCATTGAGGAAAGCTGTTGACTCAGTCCAAACTGCATATGTGTTACTGAAAGAGTTAAGTATGCTTATGAACATAAAATGTGGACAAAAAATCAAAGTACAGTGGTGCTGAGTATGGTCTGTGAACACCCACTGACTGTTTTGTGGTTACACTGCTGTGACACAGGAGTACAATGCACTGCCACTGCAGAGCCACTCTGTCACTGGATAACAATGCACTGAAATGTGTTTTTTTAAATATTTTTTTTTTTTAAATAGGAGGCTTCCATCTGCCAAGTGCATCTGTACAATCAATTATTAATACGGTAGCAGGTGGCGCACCAGCCTACAGGGCATTTGGATTCCTCATGGGACCCTTAGACTACGCAATTTTGAAATCGTACGCTACAGAGAACACGACTGTGTGATAATTAACATAACCAATAAACTTGGTTTCAACAAATATACATTTATTAGATTTGGACACAGGCAGTAATGTTATAGCTTTCATATAATGACACATGAACTCCACAAACGGGTTGCTGATGCCCAGCTGTTGTTATGGATGATGAAAATGCTGCGACGGCCAGTACCGCAACGTCGCAAGTGTGCCCGTTGATGTTCCAGAACCTAATATACCCGTGAGATTCGCTTTGACAGACGAAGATCTCGATAATCTTGCTGCAAACAGAAATAGGAAATCCACAGAGGCCGCCAGGCAGTGTGGGGAGTTAATGTGTTCACAGCTATTTACGCTTTTTCACACACATCTAATTTGTTTGCATATTTGCTGCGCCGTCTGGTGGCAATTTTGAAATTAGCAAACAAACGTGACCTTCAAAATTCACTTTTTTATAGCACGGCAGCTGAAATTCCACCAATGGCTAGAGTATGTTATGTCCTTCAAAGTCGTATTCTAGTCGACGCTTCGTCATTAAAAGTAAAGTTATTGTCCTTTGAAAAAGGTATGTCATCAGAATAACTTCGATGCTGTGGCCTGGCGCCCATTCTCTCTTGACATCTGAACGGTCGTTGTAAAATGTGGAATCACTTCCAAAATTTGGAATTCAAAGTAAACTGTTGACAGATGGCGCTGCAATAGGCGATTTACGTTTCATAGATTACCACGATAATAGCCAGTGGATAGTACATACAAGTTAAACAATTTATTTCTTCCGTTTATGTTTGTCTTATGAAGTGCCGATATTATGTTACTATTATTTGCTGGCATTATAAACAGCTTGAAGCTATCAAGCCAGGATCCTCAGTGTATATATATATATATATATATATATATATATATATATATATATATATATATATATATATATATATATACATATATAATGTGGATAATTATGGGCATGTACATGTAGGCCTAGATGGACGGTGTAGAAGGCATGCTATTCCTGTTCCCTTACCCATTTTTTCCCCAAAAATTCACATTTTGCGAAATGACGCAGACGGTGCCCAGTGATCAACCAACGGATGCACGTCGCTCGGTCGGGACAGGGAACGATGAAACCAGCATTTGCTTTTTTTTGGGGGGGGGGGGCATGTGTATATGATTTTTATTTATTTACTTATTTTTTTACTGTGCTAGTCGTGTGATCATGATAGAAATAGAGAATCTTACGTGGTTGAGAGTGAGTTGCTATTTTTCTCTCACTAGGGATTGTTGTTGGTGGGGAAAAGTCATAAGGGACTGCATGTCACGAGCCAATCCTGTGATTGATATTAGAGTTATGTATGGCTACAATATAGAGATGGTGAATTATTCAGCCATCATATGCATGTAAAATACATAGGCCTAGACGCTGTCCAGTCCTAGTAGTCTGTCGTAGGAATTTTGCTAAAGTTTGTTCCATGTTGTTTTGTGTATGTATAATATGCTTAACTACATCAATGGAACGATATGTTTCATCAAATATATATGATAAATATTACTTATAACTTTTGCGGGCCCCCATAGTGGTTTGACACAAAACTGAGTCAAAGCTGTATTAAGTAAAGGCAAAAGTCAGCTATTGCAACACATAGCAAAAAACTAATAGCACAGAATACTATTGAACAGAAGCAATTTGAACAATTTATCCATACAGTGAACATGCCGTCTGTTTCGCAGGCAAAAAGGACAACAGCGTTTTAATCGGCCAAAGACGGCAGTGGGAACCAGGTAATTTTAGCTCGCAAGTGCGCATGCTCAGGAAGCAAGGTACTTTATCTCGCGCTCAAGACAAAGAGAGAGGTCTGAATCATGGCTTGGGAGATGAAGTAAAAGCTAGCTAGCGTTCACGGTGCATCAAGGTGTCTTAAAGCAGTAGATTCGTCAAAGCTAGTTCGTTTTCACTGGCGAGGTCTCGATCACGCAGCACATGCATGTGAGGTAAAAACTAGTCAGGTGAATTGGCAGCATGGGGAAAGGAAGACCTTGTAAAAAACATAATTCAAAACTTGACCCGACCGATAGACATTTACTGGTTCTTCAGTATCTGGTATGCTGCGAAAAAGAGAAAAAAAATGTGACATGTCAGGTTCACTTATACAAGGAGACTGCAAAAGCCTTGAAAGTTTCAGTGAGGACAGTGAGACGGGTTGTACTAGAGCAGAAGGGATACCACTCATTGCATGTGAAGAGAGGTCCCACTGCAAGCTGGACAATTATGACAAAAAACTTATACGTAGAACTGTGTATGAGAAAGAGAGATCTGCTCATGGTCCCAAACAATTCTGGCCAGAATAAGAGACACCTTGGACATATCTTCATTTTGATTGTAAAGTGTTTTGAAAGAGCTTGGATTTAAATGGACAAAGACAACAGAAATATTTTTGTGCAGAGACCAGATATTGTAGCTGCCAGAACTACTTCTTGAGGACTATCAAACAATATCGCCATGATGAACAACAGATTGTGTATGTTTTTGAAACATGGGTCAACAAAATTCACTGTCGATCACATAGGTAGTATCCTGGTTTAGCTGAAGTAGGATAGGCGGAGCTTCTGGAACACAAAGACATCGAACTGCCTAACATTCCATGTGGCAAAGGTGGTCGCTAAATAGTTCTCCATGCTAGAAGTGCTGAGACCGGATTCATCCCAGGATGGGAAAACTTGAAAAATCCGGACTACCATTCAGAAATGAATGCCAAAGTTTTCTTGCAGTGGGGGGAAATAAGTTGATGCCCAGTTTGGGCAAACCTAGCTTGGTAGTTATTGATAATGCTAGCCACCACAACACCCAAACTGAGCAGTCAAAGTATCCAACAATGAATGAACGAAAAGCTGAGAGGCAGGAGTGGCTGAAGGAGAAAGCAGTTCCTTTCGATGAAACGATGACAAAAATCATCTATACCTGCTAATGAACAGAAATAAGCCTGCAACTATTTATAAAACAGACTCGATAACATGGTAGTATAGCCACCAGGTTTAACGTACTCCAATGAGACCTTGTGAGCTCAATGTATATAGCTCATCTGGCCATCTGTGAAAAACTACATAACTGACAATAATGTAACTTATACATTCAGACCCTAATCCATGATGCCTTCTCCCAAATTACTAGGCGGGACTGACAAAAAGCTGTGTCACACACTGTTAAAGTAGAGGATCGCTTCATGGAAGATGACGGTATCTTACAAACATTCATCCACTCTATCATAATCAATCTTGGAGAAAGTGATAGTGAATCTGATGACTCGGACCTGGAAGAAGACTCCACTGACTAGCCTTCCAGGTGAAACATAGCAGAGCCAAGGTACTGGAAGTTAATCAATATTTGTAGTACGAACATATACACTAGTAATATAAGTATAGATATAAAATCAAATGGTGAAGAATGGGGATCAAAAGAAAAAGGAAATTAAGTGCCAGCACAGTAGTGGTCTGCACCTGCTATATAAAACCCCTTCGCCTGGTAGATTAAGGTGGTCACATGTGGCAGGTGCTCTTTAATTGCGGAAATCATCCTGTGCAAAAAAATGTTGGTTACCATGTGATTCATGTACACGATGAAGTAATTTTCCTGCAAGGGTTCATAGAACTGGCAGTTGTAATAGTGACCCTCCCTACATGTTCTCTGACAATGCCAGTGCCCCCCTTCCATGTGGTCAATATCCAGGTGCATGTGGACTACAACGGTCTTGTCAGGCTGTTCCGTTCAGAAGTCCGTTCACCATCTATATCTCCAGGGTCTCAACTTCTAATATAACCCAAAGTTACATAAATGTGCAGCTTTTTACAGAGCATATAGAATTATAGGATTTAGTGCAATAGATGCGGCAAAAATTGCTGCCTGTGAAGCAAACTTGACGCCAAAATATTCATTGCAAGTGCACTTTTTACGAACTTTTGTCAAGGCACAAATCATATCCGTGACTTTAATTTCGCACTCAACCAGAGCCGGGGATCGCAGATTCTCTACGTTTTCTTCTAGGACAACCTGATTATAACAAACCTTACGGCATCTCACGAAAAATGGCCCAATCCCTGATATCCGTCTTCTGAATCAACATGTCCACATGATAAATGTCGTGTGTCATTTTAAGTGAATTCATTGAGGTATTTAATAATTTTGAGACGCTAAATGTAACTTGGTTTTCCAATTTTTCCTCGACAGCTCTGCCACTGTGTGGAGTCCTTTAAGGCGTAGTCAACTGACAATTGCACACCCTTGCACGCTGCCACTGTTTTACATTCCGAAGATAATCAAATGAACTTACATAAGGCCAGTTGAACATACTGCCCTTTTTTTACTTCACGATTGTGCGAATGTGAAAAAAATAATGATCTCACTGCGCATGACATACCCCCCCCCCAATGGAATGACCATATTATGTGTCAACATTTTTTTTTATTTTGCAAGACCAGCTGTACAAAATAAGTGTTTATTATAACAACTTGTGACCCTTTGTGGATTATCCTTCTGAAATATTGGAACAGCTTGCATGTGACTATAATGTGCAGACACGAATGTGCTGTGTGATTCGCCACAGCCAGGCTCTAAGAATCGAATCCAGGTCGCAGAGGTGAAGCGCGCGAGAGTCAGCGCTCAACCGACTGAAACGCCTCTGAAAATAATAGCCATACAACAAACTCTTTTCATGTTTTGACAGTGTATTAATTAAAGCATCTTTTTTATTTTAAGGTATATGAAAAGATGGTACAAAGGATAAGTTATCTGTTTACGATTTTCTCAAATATGATCCAAAATATATAAAGCCCTTGAAATACAAGCGAACATTGTATTTTTATATGTGACCTGATTTCACTAAAAGCGGTCTTATGTTTGTCTTTCGGTATATGACAGGTGAATGGGCTATCACACTTTCGAGGAACATTAAGATAGGTGAGGTATTTCAGTAGCTGTATGTTAAATAGATAGAGACAGTAATGCACATTGAGGAGCTTGCAGTCGTGGTATATGCTATTTTAGTGGTACAAGTGGCGTAAGCGTTTAGCTTTAATGCGCTTGAGCAATTTAAAGGCAGGCAAAATTTTTAAAGAAACAAAATTAGAAACTGAACAGACAGAGAGGAAAGATGATATTATAAACTGTGTAGATCTACCAGAAAGCCAGGCCCGAATGGGTAATTTGTAAATGTACTTGTTTATAACATGACTTTTTTTTGACCCCCGCTATGCTATACCCCAGTTTGCCTCCACAGAAAAGTGCATTAGACACTGTACCCCCTAAATTGCTTCTCGATTCGCCCCTAAACATAACAGATAAAATTCACACACATTCGTATTATGGTTTTTCTCGATATGTCAAAACATTTTATATAAATCAATATTCTGAAACCTGCTCAATTTCTAATTGCTTTGTCTGCAATAACCGTCTATAATTTATTTGTAAGAACTGCACTCTGCCAATGTCAAAGTTATTTTAATTTTCTTTAATGCAATGGCTGTACACATGTAACATTCCATTGAAATCAGGTGTATAACATGCCACGTAGATTTATTCTAGGTGGCCCAAGCGATAGCGGATGTTTCCTTATCCTTAGCTGGGTCATCCTGACTATCTTGATGTATGTATGATAATATTTTGTATGTTCAACTTAACCTGCAGTTACAGAATTTTCGTGATTGTTATTACCAACTACTGATTACAATTTATCTTACTTTTTGTCCAATAAATAGATCTGAATCTGAATCTGAATCTTTATTGACATTTCAATAATAATATTTATTGTGACGAGTCGTTGTAGCTCTCTTTGACTTTGAGTCATTTCATGTTTACTATGTAACATATTGCTTTTCAGTCAGTTATGATCTTGTGTTTTATGTACTTTGAATTTATAAATATTATAGCTGGCAAAACTGATATTATGTATGTATGTATGTATATATATATATATATATATATATATATATATATATATATATATATATATATATATATATATATATATATATATATATAAAATCGTATATGTAATTACTCTTTTGCCAGCCCTCTGGGTTAAATGGATCTTCATTGCTTTGCTGCTTTTGACTTCTTGAACGTGGCAAATCACAGTTTCAATATATGGAGAAGCTTAATTCTTTGTTTTATGCCAAGCATGCATATAAATGCTGCCTACTAATGTGCATATGTTTTTGGATAATGCGAGCCTCCTACATTTGTAGCATTATTACTTGTGTTTCTTTAAAATGACTTGAGTGTGTTGTACTGTGTCAGTTGTGATTTTTACAACATTTTTCATCATTGTAGATTCATTCTGAATGTCCTTTTTGCCAGTTAATTGCTTTTCTGAGTTTTGTACTTTTGTTTAACTGGCCGTTGCTGCAAAAAAGAACCTTACTACTACAAAGTACAAACGTCGTTACTTTCTCGCAAATACGGCGAACCATTCTTTCATGTCTGAATATTATATGGAAGTGGTACATTGAAATTTTCATGGGTCAAAAGTATATTGGAAATGCCTTTATGTAGGATCAGGAAAACTGTTCTTCTGTATACACGTAGGCTCAACCCAGACAAAAAGAACCGTATCAAATATTTGTATACCGATTGAAGACTTGCACGAAAGATGAACAGAATCTCTTCATATTGTCCATATTTAAAGAGTAAAAACTTCAATTATCTCATCAGATTCAAACTTTAAGCATATCTGTTGTCGATTAAAGAAATTAGTTTACACAGGGAAATAAACTCATTGCCTTACAAGGGAGACAAAGATGATGTACTTATCCAACAAATTCTGAGTCTACCATTTACATAAAAATTGTTGTAGTTAAGCGTCTGGTGTGTATAAAGCACTGATGCACAGTTGTAGCCGTGTTGCCTTTGGTCACAAGTTACATGGCTTCCCAAAATAGGATATTAGCTGTAGAGTTGAGCCGATAGGATACGGAAAACCGAACAACGTGATTGCATAAATCATATTCCGTAACTGTTTCATATAAACGTTTGAACGTGACGTTCCACTGACCGATATCATACACCTGTGGATCACGAAGTTTCAAATTGAAAGGACGCCACTAAGGGCTATAACCGAGCATAACGCATTGTCACGGTCCTTCGTTGCATGCATCGATTAATGAAACATGCATCGATTCAAGCCATGCATGATGAAATCCATTCTGCATGATGGACTTCCAGGTTTCCATGTTGGCACACTGCCCTCTAGCAGACATTTTGTTAACCTTGCGTGCTTTGGCATTTTAACAAGTGCCTCCGGTTGTGCCCAGGTAACAAATGAAACTGATGTCAAAGCAGTTAATCTGTAAAGGGGAAAGAACATGCAGTTTTAACATGTCTCAGCAAATGTCCACGTTACCTAAGGGCTAACAAAAATATGTATATGATTCCGAAAACCTGACCGACCCGACTGAAAAGGCCCGACCATAAATAAATTTTATATCAAAAAATTTCAAGTGTTCCTTCCCTTATAAAACTTAATACATCCGGGATGAAAAATTTTATCTTGTTTTCTTGTTTATTCACTTCCTCTTCTTTTTTTCTTGGTCAGGGAGACCGTCATTAAGACAAATATTTGTCGCTCTTGTGAGGGCCACCTTAGTCTGATTTCGGCTGCTTCCATTATACAGACGACATGATTAGATTTATCTTAAAACCGTTACTGGCATGAGTGACATGACAAAATTACATATTACCCATGTAACTATAATTTAGCGATATAAAATACCAGATTCAACAAACTGTCTAGTGGCGGGAACAGATATAACAGCTTGGAACAACACATTCGTGCCACATTCATTTATCAAGAGATTCTTGACGTATCCAGGTAACTATGAGTGTAAAATATCCCTTTCATTTGAGTACATAGCCACGCCCGTTTTTCAGTGATGGTTATCGTAATATTTCGCTGGGTTCCAGGTGTACGTTCTCCGAGTTACCAGGGCCAACACTCGTTAAAGTAATTTTAAAACATGGCTTACTTTAATCTAAACGTTAATATGCCCGCTCAGTTGTGTCTGAAGCAGTAACCATCAACAGTTACAAATCCAAAATGTGACAGATACTCTTGCAAATCATGCACGGTTTGGTGAGCGCCATTTTGAACATGGTGGAATGAATTGCGATGACACCATAATTTATTCCACAGGTAAAAGTCTCCATGCAGTAACTGGATCTTTACAGGATAATTTAGATGATTTTAGTTATTGGTACACGAGGAATAAGCTATCAGTCAATGCAGGTGAATCGAAGTCTATGCTTGTCACACCCAATGCAATTAATAAGGAACTTTTCAAACTTTATATGAACAGCGAAAAAATACAACAAGTTAGTGATACTAAATATTTGGGTATTTATTTGGACGAAAATGTAAATTGGTTGGTACATTTGCAAAAATTACATGTCAAAGTTATGTCAAAATTAGCTGTTTTAAGACGATTAAGTAAGTTTAAACCGAAGAAAATTTTGGAATTAATTTATAAGACGACGATATTGCCTTGCATTGACTATGCAGACACATTATGCGGAACTTGCAGTATGAAGGGACTAAAAATGGCCCAGAGATTACAAAATACTGCCGCTAGGGTAATCACCGGTAACTATGATTATGTAAATATATGAGGGGAAGACCTAGTCAGGGAATTAAAATGGCAACCTATAGCAGAACGGCAGCGATTTCATACTGGACTTACTGTATAAATGTGTGCACGGTTTAGCCCTCAACTATCTCTGTGCCCAAATAACCCTTATGAAGGACATCAACATGTATCAAACACGTCAAACTAATGGACTCAATGTTTTTATTCCTTTTCTTCGTAAGGATATCTTTAAAAGATCTTTTATTTACAGTGGTGCTACAGTGTGGAACAACCTCCCTGACTTTTTAAAACAAAGTGGCAATGTTGATGAGTTCACAGTAAATTACAACAGATATCATTTTAATTGATCTGTTCATATATGTATTATGTGTGTGCTGAATAAGGTTATGTATATTTTTTTATTGTGTGTATCTTACTATATATTAATTTGTATATTATTTTATCTTGTAACAGGGCCTCGTGGAATAACAGCCTTTGGCTGAACGAGTGTCCCTGTATAAATATGTTCAAATACAATACAATAAATACAAAATTGCTAATCAGTCGCAAAAAAATACATTTTATTTGGATGTCAAAGTGAATCGCAGCCACGCCGTATGTCATACGTTATTGATGCTCAGAAGTATTTGCAAAATATATACCTTCAGATATTATAACCTCCCAAGATCTCCCCATTGCTAACCCCATTTACAAACCATTGGGTGTGAAATCCACAATTTTCAGACTGGCAGGCAAGTCCACGTGGGTTATTCCCGATTGGATATATTGAAGAGGTGGTATCCGACATGTGTGTGTGAATAGTGTTAAGGAAAAGTTAATTTGTGGAATGAATGCAATGTGAAATATATGATGGGATTTTTCCAGTGTGAGCATTACATGAAAATGTAAATACAATGCTTTGATGTTACTAATATTTGGCGGCGGTGGGCCCAAGAAAAGGAATTTTGTATCCAACACCGAAGTCGGTCCCAGGCAATGAATTAAGTAGCACCACTGGGCACACGTGCCAAGCGCCTCTTTGTCAAAGATGGAGCTCAGTGGGGAAGACTGCCCCGATAGTGTTTACAGGTCCGAAAGTACCGGCGGGTTTTAAATAAGGAATTGGTAATCACAACATGTGAAACAAGCTGAATTACGAATCACATTTCTCGCATATGACAGCGTGACATTTGGAACGTCGAAAGTTATACAATAAGATTCAGTAAAATAGTAAGTCTGTGTTTCATACTGCGTGCAGGCTGAATTCAAATGCCAAATCAGTCACAGTCCAAACATCCTTACTTTTACTTTTGTTCTACGTTTTGTTCCCAATTTTCTTTATGTGTCCCCCAATTAATCCTCTACTTAAGTACAGTGAACCCTGTCTAAAGGGACCACCCACAGGAGCTTTAAAAATTGTCCTTTCTGACAATTGGTCCTTTAAAGCAGGTAAAATGTAACTGAATTATGCTAATTGGGTGTTGAGACTGGTCCTTTAATACAGGTGGTCCCTTTGCAGAGGTGGGCTTACAGGCAGGTTCTACTGTACTTTACTTTCCATAGTCTGCTAAGTTATACTCTCTTCTACCACTGACGTTTTCCATCTCATTACTTAAGGAGGAACTGCTTACAAATTTGAATTTTTTTTCACAACATATTTCAATGATATGTAGATTTTTTACATGACTGCCAAAGCACTGTGGTTTATCATTGAGGACCAATGCCTATTGTGTTGGTATCCAAGAGGCATTATCCAAAGCTAAAAAAAATCGCATTACATATTGAAGTTGTGTCTTGACCAACTGTACTGTATTTTAGACCTTAACACAGTTTGTAAGAATATTTACTGATTCAGCATAATCCGCACCAAAATTTTTACACATGTAACGTAGAAATTTGTGGATAAAATGGATAAGGTTTATTGCAATTTTGGATGCATTTTTACGAGGACTTTTGAAGATTTAGGTGCTACAAAATAAGTTAACGTCATTTTTATCACCATTTTAATAATAGAAAAAAAAATATCCTGATTTATTCTGCCACACACTGATAGCATTATATTTGTGCTGCAGTTACGATTTTTTATGAAATCGTCAACATTTTAATAAGCAGAAATTTGCATAATGTTACATATTTGATATATCAGTCTGTTTGTATATAAAGGTCTCAGTGTTTATGTTTCTTTCTGTATTGTCTATTTGATTTGGTTGGATTTGTAAATAAATTCATGTTATCATGTTTTATACCAGGCGGGTGTTACTGTAGTCTGTGGGTAGATGACACACCAGCCTGGGAATATTTTCTACATTTGATAGTTGGAGATCAAGCCTATTCTTACCTTGGTGACTGGCATGATTAAAATCAACAAGGCGTATTAAAACACTATTTTTATAAAGCATTCGAAAGCTTTCAAAATAGAATGTATAATAGATAACAAATTATTCAAATCCCCCTCGTTAAGGAGTCCAAAAAAGTCATTGTTATCCTGAGTTTCAACATTTTTGTGCTCATCTGAGTGCTTAGTAACATGTTGCTCTTCTGTATTTGGCATGATGTATGCTGTTTCATGTGAAGCAAAATTTCTCGTCAACATTGAATGATGTCAGATGATGTACATAACGCAATTCGCATGAATTCGTTCATTTTGATTAGTTTAATTTCTTCCCAACCGAGGGCGCTGTTGTCAACTTGAGAAATTAGAAAACGGCACGGTCCTGAAACGTTAAATGGGTTTAATTTTTTAGTTATTATGAAAATGTGTTTGAATAAAGGGCGTTATGCGACATTTACTACCATATATATATATATATATATATATATATATATATATATATATATATATATATATATATATATATATATATATATATATATATACGGTAGCGTATTAGCACCAAGGAGAAAAAAAAATTATCGAGAATAATGTCGTACGTACGAGACAGCAAATCATGCGTACGAGATAGTAAGTCATACGTGCGAGATAATAACTTGTACGTATGAGATAGTAAGTCGCACGTACGTGATACTAAGCCAACAAGATAGTAAATCGTACGTACAAGAGAGCAAAGAACACGCTCAAAATAGTAAGTTGTACGCACAATGGCAAACGTATGAATTTTGTGTAAGACTTCACCATGTCATACTTGTCACTTACTATCTCGTACGTACGAATTACTATCTGGTAGTATAGGATAGTAAGTCATACGTACGACTTACTATCTCATTTGTTCCTACTTCATTTATACACCGGCAGGTGCTTTAACTTAGGTGAGCTATGCAGCTAGAAAGGGTATATACTGGTTCAGGGTTCAGTCAAATTCTTCTTATCTGAACTTGTATTGTACAAATATAGTAACTATATTTGGTTTGGTAGGTATTCTTTATTCATAATTAAGCTCTACATTAAAATGAAAAAACTTCACTTATTTAGCTAATCCGTTCATATTTATTCATTACTATGTGGGTTGTCTTTGCTGAATATCTAGCTTAGACAAGGAGCAGCTCCTCAGAGAGACATGTACGGGTACAGGATCCGAAACATGTTCTGAGTAGTTACCCGCTGAACACCCTTTTATTTATTTTGGCTAATACAGCCTATGTAAAATTCTACAGAAGAACGTGTGCAATATGGACAATTGTACTTCCATATGTCTTTTGATTAGACAGTGACAGGCTAGCATATGGAAAGTAAAGATTTCGGACTGCGGAATAGGGTAGTGACTACTATGAAGCGGTTCTGGACAAAAAGACACAAATGTTATACGTACGACATTTTATGTCGTACGTACGACAAATTATCTCGTACGTATGGCGTAATATCTAGTACGTGCGGCATATTATCCCGTACGTCAGAGATATATATTTTTTCTCCTTGGCGCTAATATGCTTCTGTACATATCAGTGCTTCAAACACAGAACATTGCTGTGAGAGGCGGTGGGTGGGGCAGGGTACCCTTAACTGTACGCAGTTTAAGTTGCAATGCACTCAATTGCAGTTATATTGCTTTTCTGTCGCTCTTGTATTTCAAATTGCGACAGAAGTCGATGTGCTTTGAATGAACATTACGATACTACATGCAGAATTCTGTTCAATATTCCGTTCATGTAAGAGCATATATACCGTTGCAGAGACCTAAATTCGGTCAAGGTGGGCAGCTTCCCTTGCTGCGCTTAAGTCGCATTAGAACGTTTTTGGCTAAGATAAAACTTGGCACTGAAGGAATTCAGGTTGTTGAAGTTGCAGTACCAGGTGACACACATAATTCGCTGGGTAGCACGTTTACCTCACCCAAGCACACCTGCACTTCACTCAAAGATGATTCTGCAGCCCTGAACTTTGTATTTTGGTTCAGGGGGTGGTGTCATATAGCACAACATAAATTATTGCTCTCTTATGCACAAAAAGGGTTAAACTCATTCCATACCAGTCCCTGATTTTTACCGTATATTCACCTAGAGTTAAACGACAATTGCATATCTAAATTCTTCATGAAAAAAGCGTTCATTCGAGTACCAACATGACTATAGTCTTAAGTCAGTGGTTCTGGCACTGCCTGGCAAAACCGATGTTTTACAGTTTTGACCACCCTTTCCATTTTGTCCCCCTTAACTCTATTAAATGTCTGCGGTCATTGTGCCAAAACCAGAGCTGAAAATTCTTTAAAAGTTGTAGGTTTTTTGGCAATTTTAGCCACCTTCCTGACTTTGATCAATATATTTTTTTTATATTTCATATTAATTTATCAATCTCCCTAAATTTTACGTTCCACCTCGCGGATTTTAAGTGTGGTAGGTTGGCAACACTGTCTGCCTTCCGCGTCCCACTATGGTGTTTCACTGCAACACGACTGATAGATCTTGTATAATAAGGAAACGCATATCGGACAATATCCTTACAGTCTTGGGCACTCAATATTCATTCTATATTCCCAGATATTCATATAGAGTGCATCTCAGCTTACAGGGTACTGCAAAGTTTAACTATATATATATATATATATATATATATATATATATATATATATATATATATATATATATATATATATATATATATATATAACAAAATAAAAGTACTGTAAATGATAGATACATTTCTGGTTTGCAGTTCACATTTGAATTTGAATGTATCAAAAGCCATTGGATCTAACGTACAAGAACAAACCTTACAAAATTTTGTTATAATTGTATAGTAGGGACAGATTTTTGCAAGATTAGAGCACTGTTGTCATTTCCCATGTTTTGTTACTAAAGTGCTTTGTCAGTTGCCAAATACTACATACAAAATAGTTACTTTTATATCAAAATTTTTTTTAAAATGTGAATATGAATGTAGCATAGTTAGAGGGTTCTTTTAATGTACAGCGGCCGACTCGCTCCCTTAAGTGGGTGTCCTGGAATATAGTCCCAAAATACTGTACATTTTAAGGAAATGTTTTATGATGAAAATGCAAGCACGTTGCACTCATATCAGCCTGAACAAATTAACTACACTTTATATTTTGCTGCATCCGTAAATATGAGATACGATGACACATTCAAAACATATCACGCCTTTAACATTATAACCATGAATTAGGACGGTGAACATCATAGATATGTTCAACCAGGTACTTTTCAAGGCAATTAGCAATGTAATATGAGGAGCAGACATGAATTACGAACCGCCACTTAGGCCTCTATCATTAACGGTTGACATTTGAGGATATTTTTAAGTTAGGCCCACATAAAGTTTTTTATTGTAAAAGGCACTCGTGTTTGAAAAAGCCGTCACCCGTTTACGGCCAGAAGTGTTCTGAATGAACGCAGACAACAGGCCTACGTCACATTTGACGACTTTCTGACCCACTGCCACGAATATATATGATGAACGCTCGAAAAGATACATATTACATACAAATATTTAGAACAGGTCTAGGTTTTAACGATATGATTTGCTGCGTTCGGAACAGAACTGATCAACATAAGTTGGATACAAATATAGAGGGAAACCTGATAACAACATCAGTCAAAAATATACATGTACAAGCCATGCCCAAGCTCCCAGTGGGTTTGTCATGCCAAAAACATTACGTCGATCAAAGTTATTTTGAAAACAGAATCCAAGCAAAAGGCAGAAACCATTTTCAATGATGAAATCAAAGTGAAGTGTAATACACAAGTATTTTTCCTATTTTCTAAACATATAACATTTATCTACAAAACAGGTTGATAATATCACGCGGAAAACTAATTTGAAATTGCGCGAGGGTACTTTCTTCCTGAACTGAATCAAGGTACAGCAACTTTTGAGATGTCATTTCTTAGACTCAAAAAGTCAAAAACATCTTATCCCAAGTATGCCAAAATAAGTCTCATTTTAAGTACGCCTAAATAAGGCTCATTTCAAGTATTCCAAAATACATTGATTTATTTTTTTCTTGGTGTACACATTGTATTGCATTGTCATTTGACGGTTCTGCCACCAACCATAGTGTTTTCAAAATGCATTAAAATGTTATGACTAGAAATTTGAAAGTAACTATATGCAACCATTTTGCTTCAAAACCTGGTTACGACCTTTTCCAAGACTTCAGTCTACACCCACGGCCCCAATGTTATCAACCTTGTAATACTGGATGCGAGAATCTGTTCCTGCTTATTATTGAAGCGCAACTACCTTCGGTGGCTATATTTGGCGCATCACTACATAAGGCTGCATGTTAAAATTGTTTCATTGCATGTCAATACAGCTTATATCACGTGTGTGATGCAAAATGAACACGGGGAGGATACAAATGAGTAATTCATATGAAACAACATCCCTCCCAAGATATATTAGGCAATGGATGATAAAAGCTTGTGCCAAAATGAGCATGCGCGCTGGGACTGGGCCCTGTTTGTGCGCGCAGACGGCCAGTTGTGGCTTCGCCAGACACGCAGATAAATTATTTTTTTCAGCTCATATAACATGGTAAAACACAAAATTTCTCTCATTTCCTCCTTATGCGCATGTTAGTGTCCGTTGTTACATATAATATAAAGTGGTTATTCCCATATCAGAGATACCCTCTTGATGACCAATAGTGTATCAGGAGATACCGTCATGAAGACCGACAGTGTATCAAGAGACACCGTCATGATGACCAATAGTGTGTCAAGAGACACCGTCATGATGACCAATAGTGTATCATGGGCACACTTTGTCTCAGCCACACGCCATCCTGTCGTGAGGAATTATATACACCTAAATCAAGGTCACCGAACTAGGTGTGACCCTAACCAAGAAAAAAAGCAGTAAAAATTAAGAGAATAACGCAACCTACGCACAAATATATTTTTGGCAAACATGTTTGCTAATGATGCACCCAATCACTCAGTGAGTACAAGCCAGCACTTTATCATGACACAGTTATTTGTTGTGCCATACACAATTGTTGCATGTACTACGATGCAGAATTGTCGCATTTACTATAATTATACTTGTTACTGTTGTCATGGTTCTCTAATGCTCGGGAAAGAACTAAACAAGCGATGATTTTGTACGCATTAACGATGCACCAGCGAATATTAACTCTTTCTCATACCTTCTTATAGTATTAAAAACAACTAGTACATTCATTCTCGTTGAAGCAATAAGGCGCTAAAAGGGGAGAGAAGTGGCCCACATGTTAAATTGTAAGGTAATATGTGACCAGTATATATCACCATTCTCAAAAAGCAACTACACGTATATTTATTAGATATATACGTCCAAGAGATATTACTGTACGGTCGTGAAATACGGTAGACTACGTCTTTCTGCTTTTTCTCTTTCAAACTTGTTAACATCGTCATGACGGGCTATTGTTGATTTATTCTCGGGCTGAGCAAAGAAGCTTTAAATTCAGCTATGTTGGCTGAACTTGGAATGAAGCCGTGAGAGATTGAAATTGAGATTCGAATACTAAATACTGATTTATACTTTTGTCCCTCTCGGAAAAGCACACACTGAAACTCTCGCACGGTATTGACTTGTTAGACTGTAGAGGCCACAGGAACTGAGCTACAGCAGTTCGAATCATACTCAATAACAATGGTATGGGTAAGTATTACTAAGTTGAATCAACCAGGAAAACCTCCTGCAAGTGTTTTGACGAAGTTGGAGCAACGTCCACAGGACCAATCGGGGATATTCATATTTAACCCTACTGCTGGCATACCTATTCTGGCCCTCTCAGTTGCCACAGAACAGAACTATACCTCCGCCATGATGAGGGCACTTGTACCAGTTATGTTACTTAACCGTCCAAAACACTTATTATTTCAAAAAGCTCTAAAAACTTCTAAATATGTGAAGCATCTTGTGTGTTTTCAAACTTAGCTAATGGCGTTTCTTGAGCTTTCCGCTTTCTCGAGCTGTTACTTTTATCGTAGGAGCTCATTTGGCCCTGCTCAATATATTTTGAGTCTTCCCTCATTCCTGTCAAGTTCCTTGCTGCAACTTAGGTGGCAGCACAGAATCTCAGTTAATATGAATACACCTTTTCTGTTCCAATGGTGCCACTGATGACGAATTTAATTTGCCTTTTTCCCTGTAACCTGTATGACAACAGAGAGAAGAGTTCACTTCTCCTCAATAGAAACGGGTTTCCGACGCTTTTTTGTCAGTCAGATTTAGTTCGTGAGCGATTTGTTATGTCATCACAAGATCTAGAATTCTCGAACTGTATGTCCAGGTATACAACGGATTGTTTTGCGAGACGAGATAGTTTTCCAAGGTTGTCTTTGTGTCAACACAACTTCACTTTTTTGATATGCTTATAGGTTACTTTTATATGTTATATAAGTGATTATGAGCCTGTATGGATATAGAAGAGTCAATTTAATTTATATTTCATATAATGCAAACGTGTTGTTTTCAGCAAGGCTTGCTTAGATGATTCAATGTCAGTTCCCGTCAGTTCATTTTCGATATAAATCTTCCTTGCCTTGCAAAAATATGTTTATAATATCGGAGAAAAACGCTTACAAGGCGCTCATTACCACAAATATGGCAAGCGCACACGTCAAAAAATTATATCCTAATCAGATGAAGGCTAACATGTCCAAGCAATTATATTCGGATTAAACACATAAGATATAGTAATGATGATAATACAACCCAGCCAAACTGCCACTATGGACTATTGATCTAATTGCTATTTTCATTTTAATACTGTATTCTAATAATTTTTTGCAAGTGGGAAAATATTACTAATTTTAACTGGTCATTGGTAGGCTGATATAATTGAATTGGGGAATTAATAATTATTTACGAGGCAGAATAAATGTGCCCGAATTTTAACCATCCAGTGTTATGCGCATATATTTGCAGCGGGTATGTATGTATGTATGTATGTATGTATGTATGTATGTATGTATGTGCTCGTTGTATATATGTGCGCGTTGTATGTGTGTGTGTATGTGTGTGTGTGTGTGTGTGTGTGTATGAGAGTGTGTATGAGAGTGTGTATGCACATATATGCTCAACTCGGATGATGCTTTAGTGCCGATTCCTGCACCGTCATCGTGGGAGTTATATCTGTCAAAGAGATATATACCTGCTGGAGAACATGAAGAGGAACAATTCGCCGGGGCTGTGACCCAAAACATTGGACTGACCCAAAAGCAAACCAGACAGTGCCTCACCATGCCCCAATGGAGGGAAATCAGCGAAATATGCTCCAGACCTAATGTCAAAGTAATCAAATTAAATGATTACTATGCTGTTAGGTTGGGGATGCTACATTTACGGGGCACAAAGTCATATTCAAACAACTCATGAAGTTACAGCTTCAAGTGATTAGAAATGTCGAGTGTCAAGCGTTCTACCAGGGGTTGTTGGCACAACAGCTCGACTACATCAACATTCGGTGTTACGTGGCACAGACTGATGAACAGTAAACTTTCAAACCGAATGATTCAGTTCACTGTATAATCCCGCCTCCATATATACACGGCACACTCTTTACTTCATACCATATATCCACAGGTTCACAGCAATGTCTGCAGACTGCTTGACAAGCCGTCAGACACCACACCACATGCACGAAACGGATGCATGACTTATAACTTACTCTTATAACACATGTATATGTTATATGACAATATTTATGTGTTTTATGTAATGTTTCCTATGGACATTTTTAGTCTGAAATAAAACTTATCTTGGCTCTTATCTTATCTTTGAGATATCTACTTAAACAGACACAACTGATTGAGTTAAATAATTGAAACACAATTAAGTGATCAATCACAGATCCAACATATTCATGTACAAAGAAAGAATTATCAACCCAGAACATTTAACCATGGATGATGAAATTTCCCCAACCTGTTCAAAATTTAACACCAAAAGCCTGACATCTTAGTAATAGACTCTAGTAGTAATACGGTATTCATTGTAAAGATAAGCTGCCCCTGGGATCTACTCCTTGACATGTTATCCACAAATGTTCGACATATACAATTCATTAGCACAAGCAATAGGAACATTAGATCTTGAGACGAGAATCATAGTATTACTTGTTGGAAGTAGCGGTCTAATATACAGTTGATTCAGAACTGGATTGGACTCCAGGCGCAAGTGTTCAAAGCAGTCACAAAGTCCTGCTGTGTTTGGGCCATGTCAGGGTCCTTCATCATTGGGACATATAGACTAAAGTTCTGGATGCAGCCCTGTTGTACTTTATTGATTATATGTTATTTACATTACATATATCATGTATGTACACATTTTCAAATCAAAGTATGTGTGTATGTACGTAACTACGCATGTATGTATGTACGTATGTATGTATGTATGTATGTATGTATGTATGTATGTATGTATGTAAGTATGGATGGATAGATGGATGGATGGCAGTGAATTCGAATAGGTAGGTTACATCAGGAGAGCCACTTTACCAATATATCGCGATGACATTGATGCAAATTGAATATTAAAGAAGTCCTCGGAAGCACCATTTGAGTTAGAGCCCTCGATTGTGGACATCCACACGTCTGTGTGTCTGTGTGTCTGTGTGTCTGTATGTATGTATGTATGTGGCGCTCTTAATTTATGAAAAAAGCCGGAGTATTTACCACATATCTCAGCGTTCATCATCTCACAATCCACCGTAACCATTGAACAACAATCCTTCGACGCGCCTTGACCTTTAACATTCAGAAGAAAAATCAGTAACTATGCCCTGTTCCCGCTTTTGAGTGCACTAATCTATAAATTGGCCCCGTGACCCTGACAGCTGACTTTCAGAGGCCATATGTACATTAAGATATGAGCACACAATCAGTCATATTTTCGGGAAATATATTTTCCAGAGTGAGGAGACTGCTGGTATTTATATTTTAAGATTTTTAAAAATGGCCGTGACCTTGAAAATATAGGTCAAAGTCACCAACAATTTATATTTTCTTATGAAAGGTCTTCTGTATTGTGGTTTTGATACATATTACAAACATTTTCAACAATTTTTAAGGTAATGGCTTCTTATGAGAGCAAAGTAATTTGGGCATCTTGAAGCAATCGTGATTTGAATGTTAAAGTTACTTGGCTTATACATATAAAACATGGCTCTTATGAATACTTTGAACGCATATGGGATATGTTAGTGTACAGATTGCTCTTCCTTGAAGCGCAAGATGCTCTGAGTTGAAGACATTTTTGTTTAAGACAAAGTTGTTCAGTGTGTCAACTTGATTTGCCTCGCTATGCGAGTATATATATCATTTTGTGCGTCTCCGCGTCTGGAGAACCCCTAGATTAGTCATATTTCATGTACTATTGGGTAATCCAGTGAAAATAAATATGTTTAAACTAAACTAAACTAAAAAAAAGGACACATATAATCCACACTTGAACAAAGAAAAGCAATCTCAACGTGGATCACCAGTAGCCCTCCGCCACAAAATGCAATCAAATTAAATCACCTTTGACAACAATAACACGTTTGATTGCTTTGAACATAAATAAACTTTATTGACTGCACCGAAGACGACGCATTCACGGTATTATGTCAAACATAACTTTTACGACTCAAGACAAACAACTAAAATGATGCATGGGCAGGGCATTTACAAAACGCTTCACTTGACGAGAAGTATTATCGAGATGAAGATATACGCAAATATTTGCAACTTGCCACAATTAGGTCCGCAGACCACACATTGACCGCCGCCATATCCTAAAACACTCGGACGTCTTTGGGAGGAAATTTGTGTTATGAAAAGCTCCCATGCCAGGTGGAGCACAAGGCAACTAAACAATCAAAATACAACACCTGTCGTTCTTTTATCCACCGTTGGAGAAACCCATTGAAAAAAAGACATGCGCTGTGCTCATTCAATACAATAATTAATAGCCTCATGTAGCCCAGTTTTGTGTGGTGTTTACTTGTCATGCTCAGTGGCACGTGGTTTGGTGGACACCTCGCCAAAGGATTACGATTTTGTAAAAAAAATGCACGCGGCCTAGGTTACTGTACACATATTTCGCTGTAAGCTGAGCAAGATTGCAGGCCTGTGTGTTTTATTTTTACAGCCGTTTAAACCAACATTGTAACGTATTGGAAATTGAACATATTCACAGCAATTTGCAACGACTACACAAAGAATGGGAATGTTGAAGTAGGCGTTTTCACGAGGTTGAATTGATGTGACCATGTTGACAGTTTGACAAGAAGTGTGGGGCAAATACAATACTGCCACACGGCAGTGTCTCTAAGAACCGGAACACAGTTAATAAAACCCACCAAAACTCACTGAGACCCATGAAAATGCGCTCAAAATACAAAGTTGCTGCATTGAGAAATGAATACCGGCGTATCCCAACGGCCGCGAAAAGTGAACGGCTCGTGACAAAGAGCCGCCCCCCCCCCCCACCCCACTGCAATCGCACTGTATGCCCGTAGCGGCAATCATGGACATGTTCATTTACTCGTACCATTGAAAATGGCAGAGCATCGATAGTTATTTCGTTCCCATTACACCAACATTAATTATGCCGCCCCTTCACTCATTGGCAGCAGGTGCAACTCTATCAATTCTTCTGCGGTCCTTTTGCCCAGACGTACTCAGAACAGCGTTCTTATCACCGCCACTCACCATAATAAAATTACTGGTCGAAAGGTGCGAAAAATCTGGGGACACCGGAGAATCGCATTGGTGTGGACACAAAGTAAGGTACTGAAACATCAAACTGACTTCCGTCCAAATCACTTTACATTGTTGTGTGATCGTGAGCTAGAATGTGTAAAAGAACCCAGCATCCCCATCTATGGCATCGATAACAGCCACACAAGCCTCAAAGTAAGCAGAATCAGCAGGACAAAAATGATACAATGAGCATGAGACTACCAGTGAGAGTCACCAACCATCTGAAAGTGTCCCCAACCGTTCATCATTTAACTGTAGCATAACCAGTGCATACATCGAGCGACAGAGTCCCTCAGAGCTTAATAAGAATGTACACTTTGAAATAAACACTAGAAGGATATATACAGCCGCCAACAGGGCACCAATGGCAGTTTTTAAATAATGTGGTGAATGGAGTACAAATGTAGCGAATCCAAGAACAATTTTAAAAGGAGGCGAACACTACCTGACACAATCAGTATGCCGAAATTCGCAGCACAGTTTAGAACGCCTGGTCGAAAAGAAATTAGTTCCAGTTCCGGTCGATTCTCAGCCACATAAAGCATGTCTCTTACTTCATACTCCCCTACATGCACCAAGATACTACAGCAGTGTCAAGCCCCCATGGTGCATACCCATGGAGACTTGATCCAATGAGACTCCAAAGCTGAAGTAGAATATGTTAACAAGTCTCCTGTACCTCAGCTGCATAGTGAGAGCAATCAAGCGAAACGGAATTAGTGAAACATAGCTGGACAGTCAAGGGAAAAACGCAGACAACCAAAGGACGTTTACCATAAAATAAACTCGGACAATAGTGTAAATGAGTCTCCAACTTTGCTATCTAGTTTTATCTTTTGGTATCATTCTGTTCTAATATTCACCTTTCAGACATTTTAGGCTTATATATTTTCTGTCAGGCTAAACCCCCAGGGGCTATCGGAAGCAAGCAGTTACAAGTTTGCTAAATTGCACTTAAAATCTGGTTACGAAAAATTATATGTAAATAACATGTTCTTGACTTAAATGCTGATGCCTGTCATTGTTGTCTGACATAAATAAGTACACATTTATTCAACGTCAAAAAATGTGACAGTATTTACTCAAATGCCACAAACTTGACCGATTATGCTGAAACGTTAACTTAAGGTTGGCAGCGAAATAGAGCTTTATTGTTTGGAGACTTTCAAAGTGAGGAGTAGGTGTCATCATGGGGTTTGTTTTACATTTCCGGTGCAGGATGTCCATTGTTGCAGTACCTGTTCAGATTTCCCTCCCTTTGTGCTGGTGGTATAGCTGTAACTGTTTATTTTATAATTCCTGGCTCTGAATATTATGCCCGAGTTTGTTTGTACTTCTGTTATACACTGGAAAGTGGTTTAACGAAGGTAAGCTATCCAGGTAGAAAGGGTAAATACTGGTTCAGGGGTAAGCCATGCTCTTTTTATCTGAACTCATACTATACAAATGTAGTAATTATGTTTGGTTTGACAGGTATTCTTTATTCATCGTGAAACGCTGTTTATAAGCAAACTTTGACATATTAAGAAAATTTATCATTTGTCAAATTCATATCTGTGCATTATTATATGGTTTGAGGTTCCTGAATATTTAGCTTAGACAAGGAGCCTCTTCTCAGAGAGACATGTTCGGGTACAGGATCCGAAACATGTTCTGAGTGGTTACCCGCTGAAGACATGTTAACTTATTTTAGGCTAATACAGCCTATGTTAAAATTCTACAGAAGAATATGCAATATGGACTACAGTACTTCCATATGTATATAGGTTAGACAGTGACAGATTAGCATATGGAATGTAAAGAGTCCGGACTGCGGAATAGGGTAATGACTGCCAAAAGTGGTTCCGGACAAAAAGACACAAATACAAAACCAGGGGAGAATGCCAGTCACGATTAAAACATAAAATTGTGTCCAACGACATACAACTAGGGTGCATGCTTATCACAGTGCATTTTCAAGCAGTTGAGAGTGACCAAAAGAAATGCTGACAATCAACTGATATTTATTAGCCCATTGTTTCAACTTGACAATTGACCTCAAATGCAAATCCTCCCTGAGGGAGACCTGTTATGTTTTTCGCGCTGTCTGTCCGTCTGTGGTTCTGTCCATGGGTCTTTACATTCGCCATTTGTTTGTGAACATGCTATCTAAGGTTTACTGGTCGTGTGAGGCTCAAATTTATTTTATTTGCACCTTGACACCATTTTGTCGCCTGATTATATTTTGGTGACATTGAACTTATTGTGAAGGTCACAGGAGTCATTAAGTACAAAGACAGATCCATTAGTCCATACTTTGCATTGACATACCACCAGCTTTACTAAACCGTCTGTACAGTCGGCTGACTGTCAGTCCTGTTCTGTAGCAGGATCTGGGGATTGGGTCCATATTTTCATATGGCACCGGCGCCCAAGAGGGAACGAAATTGTCAAATCAATTTTCGGTCAAGATGGCTGATCAGTGAAGATAACACGGTTGTACTTGGGCAGAAACAAGAAAACTCTGTACTGACACAGCCCCAGACTTCAGCAAGTGGTTGGAAACTTGCTTGACCCCCAATTCTGTATGTGGACCTAGGTACTGTAGAAAGACCTTAGGTTTCTGTTGATACATACCATACAAAACCAACTATGAGTTTATTGACCATCAACTGATGTTGCTGGGAAACCGGGGTTCCAATGCCTGAAGACTTGGTGAATCTGTTATGTGGGGCAGGACATGCTCAGTGGAGATTTAGCATGCGGCCTGACAGGAAAATATAACCTTGCCATTTAGGAGCAGTTTCAGAATGTCTCTCTGGCTGCCAACATTTGAAGCAACAGGATGTCGGATCCACGCAAACGTCATTTCATGAAAGTTTGAACAGCAACAAAGTGCAAAGACAAACATCCCATAACTTCAACTGATGAAAGGTATGCCGTGCAGAGGACTCTATCTGGCTGGTTAAAAGCCCGATCAGAGCAAGAGAAATGCTTAAAAATACAACCATCACTAAAAGAAGATTGCAATTATACAGGACTCTGAACACGTGCCACCACGTTTAAAAACTGCTTGTTTGTGATTATTTACACTCTACATCCTGTTAAATTTTTAAATTATGTCAAAAAGAAATTATTTGTTTTTGACAAAAAAGTATAAAGTTGCGAAGACTGCAAATATAAATGTCACTTTTACTTATGGAATAGTTTAGTACTGGGAGGAAATAAGGACGTAAATACAAAACCCTTCTATCAATATTAATTTCAATTGGTGCCGATGTTGATAAATCAATAACCACATGTAAAAGTGGCAAAAGGGAATTTAAGGTTAACTTAGAAGGGAAGGGTGAAGGTAGCCCTTATTAGGGCTCCCATGACCCTGCCATGTAGCATCATCAGTAGGGGCTGTGGGCACGCCAAGCTCAAAGTTGCGACAGTGGGATAGGGGTTTTTTTTTGTTTTCGGTTTTTGTTTTGTTCTAAAGGCCACCTGACTAGCTATTAAGCTAATCAGGACCGTGGCAGAGAAGCGGAGTGCCACAGAATATCATTATTAAATATTATTAAGGTCTCGTTTTTTACGCGTCTGCATGTCTCAATATTCGCAGGCATTTTGAAAAATCTGGCCTGTGCTGTAGTATATGTTTGCATAAATGATGTTTGTTGGTTTTATTATGTAACCTTATATGTTTGACATCTACCGCATTTTATTTTAATTATTTTGCTCTCTGCATTATGGATGCCTTGTTTACTATGATACAGTCTGCCATAACTCAAGTTGGCAAGGTATCAATGCATGTTGTGGGAACCAATGTGGCTAGGTTGAAGGACACTGTGTGTCTTGGTGAAAATGATACATTTAACAGAAAATTTGTCATTTTTCAAGTTCCCATAGAGAATTTTAAACCATCGGCAATGGTTGAGCGTGCAGGAGTTTGAGTGCAGATTAAAGTGCTAGGACAAGGGTTGGATTCTACCAATAAGGTGGTAAAATATGTACAGTTGTTTTGTTTTCATATTTCCCGTCCGGAATTGTAATCTTCTGCCATCAGTATTTGAATATAAGACTGATTGACTATGACAGAGAAGACCTGCCTTCAATTTTCAAGGTGTCAATGCATAGTCTTGTAATCAAATCCAAATAGGAGACTTGAAGCTGGAATCTGAAGAAAATGTGTGTTAAATACATGACAAAGCATGTGTGCTCGCTGATACTTTTGACCTCAGACTACACGGTTTTCAGATGGCGTTCTCACTGTAGACACACCTGCACAGATGGCGTTCTCACTGTAGACACACCTGTACAGATGGCGTTCTCACTGTAGACACACCTGTACAGATGGCGTTCCCACTGTAGACACACCTGTACAGATGGCGTTCCCACTGTAGACACACCTGTACAGATGGCGTTCTCACTGTAGACACACCTGTACAGATGGCGTTCCCACTGTAGACACACCTGTACAGATGGCGTTCTCACTGTAGACACACCTGTACAGATGGCGTTCCCACTGTAGACACACCTGTACAGATGGCGTTCCCACTGTAGACACACCTGTACAGATGGCGTTCCCACTGTAGACACACCTGTACAGATGACGTTCCCACTGTAGACACACCTGTACAGTACACTCAGCCATACTGATAATTAAAACACTGAATTCACTTATTTTTGGATTCACAGGTCAGAATTTTTTTAATTCTCTATTTGCAACTATTTTCAGTAGGAATAATGTAGTCCTGTTACCATGTCTTTGATGTGGCCCCTTTTATTCTTTGCTTCTTTCCGTGTATAAGCTTACTCTACTTACTCACTCCCACCCTGCAAGTTTAAGACTGGAGCCATCAGTATGGAAAGGGTTTTTATGACTCCTGTCCCATTTCTCATTTTGACGCCAAAATTGACATTTAGTATTCTTTTCAGGTTTTTACTTTGGTCGTCCAATTCTTTTTTGCAATAACTTTGTAACTCCAAAAAATGAATTGCATCCATATTTGAATCTGGCCATTTCAGTCCCACTTCAATTTATTCCTATGGCTTGAAACAGTTCTTGTACAGATTCATCTGGTACGTCCTGTCACTGAGCCGTTTTGGTCTCCTCTTTTTTCTCCACCTGACTCTTTGTTCTTCAATTAACCTTTTTGCTGGGTTTACATTATTATTATTATTATTATTATTATTATTATTATTATTATTATTATTATTATTATTATTATTATTATTATTATTATTATTATTAGTATTATTATTATTTGTGTCTTTTTGCTGGTGTTGTCATGGTGACAGTTTTCAGTCTTACTTAATCCACCAGGTCTCTACGCTGATGTTCACTTGAGCAAAAATTTCAACATTTTTTGAAGCAATCGTTCATAGCTCTTACATGTAGTCCTTGCATGGTTGCCTACCTTTACAGTATTTTTCATTTTAGAGTATAATCAGTTGTTTCAGTGTCACTATTTTAATACTGGCTTATTCCGTCATGATTGGTGTGCACTATGATTCCTCCTTCTCGTGACACACACCTGGCCAGCCAAAATGACGAAAAAACGTGTATTCTTTTTTTAATTGTGTGCAGGTTACTATTACGAAGCCAACTTTAACCTCATCAGCTGAACAGACACAGATCCTTATTTTCCAGCATCAACTTGCTTCCTCAACAGTTTTATCGGAAAATGATTAGTTTTGAAACACATACGCCATATGGTCCAAGCAGAGAGCCTAAACTCGACTTTGATTTGGTGGACAGATTGACCCAGTACGTGGTTACACTTTGTAAGTTATTCTTTTAAATCGGTAAAAAATTGTATCTGTTTCTCCATTATGGTTCGGTGGCGTCTTGTAAAATTACAAAATGTGTATGTGTTTGTCAAGCAGTACTGAGAAGGCATTGTACTTAAATTCAGATCCTGTCAAAGATTTTCACTTCATACTCTTAATATATGGGCTTATCTTCTCACACAGCTAGTTTATTGTTAGATTTTAGCAACTGATCTTGGTCTTGGACGTTGTATAAAGCCAACCTTCAGCAGGAGCCCCCAATTTGCGTGCGAACCAACCGTCAACCTTGTGCGCCCAGTTGGATGAATAGAAGGCTCAGGAACACTGTCACTTCGGATGTAAGGAAGAGCTTTGATCAGAGCCGCATGCGCATATTATGAAAAAAAGCGCCATTCATACAGCTTATCTTTCAAAGCATTATTTAGGGTCATGAGACAGATGTATCTTTAAATGTGAATAAACTATTCATTCAAACCCAACGGTAGCGCTTCATGGTAAAATCATGCATGGAAAAATAAGAATGAAATCCCCTCTGCTCTTCTCACATATATCTACCTAGCTGAATATGCACGAAATTAAACACGCGCAGACAACAGTATTATAGTAGAAGTCTGTTGCTTTTGTATAACAGTCTTACCTCGTGCATTTGAATTTTTGAACTCAATTCTTGGTGTTAACTGCAATATATGATCTTATCTTACATTCAGACCACTGATCATATTATTGGGGTCAATTATTGCAACGAAATTGCAACTACAACAGTTTCTTGGAAAATCAACCAAAGATATTTTGGCTCCGACACGTGTTTACACTTGTAAAACACGGCGACGACACGAGTAAAGATACATTTGACCCGAAGGTGTGTCAATTGTCAGATATCTTCAAGAAATTGGATGATGCCACTCAAAGGAACTGCGATGGACAAATCATGCAATTCGTGCGAAACACAAGTTATTTCATCACATGAGTCAAAAAGAAAAGAAACAGAAGAAGAGGAAAAAAAGAAAGTTGGATGGTGACTTCATTTGCTGTTGCAATTGACTGTGGTTTGCATGTGTGGACTTGAGCATGGTACTTTTGATGGTTCTATGCCACGCTAGTTCTCAGAAACTGGTGTCTGTGTGCGGAAAGTCACAATATATCGGCAAAATAACTTAATAATGCCCAAATGGAGTTTTATAATTCGAAGAAGCACCACATAGGAAGCAGTAAAATTAACTCAGCGATTCCTTATAAAATAGAAGCATGGACAGAAAAGAAAATATATAATGGGTCATTTATCAAATTTCGGTGAGCGTGTAGCTAAAATTACTTTTCAGTAAAGGACTGTAATTTATGTGTGTGTCCGTCTGTCTGTGTGCGTGGGTCTTGAACTTACGGGTTCTTGGTGGCAATGAACGCCCCACAACATGTGCCATGATCTTTGTTTTTTGTTGTTTTTTTTTTTTTTTTTGTGGGGATGGGGGTGAAGATATAACATAATAAATATCACAGCTTTTGGGGTGGATGGATGGGTTGATGAAATATGCACACGCATGAAGTCAACGTTCATATTGAAGGTCATTGGTTTTTTTTTAAGTACAAGATATTGGCCATTTAACTGTGAACAATGTACATCGGTGGGAAAACCTGCTTTGTCCTAAAGGGTGTAAGATAAAAGGAAGATCGACATTCACGTGTGTGCGGTAAGATGTATGTATGTGTATGTTTGTGCTCCTAATAAGCGTGATCAGCGTTGTTATAACATTTTAAGTTTTGTGTTTGTGATTTTTTTCTAGTTTCCCCAGAGAGATCGCAGTATTTTGGTGAATTCGTTTTCAATAAAGTTTCATGGATCATATCATATCATATCATATCATATCATATCATATCATATCATATCATATCACATCACATCACATCATATCATATCATATTACGGGGTGTTTGATAAATTACGATGGATTACTAGAAAATGCTACTAGAAAAAGGCAAAGTTAACGATATCAATATAAGCATGACAGAATCTGCGTGTGTGTGTGTGTGTGTGTGCGTGCGTGCGTGCGTGCGTGCGTGCGTGCGTGATGATGTCATAATTGCTTTCTGTGTAGGTGTGTATAGACCTGGATGATCAACAAATATGTAAATCTTTTTTTTCAGGAAAATCGATTGCTCATCTGAGTTTGATATCGGGGCAAATCATATACAAGAAGAAACATTTGAGTCTCACATTGATTCGTTTAAGGAAAGTAATCTGACATATCGTCGAGCGGAAAGGTGTCAGTATTGTACCATCAAGACAGTTTCCACCCTGTCCCGTGTGTAACCGTATTTACTTGCAGACCTGCAGAATCTTTGATACATAATTGCCTTGCATGTTTGGTATTGATAACATATATATGTTTGCATCAATTTACAGTACAAGGCGCATCACAGGTGCCTTCACGTGTCCAGGCAGTTGCGTCATGTAGGTACAGGTAAACAGATATGCAGTATGGTTGACCACCTAGGGCCTGGGAAAGTTAAAATGTGTGGATGGGTGTTCCAAATGTCACCACAATTGATGGCCCAAGCACCAGACAGCTTGACAATAGACAGCGAAATGTGTTTACAACAAGCGCCATCATTGCTTACATCAGCCGGTTAAACTCATTCCACCCTGATAGAAGGCCGAGCCAACAGCTTTCCTTGGCGTGCTCTGGGCGCATTCCAAAGCTGTTGACCATCGGCATATAATTTGAAATGATGTGCCATGCAAGTTTCATCCAAAATTTTGAAAAATGATCCCTACATTGGTAAAATACAATTAGCAGACAACATTTAGATATTAGCGGGAAAAAGCGCCATTACAGTAGAATGAATTAAATATATCTTATTGTATAGAATATAGTGAATAAATTACAGTAGTTGTGTACAGCAATAAGGAAAAGGGCTCTGCCCTATTGAAATCGCTCCAGCAGGGGCAGAGGATCCCAGGACAATACCACACACACATACATACAGAGGTAGACATAGACGCCAACAGGACAGATAATGGGCAGTGGCAGATCTTGTTGCACCAATTGTTTCAGCAGCTTATATTAAATGATTTGCTCATGATACTTGTTTTTATGTTCCATTTATAACAGTGTAACAGGAAAGTCAACAATAGTAGCAAGGGACAAAATGAGTGGGTATCACTGGGGCGCGTATTAGGTATTAAAGCGCATTTTCCCGACACCAGAGGGTTTGAAGCCAGTAGTAGATGCTTTACATTCGTGTACAGCTAGAACAAATTCTGTCTTTTCCATGAAAGAGCACTCGTGCCAACAATAAAAGTTTGTTTGTAAAGTAAAAGGGGCTGCTGCTGAAATCTTCGAGCTGATGGGGCCTGCATTTAGGAAGTGAAAAATCATAAACGGGCGTCTTTAAGGCTCCAAACATTTTAAATGTTGTCATTAAAGATCCTAAACCTTTAAGGTAATATTTAAGGAGTCCAAAAGCTTTAAGGCTGTCTTAGAAACGTCTGAGTCCTCAAGGAGCCTTCAACATATTGCACATTCAAGTTTGCGGATTTTCTTTAAGGAGACACATCCCTGGCCTGTGATAAAAGCGTCCGTCCACAAGATCCCGCTAAACGTACCTCTAATGTTTCGCATGAAGCCCACAAGATGGCAGTTTAAGAATAAAGTTATCATGTTCTGAAGAGGCCATATATTAGGTAAGATTTTTAATAATGATAGGGATACTGATAATTTTGAGAAGCATAATGGATATAAATATATACCATTTCATTGTAACACTGAATAGTTGTACATTTTTGACGCCTGAAGAAATGGACAATAGGATGTATTCATATTTAAATGCGGTCCTACTCTAACACCTATTGAGCAAAAGAGGGAGCCACCTGCATCAGGGCAGATCCATGTATTTAGCATGGTCAAAAGTACTTTCTCAAATGAACAACACGAACACAGAATAATCCTAAGAAAATGTATTAACTTATATTTGAAATATAAAGGATGCCTAAATTGATTAGAAATGTGCTCTCATTTGGTTGAAAAGATGTTATTTATGGATGTTTATGTAGTATATAATACAAATCTGCCCTGATCATGGTGGAAGCATCAGTCTGTTGCCCCGGCAACTCAGGAAGTGAGCAGGAGCGCAGTTGAATATGAATGTCTCCTATTTGGTCGTTGGTTACCCGCTGTAACGGCTGCCATGTTGAAATGTTCAGATGGGTATTCCTGCGAGATCAACCTGACTATTGGGTCGGGCGGTGCCGCTCAGGAGCGTGAAAATGGTGTCCGGCTTAAAGACATACACGGCTCAGAGCGCAAAATGTACGTCCGGGCGTGGAGACATGGGATCCGTGAAGAATGATCTTTAAGGGTGGAATCTTTAAGAAAGTCTCTACAAGGAAACTAGTTTTGGTCGGCTTTTTCACTCTGCAGGGGCCATGCGAATAATTTTAAAATGTAATTTTCTCTTGGAGTGTTATGATTTGGACAGGAGAAAACGTAATGCCATGTACCTTCGTTTGGGGAACCACATGAACATTCAGGTGAATCTTTTATACCAATTTTGAAAAAGAAAGGCCTGTAGAAGACTTGCATCTGACCGAAGGCGCGTGTGTTGGGTAGCTGAGAATCTACTCCCAACATTGAATAACTCGGAAATTTTGTTAGTTGTACCACAGGCTCCTCAATTGTGGATTGGAGAAATCTGACGCCAAGGCGAGCTACGGATATTAAAAGAATCTGACGGTTGAAGAAAAGAACGATCTATCGAATATTTCTGTCCGGGTCCTAAAATCAGGGAGCTCAACTTGTTGCCGAGTACTGTAGGCTTGTGTATCAAAACTGACTGTTGTGAGAATAGAACATGATGATTCGGGTACAAGCTTGTTTACTACTTTATAAATTAATACTAATTTAGATATTTCCCTACGTTTGGTCAAAGCTGTCCATCCCAGTTCCTCGTGTGGCTCAGCGTCACTGGTTGCTTACATCACACCAGTTATGATGCGAGCAGCATTCAATTGAACAGTTTCTCATTTCTTCTCGTCTGACATTGAACAGCCACTCCATACCGGACTCCCATACTCAAGTATCGGTCTAATAAAGGAAATATATATACAGTTTCTGAGGCTTTTCTATCAAATATAAATTTTAAGCTCTTAGTGATATTGATCAGCTTACTTGATTTATTCACAATTTACATTACATGACTAAATCAACGCAAATCTGAACTTACGATACCAAGATTTTATGTCGATCGACATCTTCTAAAGTGTGTCCCTGGAAAACAATCAGTTGCTTTTCTAGACCAGACTACATTGCTACTTGCTAGATGGGGCAGAACAATGTGTTGGTATTGAACTCTTTAGTGGCGAGATAGAGATATGTCAGTCAGCTCAGCTGTCCCAACACCTAGCATGCTCTGCAATTTTTTGAATAAAAATACATACAGCTCATTTTAAAAATGAGTCATTAGGTCTGTAAAGGATAATTCCCGTAAGCGCTTCACAACTGAGGTACCGTTAACTGTGCTTCATTGGGCTTCGGAATACAACTCCTCGTCTTGAATAATAATGATGATGATGATGATGATGATGATGATGATGATGATGATGATGATGATGATGATGATGATGATGATGATGATGATAATAATCATAATATCTTTATTCTTGTACACCTTATCAGAGTTACCTCTGTTCTTCCCTGGGGACCAATGAACATATATACAATATCTATTCAAATGTTACAAAATATATGACTGATAAGATTGAGCGACACGCAATTCAAAATTAAAACATAAAAATCATGTAAAAGAGCGAGCCGTACAGTTGTGCTTAAAAGAAGGTTAATCATGCGAACTGCGGTTCAGATCGACACGTGAGTTCCAGACTGTAGCGCCATTGCAAGAAAAAGACTTCTTAGAAGAACTTTCCTTGACACCGAGGACTAAAACATCCATATAGTGGGCACTTCTTATATTAGAAACGTGAGAATCAGAACACAAAGTAAAACAGTGGGTGCATGGTTGTTAATACATTGCATTAGGGTAGCAGTATGAAATTTCTTACTTTGCTCCAACATTTGCCATCCAAGCTTAAAAACAAGATAAAGTCCCTTTTTATTTCTAAAATCGAAGTTTTTACATCCTGTCCTGGCGGCGTAATTGTTACATTTTGAGGTTTATTAGACGCACCAGCAGCACAAATGTTCGACACAGTGCCTGCACAATCTACGTTTGGCTGCATACAAGATAACTGAATTGTTTGAAGCAAACTAATTGGAAGTGAGGTGCTTAAACGACGTAGTACAGCTACTTTACCATGCAGCCACCACTTTCCACACATTCACGAAATGTTGACGCCAGGTCAGCTGATCGTCAATGATCTTTATATCTATGGACATTATGTTTTGTGACCACGGAACGGCCGGGTCTCAAGCCACCAACCTTCGGCACCAACCATCTGGCCGAAATGGGAAACTCACATACCAACTGTACCAAATCCCCACTCTTCAAAAGAATGGATCAATGGAGGCTGGTATCTGTGGATGCTATGATGGACATGGCCCAGTTCATTGTAACTTATCCTGTACAAGTACTGCATTTGGAGTTGTCCCAGATCTGGGACTGTACATATATAAGTCCACCAGCATCAAAGGAGCGCTTAAAATATATTATGTTTTGTGACCACGTCACGGCCGGGTCTTGAACGAGCAACCTTCTCCACCAATCGTCTGCCGAAAATGGGAAACGCACTTACAAACTGCACCAAATCCCCATTATATATATATATATATATATATATATATATATATATATATATATATATATATATGTATATGTATATATATATATATATGTATATGTATATATATATATATATATATATATATATGTGTGATTGTGTGACTGTATGACTGTGTATCTGCATGCAAACTCTTTACCAAATTGATTTCTTTCTGGTTAAAAATGTTCAAAACAAAAGCGTTGAAAGGTACTAATCACTCAATATATATATTTGGATCTGATTTGTTTGCGCTCACGACATATCTGATTTGCGAATAGCCAAGACGAATAATGACGAGATCACATATAAACTTGCGGTAACCGGTCTATTAAAGTATTTTTCCATTCTAGTGCGGCAATATATTTTTAGTTCAATAAACATAGTTATTTGAATCTAGAAATGATATATTAGGAACATATTTACCAGATGCAAAATTTCCTATTCAAATGCTGTTCATGCATAAGAATAAATCGGTTAGCTACAGAAACAAGGATAACTCGATCAGCTTTCAAGGAAAAATCATTTTGACGTTTAACTACATGTACTACACAAAACACTGTAACTATTCCCAATATATATGCAAGATACAAAACGCTTGCGACGTGATAGTTCCTGTCGTTAGTTGGGCGTGAGATTATGATAATTGTTGCAAATGCTGTCATGGTCATGCGTTCGAACTTTATTTGACGAGGTCGTGAACAGTTCAAGTTACCAGAGCTCCTCACCCGATACCTTGCCTGACAATTTTTCTTGTTGTGTTGGTTAGCGGCAGTAGAAGTATGAGCTTCCATGTGTCACCGGGAGGAATTGTTTTTACGGTGCATATGGCCACTACCACTCCCTTACCAGTAGTATCTCAGTGTTATAGCTGATGTACATGTGAATGTAAAATGGTCACACCAGTTACAAATTCACACTCACATTGAAATTATGGGTATTATATATATATATATATATATATATATATATATATATATATATATATATATATATATATATATATATATATATATATATATATATATATATATATATGCAAACAAAAAACACTTTAACACGAAGATCTTTACCCAATCCAATTTTGCTTGAAGATATTTTCGTGTATCACTTATCAGTTATAAACAACTGGCCATGATAATGTGAATACATCACGTCACGAGAAGACAGGGACCTTGTAAAAATGCTGACGGCTGGCTGCAACGCAATACGAACATAAAGCCCGAGGTATTCACTGTACGTTACACCATGTTCGTATTAACACTTTGTACCTAGAAAAATGCCGAGTCAACAATATTTCTTGAAGCAGTTGGGGTCCAAAACACCTGCACTGAGGAAAGTTGGGGAATAAAGGCATGCAGTTTACGGACAGACTGAGGTCCCCGCCATTTTTCCTTTAGACAGAAATATATTCACTACTACTACTACTACTACTCTTACTACTACTACTACTACTACTACTACTAAGTAGCTCGCGCGAGTATTTTACGCAACACAAGTGGGAGAACACTTTCGTTTTAAAACATTATTTCTTTCTTCAACTATTTCCTCGCCGTATCAGCTCGTCCGTTATGCTCAAAAACCGGTTTCCAATCTAAACTGGAAGTCAACAGGTCAAGGGTTGGTTACATGGAACCCATTGGAGGCCGCAGATTACGGCGTCAAGTTTGCAGAACAGGAGGATAGGGTTACCTGGTATTGTCATATGATTCTGTTTCATCTTTATAACCAACGCTGCGCCTGGATCTCAAATACCAGTTGCCATAGATATCAACTGTTTTTTGTACTTCTCCACATGGAAAGCGCGATAGAAGGTTCTGGAACAATTTTAGAGTGTTATAATCGGTAATACTATCTCAACCGTGATCTTATTTGATACGATATAGGCGTAGGCTGCTTTAGTGCTATTGTGTCTGCATTAAGGGTATATATAGCCGCATGTTTCAAGTGGAGGGGAATCGATGGAAATACCGGCTTTGTTTTCACCACTATTACCGCAATGCCAGCGAGAGGACCTCCCCTGCTTCAATGGCATAAA